>CM032880.1:16321052-16726052 GCA_019176425.1 Megalops atlanticus
GTGGTATTTATAGCTACACAGCCTCACTTCCGTGTGTGTGTAATGGAGCGTGCGTGCGCGTGTGTGTTTGGATTAGTGTCTCCAACTCTCGCTCGGGGGAAGGTAATATGCTTGTCCGAATAAGTCTCTGTGTATCTCTTGCGCCTTCATTTGTTTGGATGGATGGATTAAAACTGTGCGGGAGAGAGAGCGAGAGAGAGTGAGAGAGAAAGAGAGAGAGAGGGAGAGAGAGGGAGAGAGTGAGCAAATGAATAAGCAATCTTGCATTTTCTGCTTTGAGCGCTTGCTTCTCACCAGGAAGACACGCATGCCTTCCTGTCTCTCCCTCTCTCCCTGGGTTTTTAATATTTTCTGTCCTTCCCTGACTCCTTCCATTTAGCCTTTTTCCCTCATCTGTCTCTCTTCCTCTCTCTCCCCCTCTCCCTCTTCCTGTCGGTCTCTCTCTCTCCCCATTCCTCTCTCCCTCTCTCTCTGCATCTCACCCCACCTTTGCTGTTGCTCTCATTCTATATTTTCCTCCACCAAATCTCAGCCTCCAATTCAAGGCCACCCCAAGAGCCACCACTCGAACTTGACCTTTCCCACTTGTGCATGCACACACACGCACACACACAAACACACACACATGCGTGCACACAGACAGACACACAGGCACACAGAGGCTGACAGACACAGAGGGAGACAGACAGACCGACTATGGGAAACTGCGTAAAATCTCCGCTCAGAAATCTCTCCAAGAAGGTAAGCGAGCTCTTTGCTGTCCATCCCCTCAACCCCTGACCATTTACGTTCTAACTGCTGAGACCGTGGTTTGTCTGGAATCGGACCGGGTCGACTCAGGACGAAGAAGGGATGTTTGGGTTTGAGCCAGGCGGAGGTGTAGAGCAGGACTCAGCGCTGGCATGTAAGGCAGTGTTCTATGACTGAGCTCAATTAGACTGACCTGGACTCTACTCTGTGACATTCTGGATTACACACGATGACAGTGATGTACTACATTCTGTACTATATTGCAGTGTGCTAAATTGCATTGTACTGGACCACAATAACTTCAGATGGAGTGCTTTGCGTTGTTGCATTTTTTAGTTCAGAAAGAAATTGTTGTTTGGACAGTGTTATGGATAGTGACATACAAAACCAGACCAGAAAGTAACATCTATCCCATGCTGTATATGGTCTTTAGTGCACTGGTGGTAGACTATACTGGATTGTGTGTGGATGATTTATGCTGGATTGTGATGTGCAATATTGTACTATACTATATGATGTACTATACTTTACATTGTACTATAATAGCCCTAAAAATGTAATGTACTCTTACTGTATTTATATTTTATTCTGGCTTCTGCCCTATACTTTAGCCTCTACCATAATCCCGTTGAATAGCTACGGTTATTTTGACATGATATTATGCTTGCATTAAAAAATGTGCAAAGGCAAAAGCATTAGCATTATTCACTGATAAACACTGATTCATGTCATGGCAACAAGTTTTTTTTTGGTAGAATAGTTTAAACTCACAATTTTTAGATGAAAGGCATTGTTAGCTAATCTAAAGAGCTACATGAATCAGTCCAGTAAGTTTCACACACTGGTGCTTGAAGACATGCAGGTGACAATCGTGGGCCTTAAATTTGGGTGAAAATACTGTAGTCTATACTATATTTTATAATGTAGCCTGTACTATACTCTACCTTATAATATCGCCTGTACTATACCTTAAACTAGACTGTGACGTATACTTTACTCTGCTGTACACTATAGATTGTATTATACCTCACACTATAGTTTAATGTGTACTGTACTTTTATGGCATAATGTAATATCAACCCTACTCCATTTCCACTGTAGACTAAACCAGAAACTATAGTGTAATGTGTACTATACTCTGTTTTATATGGTAGATTGTAGCCTGAACAATACTGTGCCTTATAGTGCCTCCCGTACTATAGTATATCTATAGACAGGTGCCCAACAGAGCAGCCCAGCAGAGAGCATCCCAGAATGAATGAGACAGGCGAGACAACCCAACTCCCAAAATAGAGGGAGAGAGACATACAGAACGAGAGGGAGACAGAGACAGAGAGAGAGAAAGAGCGAGAGAGAGACTTTTGGCTATGGACTCAAGGTTGAGAACACAGTTCTGTTGTCAGAAGGAGGCATTTTTAACAGATGGATAGCAGAAAGACTAAGTCTTAAATTAAGTGTGTCTGAATTAAATGTGAAATAAATCACCAGAATGAATGTTTTATATGTATGCATTGTATGTTCTGTATTAGTTGTAGCTTGGAAAAAGACTGTCTTGGTATTCTTTTCCTGGCAGTTAACTGGTAATGGAAAAGTTCATATATTATTTAATAGCTGTAGTGTTCAGGTCTGATCAGAGCTGATCCATATAATACCTAAAACCTTGCCATCACTCTTTTATGCCCTCTGAAACAGCAAGTATCATTTGCTGGGACTCAGTTCTCAAGGAGTTAAATCTGTGCATTCATTAACAGGTGATTTATGTGGCTTAAAGAGGCAGGAGTTATAATTTTATTATTTATCCCTTTGTCAAAGAGCTGGTGAAAAAACAGAGCTAGTGCTGATGAGGATGTTGTCCTTTCTCTGACCACAGCATCTCCCAGTGGTATTTCAAATGGCACTTAATTTATATCAGCAAGAGAAAATGTTATGTGTTATGTGTTCCCTTGTCAAATTTGCAATACAGCCTGCGTTTATATATCAGGGGCTTAACATATCCAGACTCAGCCCTGAGGCACCCCTGTGTGTCTGATACTCCAGTCAACCTCTAAATCAATCAAGGTGATTGAAAACATATCATTAAACTCATTCTGCCCTTTGTCTTGTCCTCCACTCCACTTGCAGCTTCACTAAACAGGTGTTTACACTTCCAACATTTAGTGTGATTCCACTTGTCTGATAAATCAGTGTGCCAATCAATCAAACAAACAAACGAACATAACCTCTATTCTGCAGAAAACTGCCACAGTGCACATCACATCAATTACTGCTTCTGAGAAGAGATCTGATTGATTAGAAAGCAATTGGATAAACATGCTATACAGCATGACTTTGGGGGCGGAAGAATGTAAATGTCTGATTCATGCTAGAGATCTTTGTCAGCTCATTGCTCTTGGGGAATGGCATTTTCAGTTGGAATAAAAACCAGCATATGCAGACCCCAGGACTCAGTCTGGGTGGCCCTGACATCCATCCGGTGCTAATCTAATTTGAATATTATCAAATATTATAGCAAAATAATGACCAAGGAGTTGTACCTGTGGCAACTGATAGCTGACAAGCATACATAGGTCAGTTCGTCCCAGGAAACTACACCATCAAACCACATATGAAACCACCCGAATCTTTTCTATTTAATAGAATTTTTCAGTTTTAAATGTTGTCATCATCATTACATGTACTTCCTTAGATGACATCATTGAGACACACTGTAGTGAGCATGTGAACAAGGAGTTGGCACCATGACTGGCACCATAGCTGCCACGGTAACAGATGGAGTGCCAAGGTCACGCATGAGTGAGTCTTAGGGGGGGCTATGTGTGTGTGTGTGTGTGTGTGTGTGTGTGTGTGTGTGTGTGTGTGTGTGTGTGTGTGTGTGTGTGTTGGCTTTGTGTCTCTTAATATGTCTGGGTTAATATTTGTGTGTCTGTGTGGGATTGTGTGTGTGTATATTAATATTTGTGTGTGTGTGGATGTTTACATGCATGTGAGTGTTACAATGTGTGTGCATGTGTATGTGTGTGTACTAATATTTGTGTGTGTGTGTGTGCACATGTGTGTGTGTGCGCGCGCATGTGCTATTATGGGTGTGTGCACATGTGTGTGTGAATCTGTGTGTGTTTGCATGCGTACACGTGTGTGAGTGTATGTGTGTGTATGTAAGTGTGCTAGTACGTGTGTGTGTGTGTGTGTGTGTGTGTGTGTGTGTGTGTAGTAATTTAGTATGGCACTGTCTCCATAGCCCAGCTCATTTCGAGGCTCTAATCAACTGGATACTAATTAAAATCTCTGCAGTGGAGGCAGAATATGTGCAGCAGGAACAGCTGTAGAGTGCAGCTCTGCTCTCTGCTCCACACAACCCTGAGCCTCACACCTCCGGCCCTGAGACAGATAGATGGATTCATTTATTTATTTGTTTATTTATTTGGCTCTCTTATCCAGAGTGACTTACAAGGCCGTCAGGATGCCATATATAATGCATATGTCATAGCAGCAGTAAGAAAAAGGGCAACAGCCACAGAATGTCAAGTAACACATCAGTGATAATGCTCCAGGCTGATAAGCAGTGCTGTAACAGGGCCAAAATGAGCATACAACAATTACACTTTTCTTAAAATTATGATCATAAAAGCAATGTCAAGCTTTATCATATCATACACATAATTCCTAAAAATGATCCAGAATAATAATGAAAGATTATATCAAATTAGCACAGACACAGTGCCTAGCACTAATCTGTAGGCCCAAAATAAGATTGCATTAAACTTCACTTCAGGGAATGGGTACTAGAACTGATGTGTTTCATTATGTTTATTTCCTTTTGCACAACAGGTTTTTCATGGGGTTTTAGCACATTCTCATTTTCATTCAAAGAAACAGCCCAAATGAGTGCAAATGCGAACATAATGAAGTGCAGGAGGCCTGGATTGGGGAGGGGAAAGGGGAAAAGAATCTATCAAGCAAGCAAGCCATCAATCAATCAACCAATCAATCGATTCATCGGTCAGTCAACATGTATTTGTTTGTGGCCTATTTCTACAATCTTATTGTGGACTGAGTATATTTTCCAGAGGGAATCAAAATACCAGCAAACCCAGCAAATCCAGGCCAGCTGAGGAAAATCTGGGAAATTACATCTGGAAAATTGCAGAGGATCACATCTGACCAGATTACCGATGATGCTGGTGATGCTGATGATGCTGATGTTGACTGTGTGTTACTGATGGAGGTCTTGACGTGTCACCCAGTGCAGTCTGCTTCATGTCTTCCTGTTTTGTTGCTGTGAGGCAGGAGGGAGTCGCAGCTCAGGATGAAAGAGCAGGAGAGGGGGGGGCTGAGAGAGAAAAGGGGGGAGGGAGAAGGAGGGAAAGCAGGGGATGAGGAGGGAGGAAGAGAGCAATGCAGGTAACCCTGAGACGGTTTGCTGCATATTTTTACAAGTGTAAGTGGGGCTGCCTGGCTGATCCCAGTCCAGCACAGGACAGCTATTCACTGACCACAATCCGTAGAATATAGGGCACTACCCAAAATGTCTGCGTGTCTGGGGGTGTCGCCCTGGCGCTCCACTGGCCACCAGACTGCATGCTCCTGTCTCTGAAGATGGAGAGGGAGATGGTTCAAGTGACCTTGCATGAGGCACATTCTCACTTGGCAGAGGGCTGCATTCCCAAGGTTCGTGCTGAAAGATGTTTCTTTTTCTAATTAACCTGGAGCATCCTGTCTAATTGGGACTTTATGGAGGAGCGTTCCCCAAGGCTGTGGGCTAATTGGTCATTATAATGGCATGGCCGGATAGCTCTGCTCTTGTGCCTGTAATTCCCGCTGTAAGTAACTGAAGTTGACAAACATGGTCCCTTTGTCCCTCTCTCTCTCTCTCTCTCTCTCTCTCTCTCTCTCTCTCTCTCTCTCTCTCTCTCTCTCTCTCTCTCTTTCTCTTTCCCTATTTCCCACAGTCTTATGCTCATGGCAAAGTTATTGGTTGCCTGAGAAATATAACTTAATAACAAGGTATTGCTGTTTTTCAAAACAGTATTTTTGTAATTACTGTAATCCAGATTGTATCCAAAAGGGATTGCTGTAACAGCAGAACACTATGATTTGAGACAGGTTATTTTTCAGTCCAGTGTTTTGTATGAATGCAAATATGTGTAAATTCTCTTTATTAAAAGCAATAACATGCACCAAGAATCAGTGAGAAAGAATCTGCATGGGTAAAGGCTTGAGAGTGCTGGAGATTAATAATTCAAAAGCACAATAACAGTGGCGATTTTATATTGCAGTGATAGGTTAATATATAAACTCTGTTTGCTGGTGCTTTTTGGTTGAAGTGGACAATGGCTCTCTCCAGTTGGCAACAAACTCAGTTGCCATTGTTGCATGATGTTGCTTTGTGGTAACATACCAGAATCTATTTTTTTTTTTAAATAACGAGTTTAGAAATATATTTTTGCAGTAATGTAGGAATATATATTCATTTTACAAACAAGTCTTCACGCTCCTATGCTTCTGCTGTGTTTTTTATGATAAAGAGCTAAAACAGCTTTCTCCTCTGTCACTCTCCCCCTGGGGCTGTGGCAGCCAGCTGTCTATCGCTCGTTAACAACTAGGTCACACTTCACACACACGTAGAGTCTTTACATACTCACTTATTACATAATTGTGCATTAGTACTGAGCAACTTCTGCCTTAATGTGTGTGTGCATGTGAATGAGCATAAGGTACCAAACTATGACTGCGTTTTGGTTCAGGTCAAATTCAGGATGAAGGTTAGCCTTAGGGTTTTGTTCAGATTAAAGACTGAATTTAGGGTTCAGATTAAGTTTAGGGTTCATGTTAGATTTAGGGTTCAGGATAAGTTTAAGGTTTAAATACACTGGGGGATCGTGTTTCAGATATTTTCATCTATATTCACTATAGAAAACTGTGTTGTGAAATATGAATTACACAAAATATTGTAATAACAGTGTAATAGCATAAATACATTGTGCTCCTAATGTTCAGTGGGATGAGTCTACCTTGTTCTTTATTTTGTCATATGGACCAGATGAGCACTGCTCCTTTTGCCAATCTACTGTGCAATAAAAGGCAGAATGTATTTATGAATATTAGTTAATATATTCCTGTAAGGGAATGCACATTAATGCATGAGACCAACCTTGAGTGGATTCTAACACAGAGCAGAGTCATCAGGTGTGTGAATACAAAGGTGACTGATAGACTGACAGATTGACAGACTGACAAGTGAAACAGGCATAAGCATGACATATGAACCTAACACCTGTGACCCCCTTGCCTTGCCATACCACCCCCGAAACTGAGCCCCTCCCCCTCACCCCCAGCAACACCCGTACCATTTTATTCATTTTGTCCGTAAGCTGCAGCTCTGTCTCTAACACTGTCTCTGCCCCCCCCCCCCCTGGGACCTCCCCCCTACGGAAAGAGCAGGACCAGAAGAGGAGCTACAGAGCGGTGCAGTCATGCGAGGAGGGGGGGGCGGGCGGGGCCTATCAGGAGCCCCTAGTGGCCCTCGCCCAGAACTGCGCCCTCATGCACAACGTGCTGGGGCCTGCCTGCATCTTCCTCCGCAAGGGATTCGCAGAGAGTCGGCAGGCTGTACGTAAGTTTGCACACACACACACTCACACACACACATGCACGCATGCATGCATGCAAGCCCACACACACATACACACACAAACACACACACACACACACACGCAACCACACATACACGGACACACTCATGTACTCATTCCCAAGTCCTTACATTGTCTTTCTCTAAAAACACACACACATGGACAGAGCAGACTAGTCTGTTGTATGAGTGTGTGGCAGTGTGCAACACTGTGTTTGTTGCTAGAGAGAGGCAAAAGCAGAGCACTGCTGCCACTCTAAAGCCCCTTCCTCTGCAGTCTTTATGTCTGCTTTTCCTGCAGTTGTGTTAGAATGGCTGCCAATGGTCTGCTCTTACATTAATCTGCTGCTATGACAACATCCCAGGTCATGAGTGGATACAGGGTCAGACCATTGACAACGGCGGGACAACACATCAACTTCTGTCACTCTGTAACTTCTGTAACCTGTGACCTCTCTGGACCTGCAGAAAGGACTGATGGGAGATTTCACCTTCACATTCTGTAAACAAGTTCAGTAAAGGAATTAAGACACAATTCATGCAATTATGGAGGTTGAGTGACAGTTCCCACTAGCCACTGCAGAAAGATGCCATGCACAGAAATGCCTTTTTGCACAGAAATTTGACACTCTGAACCTCTGACAGAGCATTGTGGGGTGTGTATTTGTGCATGTTAACTCTACTCCTCAGTCTGTTTGCATTGCTATACTAATAGCATGAAGGAGCTGCATGTGTCTGTACATCCAGCTGTCCATTCTATGGCCCAGTTCATGTCTGTAGAGTGGAGCCAAGCAGAAAAAGTGCCGTTCCCACTGATTAAGGATTTTGGCATTGCAAGCCAGGACAGAATCTTGCAGGCTGAATCTCCAGGTTGTGATTGTTGTCTTGAGCATGTCAGTAAAACCAGCAGTGCCTGTCCCACATCCATGCATCACACATGGTGTGTAGCAAGAGGCAGTGACTGTGGTCAGTGGTTATGGTGAATTGCTCTAGCCAGAGACTGCAGTCGATGGCTCTAGTCAGTGATTGTAGTCAACGGTTCTGGTCCATGGTTACAGTCATTCACTGCAGTCAGTGGTTATGGTCAATGGCTCTGGTCAGTGGGTATGATCAGTGGTTCAGCAGCCACCAAAGATGCAGCCATCCTGAGGACTGTGCTTGTCCCTGTAATGAACAATATACAGACAGGTTACCATTACCATGGGTGATAGAGTTTCAGGGGTCTCTAAGGCCTTTGTATGGAAGTGTGATCAGTATGGATGTGCGACTGGTAGGGATGTGTGATCAGCATGGACGTATGATCAGAAGGGATGTGTGTAAATTTCTCCTCTCAACTATCCAGCTGTGTAAATGTATAACATATAAAAGCTGTAATCTACATACGCTGCTCTGGATAAAAGCATCTGCAAAGCAACATGTAATGCAATGTAATCTTCTACAAAGGAGCATCTGGTTTACATACTCGTCAAAAGAGAACAGTTTCAAAATCGGTGAAAACTCTTTTTTAACACAATTTGAAAATGTACTGCAGAGTGGTAAACTTCAGCATTTTCCTGTGAGTTTGGTGCAATAATTTGTTTTTTAACTAGAACTGACTTTAACCCATGGCCAAAAAATGAGTCCCAGTGATATTGGTTTGTAGGTACAACAAACAAGCCAGAGTTGATCACAGAAAACAGAATCCAGAGAGCAGGTTCTGGTCTGGAATGGTTAATGCACCCACAGGAATGTGGATGCTGGGCCTAGCGGACTCAGCTGGTACTGAGTGGCATTATGGCATTTAAATTATGTATGAATTATGCTTAAATAAAACATGAAAATGTTTCTGTGCAGCAGGGAACATGAGGACAGTCACTGCATTTTGTGCTCTTTTCACAGGACAGAGAGCTGCGACCAGAAGAGATGGATGGTGAGTCCGTGTGTGTGTGCGTGTGTGTGTGTGTGTGTGTGTGTGTGTGTCTGTGTCTGTGTGTCTATGTGTGTGTGTGTAGGTGCCCCTGGAGGGTGAATCTGACTTTTATTCCAGTAATCAAACCTTCTTCATAATCCTCATCGTCATTATCATCGGTATCATTAATGTCCATTTTCAGATTAAAAACATATTTCTGCAATGCTTCCTTCAAACAGAACAGCCTATCACAGAAATAACAAATAATTTCTCTCTCCCCTCTCTCTCTATCTCATTGACAGAGTTGAGGGAGGCTTTTAAAGAGTTTGATAAGGACAAAGACGGCTTTATCGGCTGCAAGGACCTAGGGAACTGCATGAGGACCATGGGCTACATGCCCACAGAGATGGAACTGATAGAACTGAGCCAGCAGATCAACATGAACTGTGAGTATACGTGTCTTCACACGCATATATCTGTGTGAGTGTGTGCGTGTGTAAATGTGTGTGTGCGTGTGAGCATGTTTGTGGTTTATATACACACAGATTAATAAATGCAGATTAATAAGTGACCATAATGCTGACCACTGAAGTGTACTCTGAGCGTTCACTAAAGTGTGCTCTCTGCCCCCTCTTCTCTCTCAGTGGGGGGTCATGTGGATTTTGAAGATTTCGTGGAGCTGATGGGACCAAAACTGCTGGCTGAAACTGCAGATATGATTGGTGTTAAGGAGCTGAGGGATGCCTTCAAAGAGGTAAGGGGGAGAGCAAAACACAAGATACATTCCAGTATATGTTTTTCCAAATGAGAAACAATTTCAGTTGTTTGACAATAAAAAAACTACAAAAAGGCAAAGTCAAGTTAGGAGAATTACCAATGACCCCACAGAAAGCACAGTGTGTTTCTGACTGACAGTCAGTACAGCAGCTCTGTACTTCCAAAATACTGCCATGGCCAGGGGGACAGTGAGTAACCAGCACTGAATAATTACTAATGAAAAATTAGACAGATGGATATTATAAATCACTTTCCTACTGCAGATATCATTTCTAAAATTACTATGCTGCACCTGTATTTCTGTTCACTTATTTAAATGTATTTTTTACCAGTGACACTATGATTTGGCAATGTTCACAGAACATATTTCATGTCTGTATTAGAGAGAAGTACAAAAGAAAGAGTGAGACAGGGATAGATTTGACTTTTGATATTGTTGACATTCTTTATTGTACCATAAAAGGTTTTCACATGTCATTCAAATACAATGTTTGCAAAGGTACAACCACAAACCCATTGTACAATGTACATCTACTACCCTCTCCCACCACCAATCTCTATTCCAACACTCCAAAAAATAAGAAAAGAACACAGAACACAGAATTGCACCAGAAATCATGGCAACCTCATCATCTGTACAGCTAACAATGAGGGACTGATGACGATGCACACAGGGAGAGAGAGAAAGAGGAGGAGAGTGCAACAGAGAGAGGCAAAGGAAGAGAGAAAGGGTGGCTGTGTCTCACTCAGTCTCAATCCAGCAGAATTTGAAATGGAATGACAGAGGAACGAGGTCACGAGACCATGTTTCTCTCTCTCTGTCCTCTTTTATTATTTTGCTCCTCATCTTCGCTCTCTATTCATGTCTATTCATGTCAAGTCATGTATATTCATGTACAATTCACCTCACTTCTTTGTCTCAGAAATGCTTGGAAAGGACATAGAGTTCTGGTGCTGTTATTGGTCATGCAGGTTAATCTCCTAGGGAGGAATTATAAATCCTCCATGCAGGCGAATCTTTTAAAACTAGCAAATGTGTCTAAAAAAGAGTACAAATGACCCTAAAACTACCCTCTGACATCATGCCTGTTCCCTGCACCCCCCCCCCCAGTTTGACACTAATGGAGATGGAGAGATCAGCACAGCTGAGCTCAGAGAGGCCATGAAGAAGCTGTTAGGACAACAGGTGAGGCCCAATGTTATTTCTGCGTCAATGTCTTTCTGTCCATCCACCCAGCTGTCCATCCAAATGTGTCACTGACACCTGGTGATACCTGTCTCTGTCCCTCATCCTGCAGGTTGGTCACAGAGACCTGGAGGACATCCTGAGGGACATCGATCTAAACGGTGACGGGCACGTCGATTTTGAAGGTGAGTCACGTCACCTGCCCAGTTTTCTCTGCACCTGGTAGGTTTCTGCCTCCTTGTTTCAGCAGTGAGGGGGGTCACCAAAGGGAGATATGCTGGACCCTCCTCTCAGAAAGAATCTGAAAAGGAGGAAGATGGAGAGAAGGAGAGAGGTATTAGAGGTCTGTAAGAGAAATGTGACATGAGTTCTTCTTTTGATTGACTGGAAATGTTTAGAAGAGATGGCACATGGTTGTAGCTTTAGATTAGAGTGTGTGGTTGTCAGTTATCTACAGTATGTGTGGTGAATGAGTACAGTATATGTGCACTATGAGCACAGTATGAGTACAGCATGTGTAGAGTAAGTATGACCCTCCGTGTGAAGCGCTTTGATGCTCCAATACGCTGCTGAGAACAGGCGCAGGAAGGCCTGTCAGATTATCGCTCTGCCAAAGGATTATATCACCTGGAGATTACCACCCTGCAAGCTTCCGTGCTACTTGGTATTTTTAACTGCAGCGTTCTTCTGTGATTTACATCATATGGTGTCTCCCATGCCCTTATTTCACAATCCACCAATCATTATTTAGGAAAGGAGATTTTATAGCAATTAGGGAGCATAATTATGGTGTTGTAAATGCTCCATCTGTGGATTCACATTTCTGTGCCCTTCCTCAGTGCATTGTGGGTAAACGCAGCTTTCACATGGGGAACCATTGACCTCACCATCTCTGCTCAGGACATCTATGATTAACTTCAGCGGTAATGGCTTCATTCTCTTGTGGGTTTGGTTTTTATTTCTCCTATTCTTTTTGTCTCACTTTCAGAATTTGTGCGAATGATGTCACGCTGAAAGGGAGGGAAATGGACTGCAAACCAGGATTTGCACTGGACAAGAGCCACTGGCCCTGCCCTTTTCAAGGAGAGAAAGGAAACCAGGGGCAGTGAGAAAGAAAGAGAGAGAGACAGACAGAGAGAGCTGTGCACTGAGCCCTCTTTCCTTGACTAAGCTGGAATTTAACCTCTAACCTCTGGATTGAAGAGGAACTGACTCCACAGTCGTCATCTCATCCATGATGGACAGAATTATTTATTTATTTACTTACTTACTTACTTACTTATTTATCCATCCATCCATGCATCCATCCTGGAAATCTTACGGACTTTACTCTTTAAAGCACTTTTGCTGCTGGGTTCTGCTGGAGCAATGGGAAGGGGGGGCGGGCGCAGAGTTGCAGAACAGTCCTCCACAGCCTTCAAACCACAACTCTCTGGATCCTGACCCTCCCCATGGAGTCACGTCCAGCTGTACAGACATCCACAGGGATGGTTTCGGCACTTTGACCCCTGACCTTTATCCTCTTTTCTTTGTGTGTGTCCTATGTGGAGGAACAAGGGTGTCCCAGACCCTCCGCTTAATGGCAATATCATTTCTGAAAATTCTGTGTTTCTGTGTATTTGGTTCTATATGGGTATTTAGTCATATTGTGTGTTTGTGTTCACCAGTCTATGCACATGTCTTTCTGTGCAGTGTGTGTTTGTGTGTGTGTGTGTGTGTGTGTGTGTGTGTGTGTGTATGTGTGTATGTGGGTGGGTGGGTGTATGTGACTGGGTGTGTGTGTGTATGTGCACGCGCATGCGTGCATGCGTGTGTGTGCGTGAGACAGACTATCTGAACTGAGAGCTTGACTTACTTGACTTGCTTGTGTGTGCAGAGGTGCAGAAATGACTCACTTAAACTAAAATACCTCTGCCTTGGTTAAAGGTCATTCCCTTTAATGCAGTCAGTTTACAACACGTGCTGTTAGTCCATCTTATCTCTAATTTTACTTATACATGTTTACATTTATTTTTTACTTTCAGCACTAAAATCGTGGCATTGTGCACAGCTGCACAAAAAGCCATGGCTATGATGCACTACATATTATAGTGGTATAATGTCATTATTACAGTGCTATTATGTCATGTTATGTGCTTAACAGATGTCCTGTTCCACATTGTATGCATTGTCCCCATTTATAAGATAGCATGATACCATGCTCAAGACTAATAATTTGTGTCTGACCCAGGATTGAATCGCAGGACCTTGAGACAACAATGATATTATTAAAACTGTTATGTTGTTATATTATTAACCTAACAAACAAAAGCAAGGAATCTCTCTAAAGGCTTCCCTTGTGTATTTTTGTACTTAGATCAGGGTGTGTATTTTTTGTGCAAGTCACAGTTTCTTCCAGTTTGTGTTTTTATGCATGCCAAAAATAAACTTTAATCCATCTGTTTTTCCCTGAGTAGAGATCAATAGTTTGTCACAAAATGCTTGCGAGTGTGCATGTTAGTGTGGGTGTGTGTGTGGGTGTTCTATTAGGGATACAGAGATTTTCTACCCTTTTAGACTGATCCAGGATCAGCTAACCAATACCTATGTCCTAACTCAGACTTAACTGTGAAACAAAGTGTGTACTGAACACTAATCTAGGACCACCACTGGGGTCAGAATCTACATGTTCAAGAGGAGCCAGGCCATGCATATGAAGCATAGTTACATCTTTCTGCTGGCCAATCTTCAAAAGACACTCAACACAAATGGAAAGCAGAAAACCAGCAGCCTCACTAAACAAGGGTGCATGGAGATGGTGCACACACTTTTATGAGCGATCAATCTACTTCATCTAACTGAATCGTTCACAGTCTAAATGAAGGCCACTGTATTCATTTTAGATTTACTCTTCACAGTCTCCGGCCCTTGGCAGAGTTTCCCTGAGTAAATGAATAGAAAGAGCCAGACAATCTGATATGCTGAATTATACATACAGCATATGCAGACCTCTATGAGCATATGCTGTACGATGTGTACCGTAGGATGAAGGCAAGAGTCACCCGTACCTGTAGCTTGGCAAAAGCAGGCTGCAGTATGCCACAGCTGAGGGCTCTGGCTGTTAAAGGATTCTGTGGGATTAACTCCGCAGGAGCTTCAAGGAGCTGCCAGCTTCCTCCAGCCCCATACCATGTGGATTCCAGCCCTTTCTCCTTACTGCTTGGATTGCAGCCCCCTGTCCATACCGTGCAGATTGCAGTCCTCTCTCTGTCTGTACTCTGCTGATCCCAGCCCTCTCCCCGAACCATGCACATTCCAAAGACATTCTGAAGCAACTTACTCTGATGTTGCTCATGAGTCATGACCATCAGCTCAGAGTAGGAGCTGCACAGATCCCCTGATTTTTATTTAATCTGGAAGGGTTGATAGTGAATATTAGATGATTACACTGATTCATCTATATAATGTCAAGATTAACAGGTCGGTGCAGCACCTGCTTTAACTAATGAACAATTTGGAATTTAATGCTAATGCTAATGAAAAATCTGTCAAATAAAACATCAAGTGCATGAGCCAAGCCCTTCAAAGTTACAAAATATAAAGTGTGTAAGTCCTCTCTCTGATGATGTTAGTAAGTTCAATAATTGCACTTCACATAGCACCTCTAACAGATCTCATTGCATTACATTACATTACATTCATTTAGCTGACACTCTTATCCACAGTGACTTCCGGCACAAAAGAACATAAGTGTATCCATTCAAGCTGAATGGGCAACAGTGTCAAACCAGGCTAACAACACTGCCAAACCAGTGAGTGTGAGCATAACACTATTCAAGCCCTACCATAAGTTACCTTTTGCAGCCTGACTAGACAAGGGAAGCCAAGTATACTACCATACATCACAGTAACTAGATCACAGAATCCAAAACACATTGTGATACTACAGATAAAATAAACAGCAAGTAATACAATGTACTTTTTGGTGAAGGGAGTAGGCTCAACCATGACCAATGAGTAGACCCTGCATGGTTGATGCACATAAGCCATTTTGTGCCAGAACGCTCACCACACATCATCTGAGGTAGAGATGGAGGGAATTATTTGGACCATTAAACTGATGGGTTATCAGATGACCAGACTAGACTGGGAGCTTGGGCAGGATGCCGAGAATCACTGAATGCTCTCACCACATGGGATTTTTAATATCCACAGGACGTTGTTTAAGTGTCTCATGCAAAATATGCCATCTCCTACAGCACAGCCTCCGTGTTACTGCGCCAGGGCATTGAACTCCTGTTGATTCTAGAGTGTAGGGAGGCCCCTACTGGCCCATCAATGCCACGACCAGCCAAAATCTTATTTTCCCAGCAGGTCTCTTCTCCAAGAACTAACCAAACCCAACTGCGCTTTAGCCACCGAGGAGGAGAAAGCTGCACGGTGGTGAGGCCGACTGTGTTCAAAACCATAACACAACTGCACCACTGCACCTTTGATGTTCACATAGGACCAGTGAAAAAGCGACTTAACCAGAACCTAAAGCAGTGATCTGTCAGTATCCAAATATAAGCAGTTACAGTCTTATAGTCACTGTCACACTTTAGTCATATTACAGAAAATACAGACAGAAATGCAATAATCGATTAAGCAAAACAAACAAAGATGGGTGATTTGTAAAGCTAGTTCTCATGTAGGCTGTTTGGAGAAAACGCTTTATTTCCCAGGAAGCCTATTGACATCATCCCATCTGGAATAGACCACTAGAGGGCATTGTGGCCCTTCATTAAGCCCGAGAAACTGTGTCCCTAAACACTTGAAAGTCAGAAATGAGCATCCAAACAATTCTCTCAACCACACATCGTCACATTATGATGTTTATGATTATGATGATGACTGGAATTATGGTTATGATGTGTATTGTTACTGCGGTTATTATTTTTGAAAATATGAGTATGTTTTCATGAGTAGTGAGACTGTATAGCAGTCTGAATGAGTGTTAGATCTCTGCGTTTTTATTGGCCAGTAACCCTCCAGCGCTCGTTCCATATTTAAAATGTACGTTGAAAATGCGTGGTCAATCTGGGCAACCAAATGGACAATATAGTTGCCATGT
Organism: Megalops atlanticus; assembly: GCA_019176425.1. Classification (NCBI taxonomy): domain Eukaryota; kingdom Metazoa; phylum Chordata; class Actinopteri; order Elopiformes; family Megalopidae; genus Megalops; species Megalops atlanticus. Next base: position 16,337,377 of record CM032880.1, read on the forward strand.
TTTAACTGTTTAAACTACGGCTCGAATGAATACTCGATTCTGCTTGGTTGAGAGGTATTCCAAGAACTATGATAATCACAGCGTTGTAAATGCGCTACATTGTTGCTTAACAACAAATTATCAGCCTTAATCGATTATGTTACATCGCTTCAATCCCTGAGCTATACGCTACAATAACAACAATCGACAGATAACGACAGCAGTCCCGGTAACAGTTTAAAGCAAAAGTAATCCTTAATCTGGACACAGAAAAAGAAAAAGAGACATACGATAGCTAACGCAGGTTAGGCTAAGTTATTGAAGACGAGAAACCTGATGCAACTGAAGACTGCAGGCACGACAAAATCCGTGCCAATTTGCTGGTATTTATTCACAATTATGAGATGTTTGATGCTACAATAAGTGCTAGCACAACACTCCCGCTTTCAATGATATAATTTATTGCTCATTTATTCCAACATGTGAGACTGTGAAAGTGGCGTCGCTAACGTTCGTTTGCGGCATTGCACACGTTGTAAAACTCAAATGAGATTTACTCGTAGGAAATTATCTTTCTCTCAGCTGAGAGTAAGAGTTGGATGCTTCATAAATAACTTGCATTCTCCACTCTGAGGTAGGACTTTTTTGCTCCTAGGACTGACTGTGGAGAAGCTGGTCGACACTTCTAAAAATGAAACACAAGGAAAAAAACTTACAAAAACAAATTATTTTATAAAACGAACGAAAAGGAGCCTGCCTTGAGCACACAGCCAAACCATCTCGAACAGTCTTCCTGCTCTGCGGCTATACAACTGTATTTAATACGACCGATTAGTCAGGCGAGGCCCGTTAACCAGTGGCTCGCTACAGACAGTTACGAACGGACAAGTAACCCTGAATACAATTGACTGGTTAGGTGTATTTGTTGTGAAATGAGCTCAATTACTGACAATATTGAAATTTGTCAGACAAGATACTGTTAACATTTAATAAATTGACAAACAATTAACAGTTTTTGGGGGACAAGTGAAGGTTCTCCTTCACATTGACTTAGGTTATGCGGGCCCAGATTTGTTTGCGCGAGGAAGCTGGACACTTTGTAGCATTTCAATATAAAGTAAAAAAGGAAATGCCAAAACATAGCACTTTGATTTAACACAACGAGTCGATGTATAGGTGTTTGTACAGAGGTTAGACTGCAGTACAGTATGAGGACGAGCTTGTACTTCATCATATAAACACTCTGAGGCGCTCAAGGACAGTACATAAACTGCTGAACGAAGTTGTTAAATTAAATAACCGCTAAAAAAGATACTTGAGGACGTTTCGTTCAAATAAAGGAGTTATGATACCTTTAAGAAGTTTGTTGCTTGCTTTGTTTGTTTCCTCTCTCTCTCTCTCTCTCTCTCTCTCTCTCTCTCTCAGGCAAACTAGCATTGTGGATGACCAGTAGTTACAAAATCCATTTCTGTGTTTCCTTTGTTCTTCCCTTGCATGCGTGTTTGGTGTGGGTGTGGGTGTGGGTGTGGGGGTGTAAGGTGTATTTGTGGTCATCCGAGGAAGTACTTTTTCGCTGTTTTTTGAAACTTTTTAATTGTGAACACTTCTGATTATTCTGTATACGGTGCCAAAAGTCTCTCTCTCTCTCTCTCTCTCTCTCTCTCACTCACCTGTTATCTGCACCTCTTTTGTACAGGATCAGGTTTCCTCTTTGCCTGACAGGAAGACAATCTGTCTTTATAAAGACCAACAACAGAGCTCTGAGTCTCTCTTTCAGCCTATTCTCTCACTCCATCTCCTCTCTCTCTCTGTGTCTCTGTTGCCCTGCTTCTCTTCAGATTTCTCATTCAATGATTTAATGTGACATCCATTCAAGTGTACAAACTGAGGGCAGCTTTAATGTGTTTAATCTACAGTTAACATGTCTGAGCATGACTGAATATATCAAGTCCTTGTCTGTGGATTCATCTGATGGTAAGTGTTTCTGTGCAGCTAGTGTTTCTTCGTAAGAACCATGTTTCACCAACTACCACCTGTCTGCAATATCTCATTTCCCCTATAGATGGCAGTCCAGTCCTGAATTATCATTCTCTGTCCTTCATTATATTCACATACACCTATGTCAATGGAGCCATCTGGTGAAAGGGCCTCTAAATCTTTTTCAAGGACCATTTACGTCTGGTGTCATAACCTATCATCAGTCTAGCTTTGTCTCTGTGTACTAATTATCATTAATGACAACATATTGTGGCTTTGAATGTGATACCTGTGCTATATAAAGTACCCTTTAATTTAGGAGTACCAAATAGGCTACTACCCTCTGTCAAAAGATGGCATTCCTGCTGTAACTGGAGTGACATGTTCAGGGGGGAACATAAGACTGCCTGCTGAAAAGATAGAGGCAGAGCCAATCAGAGACTTATCAATGAAAACTCTGAGCGTTGAGGTCAAATACCTGATTTGGCCATCCTTCGCACAATTCCGTAAGTTTTGATCCTTTTCTTCTTGTCAGAAGTCAGACTTGTGGTCCTCTCCTCACACAGCCAGGGCATACTCATCTGTGGTGTTCGTGGTGACCCCCTCATCCCTCTCTAACCCCCCTCTTTGGCAGGATGGACAGGGCCTATTAATAGCCGTGAGGAATGGCGTTGATGGGGGCTGTGGGGAGAAGGAGGCTGGGAGTGGAAAAAGGATTAAAGGAGATATATAGAGGAAGGAGTGATAGCAATAGAGGGGAAGAAAAGGGCCAAACAGAGGGAGACACACACAGGGCAGTCTCTCAGTCTATCTTAGTTCTATCTTACTGTGCCAGTGATATCTATCAGGGGCTATGATGACCATGCGAGACAGGCTTTCTCTCGCCCCAATCCACACACGCACACACACACACGCACACACACACACATGCACGCACACACATGCAAATGATATTTAACATTCAAGAAACAAATACATGAATACAAAAAAGAAAGACACAGAACATTTATTGCACATTTGATTATTGAGACCAACCATCAGCCACATCTGTTTTAATGGTCTCACTCAAGTTGAGCACAAACTTTAAACTTCTAGTAACAGCCACCTCACACACACACACACACACACACTCAACCTGTGCCTTTCAGAGTAGGTCCCAGGACCAGGGGTCAAAGGTCAGGGGCAAACAATAGCCTCACCATTCAGAGGTCAGATGAGGTTGAGCGTATAAAGAAAGAGTGTGTGTGTGTGTGTGTGTGTGTGTGTGTGTGTGTGTGTGTGTGTGTGTGTGTGTGTGTGTGTGTGTGTGTGTGTGCGCGCATGTGTGTTCCATGGAAAAGGTCATACACAATTATATGTTCAAAAAATTTTACTATTGAAGTCAGAGGGAGATACCAAAAGCCACACTCACACATAAACACACTCATTCTCTGTCACATGTACACGCATACTCATGCGTACAAACACACACACACCCTTTTCTACTTCTTTTGAATCTCTCTCTCTTTTCTTGTTTCTTCTTGCCCTGCTAAACTGAAGAGGCTACGAAAGCGCTGCCAAAGAGCTCGCAACAAGGGAACAAAGTTACAGATTTTATACAATTAATCCGTTTCCTCCCTCTCTCTTTTCCTCTCGCTCTCTAACTCTCTCTCTGCCTCTTTTACTTTCTTTCTTTTCCTTGCCCTGTTTCTTCTGTTTAGTCTCTCTCTCATCCCTCTTCTTGTTCTCTTCTTTCTGTGTTCTACCCCTGGTCTCCCACACTCTCATCCTTGTTTTTACCCCTCTGTTTTTCTCTTTCCTCCACTCCAGATCACTCCTTCCCCTCCCCCTCTGCTCTCTCTCCTCTCTCTCTCTATTCAGCCCCATTGATCATGCATGCAGAAATTGAACACGCCCATAATTCCTGTCAGAATAGAACCATGTCCTACATACAGCCCACACCCCACGCCTCAAATCCACGCACGATGAGTGCCACACACACACACACACACACACACTCATACACACACACACACACTCTCTCTCAAATACACACACACACAAGAGTACTCACACACACATACAAAAAAACTCTATCCACAAACATAAACACACACACATGAAACACTGCACCCCCCTCCCACACACACACAAACCCCACACACACACAGATACAACACTATGCATACACACAGATGCACAACACCACACACACACACACACACACATACACACAAATAGACTTTGTTTTGAATCATAAGCATACTTTGGCATATTAACTTACAAAAGATTCTTTCTGTCATTTGAAAGTTGGTCATTTAGAAATACTGATTTATTACATGTAATTATAATTACAACACACAAATTATATGTAAATCCATCTCTGTCTTTTCGGGCACCATTTAGTCAAGAGAAAATCTTGTCAATGTGTATGTATGTGGATACGTATGCAGCAACTGTAATATGCAACTAGTGAGCAGTTTAAAATGTCTCTCCCAAGTACAACTGAACTGCAATTTCTGACAGCTGTTTGCAGATCCTGTTTGGCCTTAGACTGGAGAGGGGGAACTCAAACAAAATCTGATGTTATGGCAGTTATTGTCATGCTGGCCAGAGTCATGAATGATTGTTTATTCACTTAGGCAATAGCATATTCCTTAAAATCACAGTCAAAATTCATTATGACACATTTAGGGGAAATATATTCAAAAACATCCACATTCCAATATTCTCTTAGCCAAAGATTAAAGGCAGACTCTCAATTTGTCACACAGCTGGCAAGACTTTAATATTCTGCACAGAAGGGAAGAACAGATTTTAAAGATTCATTATATTTTTTGAATTTTGGCGAACGGTCTGATCATTACTAACAGCACAGGTGTTGTAAGTATTGTTTTCAATATGTTTTACAAATAAACTAAAGTTGTTGAGAGTCTGCAAAAAACCTGAATAGTTATTGCCTGCTCTTTTTGGAATGATATCAGTCATAACAATGTGATATCCTCCCATTAAAACAAATGTGTCTTACAGGAATATGTTATTCTCCATTACACTATTCAAGAGCTGAGGAGAATGCTATTATCCCTGACCTCAAATCAAGCTCAAGTGCATATTGCCCATGTTCAAAAAGGCATTTTCTCAGGGCTTCCTGTGACACTGTAAGAGAAAACAAGAGGAGCCTTTAAAGGAGCCTTTAAAAAAATGAAATTTCATTCTTTAGCCTCTTGGTTTGAGTTAAAGAGGCCTTCAGGAAAATCATGACATATCAAACACACCTGGGTTGCAGAGGTGTGATGAACCTAGCATGGTCATAATAACCATTTCAGCTTGTCTGAGTACTGAGGACCATGCGCAGTTCAGCCCCCCGGACTTCAGTTTATGTTAAGGTGACACTGTGTGTGGGGTTAGGCAGCTCTTATGGAAAGCTTGTAATCTGCCACTTAGACGGTTAGCCTGTCACATGGCAGGTTGAGGTTGGGGGGTGGGGTGGTCCTGGGCATACACTCCTGCTGCTGCTGCCCTGCAGCACGGACAGGGGCTTCACAGGTCCAGCAGAGCTACTGACCCTGCCACAACTGACAGATTCTGCTGCTACTGACCCTGCCTCTACTTACACACACCCTGCAGCTACTGACAGTGCTACTACTGACACTCTAGCAACTACAACAGACCCTGTTGCTAAGGGCACTATTGCTATGGACACAGGCGCTGTTACAAGAGACACTGACCCTGTTGCTACAGACACAAGTACTGCTGCTAAGGACTCTGACAGAGAAGCTACTGACCCCTCGGACACTGTCAGGTGCTACGTTACATTGCCTGTCCTCTTCTCCATCATAGGGAAGCCTGTGATTTTATAAAGTGTGTCATACTAACCAGCTTAAACATGTTTCAGCTTGTCCACAGACTTGATTAACTGTGGTAGCTGATGCTGTGGCAGCTTTTTCCACTCCCGAGGACACAGAGAAACCACTTTACTGACTTTGTATCCAGCTGTTGCAGAGCCTGGCTCATCTACCCAAAAACTAGATGTTCACAACAAAACAAACAACTCAGCTATGTAGTGTAGTGGCAAGGAGCAGGGCCCATAACCAAAAGGTTGCTGGTTTGATTCCATGCTGGAGCACCACTTCTCTACCCTTGGGCAAGGCACCTAACCCAGACTTGCCTCATTAAATATCCAGCTATATAAATGGATAACATGTACAAATCGTAACTCATGTAAGTTGCTCTGGATAAGAGCATCTGCTAAATGACTTATGTATAATGTATACGTATATACGTATGACTCAAAGTCAATGCGAGAAGCTTGTGTGAAAAGGGCAGCCTTTTAGAGCAGGAAGAGAGCACACCATGGGATGCTGTGACACTGAGGGACAGAGAATCACAGCATGGTGCCACCTCGGTCTCTCACCTCACCAACCGGAGACCTGCTATTTCCCAGTGACCAGTATCATAAAACATGCACTTCCTTTGGAACAAGTGCAATCACACTTTGGCTTTCTTCATTCAACCAGCCTTACATATATCTGGTAACAACCGTGTGCTTAACTAAGATAAGTGTGCACTGGCCACTAGAGGTAGGAACACTAAATGTTATCTGTTGTTTTCCCCACCAATCAAAATCCAGATAAACAAAATGGATCAACTGGATCAAAACTGTGCAACCTTCTATCATGCAGATATGTTTCAAATGTTCACATGGTAAACCAATGATGAAAAACCAAGTCCATTTCAAAATCTGTGAACTGTCCCAACTTTTAAATCACTTTTTAATCTGCACAACTACCCACCTTTTTGTTTAATATGTAATTATTTCTGTTCGCTCTCTCTCAGCTGTGTCCTGGTGACCAATCTAATCTCCCCCATTACTCTGAAGGCACTTCAGTAATAACTATGTGGCACAACTCAGTCACTCACACTTACACAGACACTACCTCACATACTCACTAATTTGCACACCCCCTCGCATAGACACTCATTCACTTTCTCTTGCACACACACTCGCTCACTCACCCCCAAACACACTCACTCACTCCTTCACACACACTCACTCATTCACAGACTCACTGAGGGGTTTTGATTTCTGTCCAGCACCTCATTGTCCAGCGATTTTGTTGATCTAACACTCATGAATAATCTTTATATTCAATTCCCTCTGTTGTAAAAAACATCATTATGTGGAGTCTGGAAAGATGGATGAGTTCACATATGAGAGAAGATCCGAGGAAGAGCTGACAAAGTTGTTTGTTTTAGATGTCATCAAAGCTGTCTGTTGAAGTGGTGTGGGAAATCAGAGAAAGGTGGAGGTAAGGGAGGTGGTCTGTCTTCATTGCCACTAGGTCGAAGGCCCTCTTGTTTCAGACATGGGGTCTCAAAGTAGTTGGTGGTTCAGGCCCAGGATCTCTGGACAGCTCATTTATGACAAATTCTCCTTTGTAAAAAGTGTTATACAAATAACTGAATTGAAGAAATGTAAGGCTGGTTGTTGCTCTTGACCACAGCTTCAAGACTGCAAATTTACAACCTTGATCCCAAACAGATGTGTTTTCTTTCAGTTTTATCACAATGCCAGATTTAGCCTAAATCTAGAAAGAAGACACAGGGTTTTTCATTTGTGCTTCATATTCTGTACCCCATATTAAATCCTCGTGTATACAAGACATGCAAACATATATGCCTCCATTCCATTAGCTCATTTTGCACAGTAGCTACATCCTTCACTGTACTCTCAGAGTCTTGGGTATTTGTCTCAAACCAAGGTCACAGCGATGCTCTTGGGCTATGTAGACACGGTGTAGTATCAGGCTATGGTTTTAACTTTACTACGTCCGGTGTCTGACCTATAAAAAGCACGACGAAACAAATCGATGTTAGAAAACATGCTGGAAACAGTCGCCAGGGGAAACGGCGGAGAGGTACAGGGGGAAAAAACATCCTTGGGAAATGCTGCTTGTGCATGGCGAGGTAACGCGAAAGAGGCGGAGAGGAGCAAAGGAGGCGAGGAAGGACGTTAAAACAGAATGTGAGAGAGCGGGAGAGAGGTGGAGTCTCGGCTTTTGTGTGTGTAAAGCGCTCTCGTCCCGCCTCCCCGCGACGCCCCCAGCCACCCCACCCCCCTCGGCCACCCGCCCCTGACTCCGCTCTCCCCGCTCTCTCACACCGCGCAGACGGGGACAGAGGTACGGCATGGATACGGAAGGGAGCCAGAGCAGCTTGTCGTCCGCGGACTCCCCCCACGACCCCTGGTAAAGCTCTCCCACTGCCTCGTTCCCTTCACCTCTGCGTGCTGTCCCGCAAAAGAGACCCAGGAGTTGAGGGGGAAGACTCACAGAGCTCCGAGACAAAAGGCAGCGTGCTGTACTGTGTACGCTCTTGCTGCGCTGTGCCGGACTATGGCACTGCCGCGCATCCAGTGCACGCTGGACCGCTCTCTCATCTTGTTTTTACTGTACACGGCGAGAGAGCGGATGGCTGTAAATTATTGCAACTTTTCTGTTCTGTTTTTCCCGAGAAACGTGCAGTCTTATTGCTGGGATAACGGCCTGACAGAGCGGAAAGTAGACCGGTGCTGCCAACATGGCCGATCTTTTTTCTTTGGCTACTTCAATCTTTGTTTTTTTTATTATTATTTTTTTATTGATGTAATGAGCTGGCTAGATTTGCTTGTTATTTTTTATCTGTCGACCACGCTTTTTTCACATCGTTCTTTCTTTTCTCTTATTTAGCAAAATGTTCATCGGCGGCCTCAGTTGGCAGACGACACAAGGTGAGCTATCTAGCCCAGCTAGCGACTTTCTCAAGTCTTGAGGTAGCTTGCTTGCTACCGAGAAGTAACGTAGGTTGGGTTTTGCTGCTTTGAAAATGCGATGTTGTGTGAAGCCATTTCTCCTCAAGCGACGGGAGAATAGTTGCGCTTGTAGTAGCTGTTTACTTTTATGAGTCTCCATCTGAAAAGCCCCCGGAATGATGCAAAAAGAAAGTAAAGAGTTAGGTCTGTGCTGCCGAAATCAAAGCGCTCATTCAGCGCGGATCAGCGAGTGGGGATTTAAGACTGTAGAACTGAAACAAACAGCGGGGTCGAAGAGATGGGGATTAACTGTAAATTGATTTAGCACAGCATATCTACACGGTATAAACCCCTGTGTCTGATGCGGGGTTAATACATTCCAACAAATAAATAGGCTGAATTCATATTCTCACGAAACCCTTTATGGATTTCTGCAGTTTATACTCTCCTCCAGTCTACCCCGGGGAGAAGTTTGCCTTAAAGAGGCGCGTTGGGAATGTGTTTTTGTTGTTAGGAAACTGGGGGTTATTGTTAGGGTGCCTAGCTACTGGGTACAGCCACTTCGTGAGCTTTGTACAATTTTCCTCCGAAACGGTCATTAAATAATAGTTTTTTGACAGCGCATGGGAATTTTGTAATTTAAAAAATGACTAATAAAAGCCCATAAGTGAATGAAATTCTTACCGTTGTCTTGTGACGTTGATAATATCTGAGGGGGTTGTGTTGGTGAAATACGTTCTTGGAACAAAGAATATGTATAACAAATGTAACTGTTTTTGACTAATAATCTACAATACATGTAAGTATTAGCTAGATATTTCTCTGTTTATGATGCTTGATTGTTTAGAATGTAGCTAGAGGTCGTTAGTTGTCACCCGTAACATTTCTATGGTAGCATCGGAAATCGAAACAAATGTATTTCGATGGAAACCACAACCTGACGGTGTTACTCCTGCGTCGTACCGTGCATGCGTGTATTTTTCATAATGCCCTTTGATGAATGCGACTATTTACAAATCCATTTTTTTTCCTCAGAGGGGTTGAAGGAGTACTTCTGTAAGTTTGGCGAGGTGAAGGAGTGTATGGTGATGCGGGATCCGGTTACAAAGCGGTCGAGGTGAGGGAGGCGTGCGCTCCGCGGCGCCCTATCACAGACACTCACTTAACACGCCACTGGCATTTGTTTATTTATTTTTCTAATTCAATTTGGTAGCCTGTGCGTGTAAGAAATCTATGGATTATTATGTGTACATATTTAGATTGGTATGTATTGTGCATGTATTTTTGCGTTAATATTAATTGTGATTTCTTCGTAGGGGCTTCGGTTTTGTGACTTATGTAGACCAAGCTGGTGTGGATAAAGTTTTGGCGCAGACCAGACACGAACTGGACTCTAAAACGGTAAGTTGCTGTCATTTATGCCGTGTATTTTCATCATCAATGGGTTTTATGTATTTATTGAAAAACTTTAGTGTAAATCGTAAGCGGTCTGAATCTCTTGACAGGCTTAGGTAATTCTAAGGCAATTGTTGAATCAGATTGGATAGCCTAAGTTCTGAAAGGTGGAGGACGTTTTGGGTTTTACTTTGCGTCGGTTTAGCATGCACACTGTCAGATGAGATGTAGGAATTGTGAGAACTGTAAATTGTTGCAAGGGCAAGGATTTAATCACAGGTGATTATTAGCTATTAGCTGACGTAGTTCCATATTATTGGGACGCGTATGCGTTGGTTCATTTCATACAGCAGACAGATATTGTGTGCTGTGCTCTTTAGTCCGTCCAGGCTGTTGAAAAATGATAGGGAGAATATCTAAGAGCGAATTACCTCTCCCTCGCTGGGTTTCTCCCTCCCACCGCGTGGATGTCAGGAGCCTGCGACATAAAGGCGATCGGTGTTCATCGCCATGGTAACTCGGGGGACCCAGACGGGGTGGCTCCGAGTTACAGTTCTCTAGAGTCCTGTTTACCTGCTTGCCAAATCAAGAGTGTTCAAACACCCACCATGTTAATAAGAGCAATAAAACTAGTAATGCCAACTAGCTTAGTCCATGGAAGTGTTGCAGTTGGAAAAGTATAGGGATAGAGTACATCATAACACTATTATTTAATATGGTTTACAGTCACCCTTTGCACTTGAACTGAGATATGTGAATCATCAAGTTAGGTTGTCGTGCCCACTGCCAATTTCTCATGGTTGGCCTGTTGTTGCTCAGTGTCATTTGCGACACATACCCAAGACACTGTCAAGGTTTGAATATATGTAAAGTCTGTGAAAATGTGTATGCGCGTATTATGCATGGGTCTGTGTCAGTGATGAATGTGGGTGTGTCATGGGACAATACAGTCAGTTCATTGCCATGGGGATGAGTGAGTACACCCTCGGGGAGGGGGAATGGATGGGGGGTCAAAGACAGCGAGTGATGATGCTTGTGTGTTTCATTTTCGGGGGGGGGGTTGTAGCTCCGTCTTTGTGTCTTTAGAGCTTTTGTAAACCTCTCCATGTCATCAACATGAAAGGGAGCAGCAGAGAGGTGTATACATGTGCACAGGGATGCAGACAGAGGATGTGTTTGCAGTGGTCTGTGGAGGTGATGCAGCCAAACAGAGAGATCAAATTGAGGTAAAAGATGTATGTCAGGCAAAGAAAAGGAGGAGTCTGCCAGAGAAAAGGAGGAGGGGAAAAAATGACAATGTTGACCAAAAAAACAGCAGCGGGAGTTCCCTGGGTGAAATGCGATGGCCTCAGCAGTTGCCCTGGGGATCAGCATAGTGATGTCAGTCACCCAGGTGGTTTGTCACCTCGTGGGATGTTCTGTCTCCATAACAACCCTCCTGGCTCTCTAAAACGAACACGACACAAACATATGACTGCCGTTAAAGATTTGGAGTGTTCTGAATGCCGCTTACCTTTAGAGGGAGTCGGAAGAGACACTGTGGGGGATGCTGATCATAAATGTAAAAGGACTGTGAGGAGAAAGCAGGGTGATGGTTAGGTTGGTTTGAAACAAAAGAACCAATTTTATCAGATTTAACACAATAGAGCTAAGGTCTGCTTCTCCTTCAAAGGGAGTTCTTTTGTTTCCTCAGTTCTGTATTTTGAATATTGGTCATTAGGGAAAATGATTTTAAATTGATTGATGTGTGAAGTTTAAAGTTTTGTTAATATGAATAGGATCCCCAAATATAAACTAAGAGCAAGTCTGATAAATAGGAGGAATTAGACAACCTATTGAAAGAGTAAACAAGTAAGACTTAAATAAACTTATACTCTGAGATATGCAAAACAAAAATCCACACTATCATCAGTTATGAACAGATGAAAATGGCCCAAGAGTGCCATCAGACAGAAATAATCCGTCCTAGTTGTGAAAATGGCCTTCTCTTTGTGTTGCCTTCCGTCTGTCCTTCACAGGGAGTAAAACCAGCCACTGCAGTGAGTAGTGCCAGAGTAGCTGCAGAGTAAGGCAGATGTTACAGCAGGTGTGGGATTTCAAAGGCACCTGCCTGTGAGATATGAGGAGGGAGAACTCAGCGATAGATGAGTACACCTATCAGTATTGATTGGCTTGTCTTTTATTTATAACAGTATTATTTGATAAAGGGCAGGTATTTTTAGTAATAGTCATTCTCAAAAAATCTTTCAATCAATACCCGGTGCATCAACCAGACCTTCACAGTGGCATAAGCATGGTTTTGTTGGCAAGGCGAGCTGCAGTCCACTGGTATTGCTTGGCTGGTAAACAGTCCACGGGATGCGAGTGGAAACATGCGGATGGAAAGCACCCCACTAAAGCAGCAGTGAGAGATGCATGCTGCTTTTGGGTGCCCCATGTTGTGTCTGTCCATTTGATGTGTAGTGACGGCAGGCTGGTGCTTGAAGAACCCCAAACTCAGTGGAGCCACTGTGGGTTGTCATGCCTGACTTGTTTGGACCAATCATTGCGTTTTGCTGTGGAGAGTCGATGGGGTGCGTTAGGCCTCACTCTCCCATCGCTGGGAGACTGTCTCTGATGATGAAAAATACGTGTCGGGCCAGCGGTTGGTTATTCATTTCTGGAAGATTCCAGTATTGTAAAAGCTGCGTCGTCTATCACACCCCTTTGCCAGTGGCTAAAGGGACACTGTGGAAGATGAGTCCTAGTCATGTCAGTGTCTGACCCTTTTCCCTCTCGCTTGTCCTTCTCTCTCTGTCTCTTTCCCCTCTCTAAATTTATTTCAAATGCTTTATTGGCATGACATACAAACTACATGTTGCCAGAGCAACAACCAAGAAAACAGAACAAGGAGTCAGCCAGTGAAAAAAATACAGAAAAACTGATCCAATGCCAAAATAGTTATGATAATAAATAATAGATATAGTTACACTATTATTATCATTACCAGACTTACTACTATTACTAATAAGTGTCTCCCTGTCCTCTTTTTCTTTCTCCCTCTTTCCCTCTCCTCTTTTCAGCTCCCTGTCTGTCTTTGGGCAATATTATGGTAATTGATAGTGACAGCATTTGGGATGGAAGAGAAATTCATCTGGAAGTTGTAATATTATAAGAATGTTGTGCTGTCTGAAGTCTCTGTGTCTGTAATCTTCACTCCCTCTGAATAGAGCTGAGGTATCCCTGCTTCAGAAGCTTCTTTCGTTTGCTACTGTTGTTTTACTGCGCTGCAACTAGCAATCATTATTTAAAAATTGTTTCAGGTGGGAGATTGCAACCTCATTTTGGCACATTAATAATTCATTATAGTGTCTGGTCAGAGGAAGATTGCAAAATTTTTAAAGCTTTTTTGCAGAATGCATATGTTGTAAGATATGGAAGTCACCAAGGCCACAAAGTTCATAAAAGTATTGTTTTGTGTTCTCCTGCCTCGGTCACTGATCGCTGAGGCCACACACAGATGCTGTGGCTACAATGACAGTGCAAACTGGCAATGTTGCACAAAAGTTACAGTTAATTGATTATGCGTATAAATCCACAGCCCTTCAGACTTAAAGTAAAAGCCAGTCCCTTCACAAGGTGCATGTTGTGCAGTGTGGAGTGAGCTGCACCCAGCCATGTTTGTTTGTTTTTAGGCTGTCGGCCAATAACCATCCAATAATCGTGCATCGTCCATTGTGGGTCGGCTGTGACTGTCTCAGGCCCTGCAGTGACAATCATTTCAGTAGTAGCACAGAGTTGTACCATGGGATAATATCTCTAGATTTATTTGTATTTTTAAAGTTTTGACACTATCAAATGTCGGTAACCTGCAGGGTCCTTGACTTTAGTGTTCTAGATTTTTTTAGGTGGATGCCTTGCAGATTCACTGATCAGTAAATTAAATTTGATTTGATAGTTCTTCTGTTAAGCATTATATATCACAGTGTGCCTCACGTTCCAGGTACATATTTGGCATAGAGGCTAAGGAACCAAGATTTGTATCCAGGAGGTTGCAGGATTGAATCCCAGCTGGGTTACTGTAGTTGTACCCTTGAGCTGTTTAAATAAAGCTGCATAAAAGCTACAATGTGAGCTTTTTCATTCATCCTGGATAAAAGGCTTCATTCACCTCCATCGGCACTGCTCCATTTTTGATATTAAATAAACATTTATACTATAATAATTATTATTGCATTTAATAATTCCTCATTAGTAGTTGACGTCAGACTGTAACCATAAACAAGCCATGTGCACTGGGAGCCCTGGGCAATCAATCTGTTCACCAATCGAAGTATCAAGGGCTGATGACACCTGCAAATATACATGTGGAGCCATTTTGAAATTTTGAATTGACTTGAATCCAAGAATGTCAGCAGTCCTGGTGAGAAAATGGTTGTAGAAGTTATTTTTGTTATTTTGTTATTGCACTTTATCGTAGAACTTATTTCACCGTACGGCGTACGCCTTTGGTTTTTGTAGCAAAGATGCAGTGCCTTGTAGGAGTGATTCGGCAGACTAGGGCGGCAGGTTCTGTTCCAGATCACTGAAAATCTTCAGCTCGGTCTCGGCTAACAGCAGTGCAGTACAGTACTTTTTAGTGTTAGCAAAAAATATGTTACTCAGCGCTGGGCCATGCCCTGTTTTGTGTGTGGAATTTTACTTGGCTGTGGCTGGTTTTGCTGCCGGTCTGTGCATGGTGTTTTACATGGCAGTGGCTGGCTTTGCTCTCGGTTTGCGGAGATTAGCCTCTCTATGCTGACTGGAGCAGGAGAGGTGGGGGGGGCGTGACCCTGTCTGTAATTAGTATGGATCTCAAAAGAGACTAATCGGATTGAGGGAAACAAACTGGATTGTACTTCCGAGGTATAGATGCACCTAAGCCATGTCCCTCCGAGATTGTGTGTGTGTGTATGCGCGTGCTTGGCTGTACGGCCTTGGACAGGCATTCATGGATGTGGTGCTGGACCTGTGATTGCAGGCGGTCACAATGGTCAGTGACTTAGGCCATAAACTGAACAAGCAGAGCATGTTTATGTCCTGGGGCTCAGTCAGTCATAGTGTTTGTCAGACTCCTGTGTTCCGAGTATGTCTGAGTGTGTGCATAGTCGTTTGTGTGTGCATGAGTGTGTGTGTGCGCGCGCGCGTGTGTGTGTGTGCGTGTGTGTGTGTTAGGTGTGGCGATTGGATCAGGTGACATGCAGACCAGACCCGCTATGGCGTTCCAGGCCTGTGCTTTTTCAGTGAGCACATCTGTGTGTTCCTCTGTCTCCTTAATTAATGACCCCAGTCCAGTGCCCCCGCTGGGCACCGACTCCACTCACACGCTTGGACTCAGAGACAGTTCATTTGGACTTTTTGTTTTAAATTGAATGGGATTATCTTTATAAACCACAGCAACACAGCTCTGTGCCTGGGGGGGGGGGTGGACATCCCGAAAACGGTTCATAATGCAGCCGCCTAACATGGAAATAATGGCACAAGTGTTGAATATTCTGCACCCCAGAGAGGCTAGGGCAGTGTCTGGCCTTTTTAAAAATGTGCTGGAACCCAAACGGCAGCTGGGTCCGTGTAATGTCTTTTCATATCGTCCCCCTCCCACCAGTCCCCACCATTATGGCATGGGCTGACCTGATGTATTTTTGCGTGTCTGATTTTGAATGTCTTCAGAAATTTTTTGTAGTTATCTCTATATTTCCTTTTTTTCACCCACTTTTGTTGTTAACAGTTTAATGTAAGGTTTGTCCCAGCAGTGACAACCACAACCACATGGGGCGAAGCTGGTGCAATACAGACACATACCTTGTGCAACTATTTTCCACACTACAACTCCCATAGTGCACGAGGGGAACGGCATCAGAGGATAGGTGCATCCCCCAGACAGTATCTGAGTAACTCATAGGCACCAGAGTGAGTATTAGGGTGATGAGAACAGAGCAACAAGGGGACCCTTGCCAACACACCCACCCCTGTCCCTGGCAGAACAAAGCCAATTTGCATTGCAGATGTGGGCTTCTGGTCATTCTCAGCAGATGACACAGGTGGGCCACAGGGCTCAATAAGTGCCATTGCTGTCTGAACCACTTGGGAGTTCTTTGAAGGGCTAGTGTGGTAGGGTGACTATCAGAAGTTCAGGAGGTTTATGGAACCTAATACTGAACCAGCAGACATTGGCTTCATTCCTATGCAGTGTAGCAAGTGTTGTGTTGCTGCTTTAAAACTGCCCTGTTGAAATCTGCGGTGGTGTTGTTGCTGTTTGTCAAGCTCCACTTACACAGTGCAGTCTGCCATCAAGGACTACACACACCTCTGCAGGTGTTTTAGTGCTGCTCTGTTTCTGTTTTCTGCAGCCAGTGTAGCACGCTGCAAGGTGTAGACCAGCACTGGCCTCTAGTCCTTTTACGTCGGCATAGACTAATCTAGAGGTCTTAGTGTCGCTCCATTATGTCTTTCGCTGCTGCATACTTTTGAGGTGTCCATCCTGCTCTCATATCCCTCCTGACAAGTAGAAGGGTTCGCCTCTTTGGTTTCAATCACCTTTGCAGAGTGCGGCCAAACAGTCTTATCTGAGCTCTGTTTGATCAGTGTACACCTGTCTGTTGGTATACCTGTAGTGTCGTGTGATCACTGTGTGTGTGTGCTGTGGCAATAGCAGCACTGTTTTGCAGTGTTATCTTAGTGTAAATACGGCAGGTGTTGACTTTGTGTGCCTACTTGCAGTCCCTTAGATTAGAGACCCAGACCATGTGAGGAGTGAGTGTCGGAGAAGCGCAGCCTGTTATGCACGGCCTGTAATGTGGCCTGAAATGCTGTTCCTGAATCAGACGTCCCCTTCAAAGATCCATTCATTAAAGCCCCAGTTTTTACGTGGCATGTCCAGATTCACATAGTGTAGCGTGTTTGAGTAATACAGGCTGATTTGGAAAAGGACTGTGGGCGGGTCCATAAAGGTGTTGGTGGATTCCTGCCCTGTTAAGGCTGGGTGATGGTATGGTTGGGAGAAACCCATGTGGCAGCAGTAGGGGGACGATATGGAAATCCTCATTGAATGTAATGGAATGCAGCATTTTTTCATTTACCTATTCTTTTTTTTTTCTTCATTTTTTCATTCGCCAATTCAACACCCATTGGTGTGGAAACCCTGTGATGCTCTTGATTCAGAACTGTAGTTCATTGGTAGTTGAGCTGCTGGCTAGCTGTAGGATAGCATTAGTGAAGCTGTAGGGTAGCTGTAGTTGAGCTGTAGTTGAGCTCCACTTGATCAGTAGTAAGTTGTAGTTAAGTTGAAGTAGGTTATTTCTGTTTATAAATCTTTGTTGCCTTCTCTGCTTCGGTGTGGATGTGAGATGTGCTTGTCATTTGAGTCAAGAACTCACGTGGTACACTGGAGTGATAGAGAGAGAGGGATGAGGCCAAGAGGAAAAAGGAGAGGAGGATAACAGGAGGAGTACAGGGGAGAGATGGAGTGGGAAAAGAGGTTTTTTTCCATTCATTAATTTTTTAACTTCAGTAAGTTTAAGCAAATCACCTGGTCAACTCAAGGAACTTTTCTGCAAAATGTCTTACTACCCAACACCCTGTTAAACACAGATTACGTAATAGGAACATGTTGGTATTGCCAAATATGTACATTACAAACAGATTCAAATCCGGTTAGATATTGTAACATGGTGGGTCCTGACTGGAATCGCCAGCGTAAACAGTGAAGACTGCAGGGATGGGAATCAAGTGAACTCACAGCAGGTCTCACAGTTCATTTCACTGTTTTTTTTTGTTTGAAGAATCCTGCTCTCTGATTGGTTGTCTCCTCTCTCTGTCCACTCCCTAGATTGATCCTAAGGTGGCGTTTCCTCGCAGAGCTCAGCCCAAGGTGAGTGTCAGGTGATCTGTCTCCTTGACCACCCCCTCCCCACACACCCCCTTGCATCCCCAGTGACTTTCAGTAATGGGATGACCAGACAAGTGTCATCTCTCATGTAGGATTATAACCAATCACAGGATCTAGCGGTGGAGTCAATCCCCGACGTATGAGCCCTTCAGGCACATACTCCCATACACACATACACACATACAGATTCACATGGACAGGCACACACACTTGCACATACATGCACACACAGGTGCACATACATATACATTAATGCATACACACATTTATACATATGGGTATAAATACATGTAAATAAATGCACTGATGTACACAAACACTGGCAAGCTGTCCCATAAAACATGATTTTAAATGGAATGTTGTAATGACCAGGTTTCATTTCTGTGCAGTTAGTATCTTTGTAGTTTCCCCCACTAACATTCTGAATGTGTTATAAATTGGATTCCAGAACTTTTTAAAAGCATTAAAAAAGTACAATTGTTGGGCTTGGCATCTACAGTCAAATTTTACCTGTTGTGTTTAGCACACAGGACTGTGTTTGGCAAATGATAGAGTTACAGGCACTAGAGGTCAGAGGTCATTGTGGGATTGTGGGTGTAGAGTCATCATCTCTCTTCTTCCTTTCTTCTTGTTTTGACAGCTGGTGACTCGAACGAAGAAAATCTTTGTCGGGGGCCTATCAGTGAACACCACCATTGAGGATGTGAAGCAATACTTCGACCAGTTCGGCAAGGTGACTGACCGTAACATACACAGGGTTCCAGTGTGACCACAACACACACAGTTACATGGTGACCGTGACAAACACACATACAGTCACAGTGAAATGAAGGCTGTGAAGTGAACAATTAAAGGAGGGTGAAGAAGGAGATGAAGGACGGGGGGGGGCAGACAGATTGGTGAAGTTTGTGTTAGACAGAAAAGAGAGCATGTCTGTTACCCTTACAGTACTCTTGTTTCCTTAAGAGGGATAAATTAAAAAGGTGGAGGCAGAAAGTTTGTCAGGAAGGTGTAGAAGAGGGAGGGATTTTATTAGAACTTGAACTAATTTGATGAACCAATCTAGCAGCTGCTACCCCACCCCAAGGAAGAAAACCCCACATTTACCATGAACCCCCTCCAGGATTGTTGCCACGGTAACCCATCTTGTCTATTGTCCCTATGTAATAAAGCAGGCAAGGGTCTTTTGTGTGAGTTGAGGGGGGGCGGTGGGGGGTGATCTGGTGATGGACAACCAGGGGAGTGTGTTGGGTTTGTATGACAGTAATGCTGATCAGTTTGCTAACAGTCAATGTAGGGTGTCCCCAGATTTGGGCAGAGCAGTCCGCATCAGTGCAGCTACTATGTCCACTGACTGTTTCCTTGGGGGCCTTTTGCAGGATCCTTCCACCCCTTGTATGCTTGTAGAGCCCCACTAAGCCCCATCCCGCTCTGGGTGGAGTGGGGGCGGTAAATATTAGGAGAGGGGGGTTATATTCTGCACTGGTTTAGACACAGTGGCCAACTATTGGTATTCACTCTCTTAAAGCCTCACTCTGTCTCAGCCTCCAGTGCCAGGGCAAAGGCCTCTGCTCTCTGTCGGTCTGATTTGTTTCATCTCTTCTGGTATATTTGGTCATTTGGTGGTGGAAGGTTTACATTACTTTGCACCGAGTAAGTTGCTTTGGTTTTGATGTGCAAAAGCTTTGATTTTTGAGCTGCCGACTCAAGGTTGTTATGAGAGATTGAGATTGTGTTTTGTTGTTTTTTTCTGTTTTTGGGAGTTTAGTGAACAGTTAAGCACTTCTGCTTTGGTACGTTTTGTTACCTAGGGTGGTTTTCACTGTTGCATTGCTTTTTTTGCAGTGGATTTGAAACAGCAAACAACATGGGACTTTATATGAGTGTACTGCTGCACTGAGAGTTTATTGGAACATTTTAATTCCTCTATAAGGCCACGGTGCACACGTGCAATATCCTAGCTTCACCACAGGTTATCTCAGGTCAGCCCGGGCTGCAGGTTCCAGTCTGAACAGTCACTCTTTTGATGTGGGTGAACGTGTAATCCATTAAAACTCAATATTTTTCTGAAAACCGGAGACGGGAGTTTGTTCATTTCTTGGACAAACATGATGGGCTTGTATTTCTTCCAGCTCTTCTCTGTCTCTATTGCAAGAGTCTGAAAGCCTTTGACATCATGGCTTCTCATATCCGCTTTCATCGTAACCCATCTGAATTTGACAAACTGTTGCTAAAAACTAGGGATGTAAGTTACATACATTTCTGACCATCGATGAGTCATATTTCATTAATGGAGAATGAAATATGTTAAGGGTTTTATGTTTTGATAGGATTTCACTGGCAAAAATTGCATCACTTTAATCACACATCATGAGATTAAAAAATAAGTAAACAAAAAATAAAATGTAGCCTGCTTGGTATATTTTTTCCCAAACAATCATTTTAGGCTTCTTTGCACACTCGCAGGTTAACGCAAGATCTGTCATCATGCTTCATCACAGCAAGCCCTAAAATGATAAAATGATCAGAAGAAGCCTAACTTGTTTCTGAAGAGTTCTGAAGAAACTAGCCTTGCTAGCTAGCCAACATTAACTGTTTTTAGTCGACAAAGCTAGCCTTTTAGTTTGCTCAATGTGATAGCTAGCGAGAGTGCAATCGGCAAACTGGCATAGCTAGATTAGTAAGATGAGCTAACACTGCTGCTGTTGTGGAAGAAGAACTTGGCACATGTAACTTTGTTTCATTAGCCCTTGTTGCTTAAACATAGCAACAATATATAGATGAAATTTAGTTAATAAGCCTCATTAAGCATTATTACATGACACTGAATCACTCCTGAGTTAATTTTCTGTAAAAGCACTCACTGCAGTCACATGCAATTGCACATAAAAGTTGTTCCCTATAGAAAGCTACTCCTGCACAAGCTAGCCATCTGTTCAACGGAAGCTTGCGAGCTTGGAATGGGGTAAAAGAAATTCTCACTCCACCGAGAAAATCATCCAATATTGTCAGGTAAAGTTTGGTGGTCTTCTTTTATTTTGAACAGTTTGGGGGACGGGAAGTTTGTTGATCATTAGATTTTACTCTTGGAATGCACGCTCATGGTTACAGTCAGTTTATCCTAACAATAATTGTTAAAAAAGCCTTTAAACGCATTTTGTTTAGACACTCTTCAATTAGCCTTTTTCCCTTATCTGAATTGTCTGAGATTTTTGCCTACAGCTAGCCATTTCACTGAGGGAGTCCACCAGAGTGGTGGCAGCTGATGACGAGAGTCTTTTCTTGCTTGTGCACACAAAATTTAGCCTGGTTACACTGCAGTCTAGTCCTTGATGTTGGAGGTCAGAGACTTGCATGGCGGGAGGGGTAAGGAGGGCATGAGGACTGGCTCCTAATTGGCTGCGGCACATGCCTATCGGTCCACATGTCCATGCATGCATGAACCGCACACAGCTCTGTGTAGCGTGTTCTCTTGGCCTGGCTGATTTGATTTGATTTGATTTACCAATAAAAACATACATTAATGGTATACATCTTTATTTGGTTTGAGTTGGCAATAAAAATATACTATAAAAGCACAAATCTCAATTTGATTTGCCAATAAAAAACATGCATTAAAAACATATATCACAACGTTGCCAAGGATAACACAATAAAACATAAACACTGTTTCTACTGCGGTCCTGTGAAAAGGATAAGAAATGACACACAGACTAAACAGTTGGAATGATTAATGCAGTAATATCAGACTAGACTAGATTAGTCAGACAAGAGCTTTAAAAAAAGTATTATTAAAAATACAAATTTTTGGTGCCACTCCTGGACTGAAGTGCATCCCTGTGCTTGAAGAAAAGAGAGGATCGGTTGGATCGGAAAGGGGTCGGTTCCGTTTGCCTGTGTCCCGCGTCATACCCCAGAGGATCTTAACAAACAGTTCTGTGGCGCTTGCTTGATGGGACTTGTTACTTCGCCGGTAACAGTTATTATGATTCCTGTTATTATTACTATTGTTGTGCTGCTTGGCAGACGCCCCTGAGTGGGGTGGATTGAAGTACGAAGCTTGTAGTCCTCCATATTCATTTCTACAGCTGGCTGTTTCCGGAAGCTGAAAGAGAAAGACAAACACATCTGCTGCCGCGAGGCAGGTGCAGGTTCAGAGACGGAGATCAAAAGAAGAAGTGGAATCCGCCCGGGCTTTGTATTTACTGAGGCAGTTCAGGTTACATCCCTTCTTAAAGGGTGCAAAGCCCCTCCCCCCTCCCCAGGCATCAAACCTGCAACCTTCTGGTCACGAGCCCTGTTTCCTAGCTAACCAGCACTGTGACCCCCTCATGCTTACTCCCAGAGAGAGCAGATAGCATTGTCTCTCCTTGTACCCGTCATCTTGTATGAGCATTGTACTGTTGATCTGTATTCATGGTCTCTTGGCTGACGAAACCACAGCTGTTCTTTAGGCGGAGACCGTATTTCAGTTGTATTGAGTATTGGAGCCTACTGTCTTAAACAGCACTTTGAATTCCACACAGTATCTTCCCTCACTAGTCACCTCACTGCTGGTAATTTGATTCCTCATTATTGTGTTGCTTGTGGTCATTCTTTCACTACTAAGTTTGCTGTTTTCAAGGCTTGCTTGTGGCACTAGGCAGTCATCACAACCCGGGACTCTTTATTAGAGGTTTGCAGGTTTGTGCCCGGATTGGGCCACAGCTTGTGTGGTGTGGAGCGATGTGCTTTACCTCAACTTAGGTAAAACTGTACTTTAATATGCTGCAGTTCAGCATTGCTGCAGCTATTTATTTAGTTTATTGTTAGCAGAGCTTTTCCTGCAGTTTCTGTGGGATTACAGGGCTCTGTGTTCAACTCTTGTCACCTAAGAGCTGCTTCCTGACAAATGAGACACATTTCATCTGTCAGCTGTCAATCAACACACGTGGCTGATGACAGCTCCACATTCAAACTGAATATTTAACACATTTAACATGGAAAATGTCTGCATTGGTATGAAAATGAAACCAAGTGTTTGGGTGGATGTGTCCAGTACAGGGGTTGTGCTGGGTAGTACATCCCTGTGTTCCGATCTTTTTTTTTTTTGCAATTGGCTCAAAGCAACTCTTTAAGAAACCATAGTACTGTTCCACAGCAGGGTTCAGGGATATGTCCATGCTACCTTTGGACAGCGCCTATTGCAGGCACACCCTCTTTAACACTGTGGAGACTGGAGTTGCCACGCCCACTTTAACATTGAGGAGACTGGAGCTGCCGTGCTCACTTATAGGTGGGGAATCTAGTCCTTGCTAGTTTCAAACCCTTCTCCGCCCACTTGTTTAAATTGATCTGCTTCTTTTTATGACACCCTGGCCTAATTGTTCTCATCATTTCTGCAACGTTGCAAGAATTTTGTCTGTCTGTTGGTTATGAAAGTGGCAGTCACGTGAACACTGTCCCCTTCAGAAGAGTGGCTTTCGTCAGTGTCTGTGTCTGCCCCTCAAATTGTCCATACTCTACTGTCAGCCATTCCCAGCCAAGCGGACTGAGCTGAAATATGAGCCCCCCCCCCAACCTTCCACCTTACCCCTCTGCTCTGGATTCCAGCATCATTATGTCATCTGCCAGCCCGCTGAACGGGCGGCAGGATAACGAACGCTGGACTGTCGCCTGGTCACGGAGCATCCACCGATTCTCACAGGGTCACACTCCAATAACTTTGGGGATTTACTGGAGTACAAAACATAAAAGCAAATGGTAGGCGATAGGCCGCGCCCAAACTGTCAACCCCCCTTCCCCCCACCCTCCAGAGATGAGGGACAGAAGAGAGATGGAGAGAAGGTTAGTCTCCATCCACCCGTGTGACTCCACATTAGAGAAGCTCCCTGGTCTTTTTGTCTGCTGTCCTACATACAGAGAGAGGGAGAGACAAAGGGAGTTAGAGAGAGAGTGAGAGAGAGACAGACAGGCAGACAAAGGGAAGGGGTACAGAGGGAGCGAGAGGAGAAAAATGTAGAGAGGGAAGGGGGAAGAGAGAAACACAAGGAAGAAAGGAGAGAGAAAAATAGAGAGATGGAGAGAGAGCATGGAGAGGGATTGACAGGGCAGAGTGGAGGAAGGGAGACATGGCACTGCTAAGGAGCCCAAATTATGACACAAACCAAAAACTCCTCTCCGGAACTCTGGGACAGTGAAGCTTGAGCACAAAATAGACTTGGTTGTCATCCAGCCCTGAAAAGTTCCACACATGCAAAGTGTCTTTTCACTGCCAGACACAAAGCAGGGATATATCCTGACCAAGTGACCATAGCTTGGCCATTGAGAAAGCCATACAGTTAGTACAGGCTCTTTGGTTACTTTGAACCAAGAGAGGTCTGTCCTTCAACCTTCAAAGTTTTGACGACGAAAGAATTGAACTCCTTAAGAAGAGGAACAGCTGTTTACTTTTATTGTTCCCTGTTAATTTTATTGTTGAGACATGCACGTACTTGGTTATACTTTATAACCAACGTGACAGGGTTAGCAATACTGCTGCCTGTGCTGCAAGTAAGATACCATATAACTGAACGAGAGAAAGAGGTGGAGGGAATAAATGAGAGATGAGGTTCTACACAAGTTTTAAAATTCCTAGAGTTCATGAATTCATCGTTAAGCAAGGGTGTTATTCTGCAATTCATAATTAAGGTGTGGAAAATATGTTACTCATGAATTCACTGTTATTCAGTGTTTAAAACATTTTACTTATCAATTAATTGTAGTTAGTTATGATAACTGAGTATAACTTGAATATACAGTAGGTCTGCGACAGGTTTCACATGTCTGTCTAAAATCACTACAGCATCAGTGATAAATCTAGTGTAAAATTAAAATAACATCTGTGGTACATCCAGTGTAAAATCGCAGGTATGTCTATATTACATCCTCTGTAAAATCACTATAATGTCTATGGTAGATCATACTAGAATTACAACAGCATCCATGTTAGATCCTGTGTAAAATCACAGCATGATAGACCTGTGGGAGGTATTGAAATAAGATGTTGTTGATGTAGTTGTTTGTTTAAGGGTTTCTTGGCTTGGGGAGGCAACTCAGGAAGAGGTGTGGAGGTGTGTGTGTGTTTGAGTGTGTGTGTGAGTGTGTGTGAGAGATACATGGAGCAATCTGCGCATGCTCAATAGGATAGCCTCTTGTCCCTGACCCTCTTTTGTATGTGTGTTCGGGGGGCAGGGGGACAGTACTCTGTTTCTGCTGGCTTGAACAGAATGTGACTGTAAACAGGTATTGCATTCAACCCTCTGTGGAAGTACCCAGTCACAGACATCCAGTCAGAGGTGTCTAATTATAAAGAGCTCAGAGAGGCATCTCAAGATCATTTCACTTGTGTTGAATTTCAGGAAGTAAGGATAGCCTCACGGGCAAAACAGGAAAACTGGCACTGCGTGTGCGTATGTTTGTGCTTGTATTTGTGTGTCTGTTTGTGCTTGTGGGCGTGTCTGTTTGTGTTTGTGTCACTGTGTGTGCGTGTACTTGCATTTCCACAAAAACACACAAAGGAGGAAAGAAATATTTCATCCGATTGTGCTCATGACTTTTTTCCTGTGGGTTGTTTTTTAAAAATATATTGCTCTGACTTTTAGAGCACAGCATGCTTTCAGCTCTGTGCACAGAATGAGGGAGCTGTTTACTTTCTCTGGTTGTGGACTGGGGGGTGTACGGGGGTTGCACAGAGAGGGACTGACAGGCGCCCGAACCCCACAGAACAAAGCCCATGACCCCTTTTCATTCCCTCTCCTTCCCTGTGTCTCTCTGCCCTCCTCCTCTTCCAGTCTGCCTTTCTGCCCTCGGTTCACACACATACACGCACACACACACACGCCTACACTCATTCTCCACATTCACTGCACCTTCCTTTTGTTTCTCTCCTTCTAAAGTGCTGTCCTGTCCTCCTCTCTGCATCCTCTAAATCTCTCCATCTCCCTCCTACTTCTGTTGAACGGATCCTCATCTTTCCTACATAGCTGGTTTCTCTCTCCCACACCACACTACTGTAGGGTCTTCATCTGCTCAGCTACCCTACCCTCTCTCTGTGTCCCCCCCTCTCCAGTGTCCCTCTTTTCTCTCTCTCTCTGTCTTTGTCTCTCCCTGTCTCTCTCCCTCTATTCATGAAAAGTGAGCGGGAGGGTAGGAAGGGGGGGTAAATGCCTCTAATTGAAATTCTTTGCACGAGCTCCCTGAGAATGGTAAACTTTGGAGTGTGGAAGAAAGAGGGGGGCACAGATTGTGAAAAGATTATTCCCCCACCTCACTCTGAGAAAGAGACCGTGTGAGTGAGCGAGAGGAGAGAGGGAGAGAGACTTTCAACACTGTTTAACTTTCCGCAGAAAAGAAACTGCCTGTTTCCACCTCTGACTCTATCTCCGGCTCCATCTGAACTTACCACCCTCTCTCTGCCCCCGCCCCCCTCCAGTGTTCCCTCTCTTCTTTCTCTCCTTTGTCACCTGCCCCCCCCTCCATCTGTCACTAGGCCTCTCTCAGAGTGAGGGGGAAAGCGGGGCGGGGCTGCGGGGAAGCCCCATGTGGTGCGATGGCGTCCGCTTTCCTAACTCGCTGTCTTTGTGTCTGTCCGTCTGTCTGCCCATGTGCCGTGTGTCTCTCTGGCCATCTGTCCTAATGTTTGTCTCTAACCATGTGTCTCTTGCAGGTTGATGATGCCATGCTCATGTTTGACAAAACAACCAATAGACACAGAGGTGAGTCTATGTGTGTGTCTGTCCTCTGCCGACTCTACCATCGTCATCACTCTAGTAGTATTAGAAGTATTAACATATGCATGTCTTTAAAATATATAATGAATAATCAATTAAAATTAAATTGTATTCATATCTCAGTAGCTTATATTTTTACTTGTTACACATTTATGTGGCTGGATGTTAACTGAAGCTGGTTAGGTAAAGCACCTTTCTTGCAGGTAGAACAGCAGCACCCTGTCCCATTCACTACACTCCACTCCTACTGCTTCATTGTGATGCAGGGAAGCCCCACACACACACACACACACACACACACACTCCCTTAGTGTATGCTTTCCTAGTTTGCAGAGGGGGAACACCTGTTGGTGGCCTCATGAAGCCACCACGCACTGTCCATCTTTGACCACTCGTTTCTTCCTGCATAGCAAAACATTGATTAGTTCAAATCGGTGAGTCACATGATACGTCCAGCCATTCCAGTGATCATGAAGCCTAGCTCTCCCAGCACTAGTTTCAGTTCTCCACAGGAGAGGAAAATGGCAAAAACTAGGTGCTGGCACCAGCAGGTTGCATGTTCCATTCCCATGAGAAATGCTGGTATAGTATCTTTCAACAAGGCACTTAATCACTGTTGTTTCAATGAACATCCCGCTGTTTAAATGGATAGCTCTCTCCAATGGCCATTATATGGATTCTGTTCTCCTCATATGAGGAGGAGAACAGAGTCCCACCAGATGCACAGCTTTGATCTCCCATTTTCTCAGCTCTCCTACTTTTCCCTCTCCTTATCTCTCCATCCTTTTGTTTCATTCTTTCATTAATATTTCTCACACATTGGTCCTCCCATGTCTTCCTCCACCTCTGATCACTTCTCCCCCACCAGCTCACCTCTCCTCAGGTATCCCTTTCTTATGTTCTCACTCTGCTCTCACATTTATACCCTTCTCTCTCTCTCTCTCTCCTCTGTCTCTTTCTGTCTCTCCTCTCCTCTCCTCTGTGGAAGAGCAGGTCTTGCAGAGTTGAGAGGAGTGAACGAGCGTGTGCTAATTAACGAGCTTGTTAATCAGGGCTCAGAATAAACCCTCTCTAAGCCACCCCTGACTGATTGATTGTGACGGCAGGCAGCTTGGCTAAATCCCGCAGGCCAGAGGAGGGGGGCACAATGACAGGGGACAGGGAAAGGCGGAGCAGGGGGTGGGGTCACCCAGTGTGGGATGGGCCTGTGACTCAGGGCTTTCAAGGACACCAAGGGTTATTTTATGTGTGAAAAAAGAACAAACTCAGGGTAACCATTCCACTGGACATAAGTTAGCTGTGTGTGGTATGTGCTGTTTGGAATTGGCAGCTGTATATAAATGCGTGCTTACGTGTTCAAGCGTTTGTGTTTCTGTCCCCCAGGCTTCGGCTTTGTGACATTTGAGAATGAGGACGTGGTGGAGAAAGTGTGTGAGATCCACTTCCATGAGATCAACAACAAAATGGTAAGATGTGCATCCATGCTGTTCGCCACCTACATCCTGCCATGCCACACCCACAAATGACTCTGCCCCTCCAACTGTGTGAATGTGCATGTGGGGACTTGTGTGTGGAATATATCTCACTTTCGACTTTGTGTGAAGGTGGAGTGCAAGAAGGCCCAGCCCAAGGAAGTGATGTCACCGACAGGCTCTGCGAGGGGGCGCTCCCGGGTCATGCCTTACGGCATGGACGCCTTCATGCTGGGGATCGGCATGCTGGGTAAGAACATGGCTACAGTGCCCCAGACCCCTGCGGATTTGAACCCGTGAACCCTGTGACTCCGTAAAGCCTGGTGCCCTGAACGCTCAACACAGCAGGAGAGCTTTCACTCTCCGGAGCTGATCTTCAGAGCTTAGGTGTCACCCAGGCTACAGGACAGTGGCAGTAACATTGGCTGTGGAACTCTACCACCATCTGCTGGCCAATCAGACCAACAGGTTCTCATTTTGAAGTGCCTTGTTCAGGCAGACTTGCATATAGGTGGTGGCAGTGATGCAGTTAAGTGATGTGGACCCCCTTTAAGTATGTGTGGATCCCGGTATTTGCAGATTGAGACAGGGCTTGTTACCTACTTAATGTTTAAGTAATGAGAAACCGACTGCAAGCTGATTGAGGGGGTGGACCACCTGCTGCCCGTGGTTGCTTGACCTCTATGCATATACTGTCTCAGTTTAGAGACTTGTGTCACCAGATGTGCTGTTAGGCCAGACACAGCTGGTAAGAAAGGCAAGGTGAAAGGAGGTGCTTAAATTCCATTGTTTTTCACTTCCCATAATTGCTTACCCACAATATTAATACTCCTAGCCACTGCATTTCCTGTGTGACACAGCTGTAGTGCAGTGTTGTGATGGTTGTGATCATGATTTGTCCAGCAGACCATGGTAAACTAGATAATTAATACTGGGTGCAGTACAGCTGTGGATTTTACAGAAGCAATTAAGGTTAACCACATTGCCCTAAGAATTGCACTCGCAACCTTGTTTCCAGCCCAGTTCCTCTTACTCCTTGCCACTCTGTTCCTCATTTGAGTCTCTCTGCTCCTCTGTGCCCAGGTTACCCAGGGTTCCAAGCGGCCACCTATGCCAGTCGAGGGTACACTGGCATCACCCCTGGATACACCTACCAGTTCCCCGGTGAGTCCTGCCCACCCTGCACACTTCAGAACAGGGATTTGCCAATTTGTTGAAACTAGTTGTGAGAGAAGCATGACCCCGTGTTCACCCCCCTGTGTCTGCTCAGGGAGGGAGAAGACCCCAGGGTGTTCAGGCTTTTGACCCATAGGGGGTGCTATTTGCAGGTTGAAAATGTCTGTCTGCTGCCTCACAGGGAGGGGATAAACTAGCCTGCAGCCAGGGTTTGATTTCAGAATATCCCTGTTCTGAGAAGGCTGTAATACATCAATTATCTGCATCTTGTGCAATGTTTAGCTTATCTGGAATCAACTGTGACACACTGTGTGCAGCCTTAGTTGGTCTGATGGCCATAAAAAAGTCATCTCCAGTTCCACTGCCTTTGCTAGCGTGGTTGTTGACAGCCGACTGCAGATGTGATCACACTGACTATGTAAATGTGTATGTACACACTTACACACAGACACGGACACACAACTAGGGCTAATGCACTGGCTGCTTGTAAATTTCAGGGAGGGGAATTGTATTATAGTGGCCCTGCCCTGCGTGTGTGCGCGTGTGTGTGTGCGCGTGTGTGTGCGCGTGCGTGTGTGTGTGCGCGCATGTGGTGTTCCCTTAGAACACACACCCCCACAACCTCCCCTGTCTCTGTCCCACTCCATTGTGTCCCCCATCAGTTCCCCCTCTTTCTCATCCCTCTGTTCCTGTTTTTGTGCTTTGGTTTAAAAAGCTCAGCCTCTTACAGTTTCTGTGTACGTTGTTCCTTCTGTGTGTGTGTGTGTGTGTGTGTGTGTGTGTGTGTGTGTGTGTGTGTGTGTGTGTGTGTGTGTGTGCATGTGCGCAAGTGTGCGTGCACAGATGTGTTCACATGTATGTTGGCCCTGGCTTGCAGACTGTGTGTGTTTAAAGCGCTCTCTGAAATTTCCTTTCTAGAATTCCATTTAGAGAGGACCCCCCTACTGCCATCATCCCACCCCCCCGAGATCACAGGTCAGTCCCTCCGCTGAGGTTTACAAGCAGCTGTCTGTCTGTCCGTCTGTCTCTGATTCAACATAACAGTGTCACCCTGTGGCTGGCAACAGTATTAACCTTCAGCTGCACTATGTGACACTGCTATATTTGCCTCAAAGCTGCTCCAGAATGATGATTTAAAACATCCAGATATATTGCTGGTACTCTTCACTTTCACACACTTCAGTGATAAGCGGCCCTAATAATGAACTTGCCATGAAGATTTCCTCATTGGGCAGGAGAATGGCCACTTGAATGGATAGTGTACTGAACTAGACAATATGCTGTGTTGTTTGAAGAGTACAGTGGATTAAATTACTGATTTAAAGACATAGAGCCAGTGAGTTTGTCAGCTACTTTAGACATGCCATTAATATTCCCATCCTGTGTGCCATCGCCTGGGAAACATTTTCACAAATCTGAGCAGAGAAAATAGAAGGCTGGCTTTTATTGGCTGGAGCTTACAAGAGTAATAAGTGTGTGTTATAAAACATTACATATTAATGCATCAGTGTATTTCTGTAAAAGAACACAAATGCAAATATGTCTGATTAATCATGGATTCATCACCTGGAGGATGATGATGATGATTATGATTTTGGTAATGATGATGATAATTGCTTCACAGATGGCACTAATTGCAGGAATCAGCATTTCTGTGCAGGTAGTTTTGCGAGGAGTATTTATGAGGTTCTCGCAGGTATGCACAGGTAAATGCCTACCTTACCTCTTCTCTTTGTCTCCATCCTCACAGCCATTCCGCTGACGGCCTATGGACCAATGGCAGCGGCTGCAGCGGCAGCTGCAGTGGTTAGAGGTACAGATATTACTGTTGCTTTAGTGTCTTCCACTCTCACCCTATACTAAATAAAATTGTGATTCATTGACTGGATAATATTTTCCATACTCCATACTAAGTTTAAGTCCGAATACTTCGCCACAACTCTGTCAAAATGGGAAATGCCCACTGTGAGGAACTCATGGACTTTTTGTAGAGATGCCCTTAAAGGAACACTCTCACTCTCAGACCTCACCCCTCTTCGTCCTCTCTCCCTCTTAGGTTCCACCCCATCTCGCACTGCCGGGTTCCTGGGCACCAGCAGCCCTGGGCCAATGGCAGATTTGTATGCAGCAGCCAATCAGGACTCAGCGGTCAGCAGCTACATCAGTGCAGCAAGTCCTGCCCCCAGCACCGGATTCGGTCATGGCCTCGGGGTATGACTCTACCCAAACATGATAACAGCCAACCATAACCCACAACCCAGGCACATACTCAGCTTCATACTTGTCACAGACTTTTAAATGTCTTCAACTGGCTAGTGAACACAAGTTTTTTGGAAACGCCCTACAGCTTTTGGGAAGGGATATTCCATATTCCCACATGCTCATACCCCTATGCAAATGGCTCCTTAGTCTTAGAGATCTGCTTACCTGTTTACCTGTCTGTGGGTACTTAAAAGATCTGTATTTAGTGTGCAACTACACTGGTCTGAACTCCACACTTGACTGTGCGGAGCAGAAGCAAGGCAAGCTTGTGACAGCAAAGGTGTCTGATTGGATGGAAGTAGGCGATCTCACAAGTTCTGCTCACATCAACAACACCAGGGTATGTTAGTATGTAAGCAAGTCTTTGGCATGACAACACGAGAATTCTGAGACATTAGGTAGGTTTGGTGAATGCGTGCAGGGCTGGTGTTTTCATTCATGTTTGCACAAACTGGATAGAAGCTTCGGTATTCAAAGATTGCAGCAGATTTTTAAACACAAACCTACAGGGTCTCCATGTGAACAGATGATTTTCAGTGAGTTGAAAAAATCAAATCAGGTTACATTATAGTCAGTGATGTTAGTGCTACGCCAGTACCCCTCTGTACCGGTACAACTATGCGGTGCAGTAGCGCAACTTAGTTCAATATCTGACATGTCACATGATTTTACCTTAGTCTCCATGGACCAGCCCATTCACCCGCTCTGAAATCAGATGCTTTGTACACAGTTACGGTATGGTCACATAGTGTTAAAATTGTGGCTATGATAAACACATTGCTGCAGGTGTGCCTCTCCCAGCAGCCCTGTTGGGGGCAGTGTTTCCCATGTGTTTGTGCTTCAGTGACTGCAAGTCCTTCTTTCTGCTTTCCCTTCAGGGTCCACTGATTGCCACAGCATTCACTAATGGCTACCACTGACAAGGTAGGTTCGAATTCCTGTGTGAAACACTTGAAACCTCTGGATATTGTTTCATAGTTGCATTGTTAAGGATCAGTAGAATCTCGCACAGTGGTGAAATGATCAACTTTAAACCTTCATTCAGTTAAGCCCCATTTTTTTATTTCTCTGTCTGTCTTTCTCAAAGGCTTTCAGTACAGGTTGTCGGTGGGGAAGGAGCCAACTCTGCCACAAGTCAGTCAAATTACTGCGTGTCTCTACGGTACAATCCGATTGGCTGCGGCAGCTCTAGCTTCACCTCTGGCGTATCCATTTTTGACTTGACTTGCCAGTGGAGGATCCTTTTTTCCTGTTTCATGTACTAACATCACTTCCTGTTTGACATCCCTTCTTCTTGTCCTAACCCTTGTGTAGCTTTATTTTTAACAGGCTCTTGCAGCAGGCCATCATTTTCTATTGCTGGGCTGTTGGAGAGCCTTTTAAAACAAACAAGAAAAAGAACAAAAAAAATCTTTAAAAAACATTTTTGATTGTATTTGAAAAAACATGTCAAGGAGTCTACTTTTTTGCTTTTTGATGATATTTAATTTAATTTTTTGGATGTCTGGTCAATTTTGGGTTAATTGTACTTTTGTCCGATTTTAAAAACATCATGAGGTCACAGAGAGGCGAGAATGAGAAAATATTTTGCAAAAAGATTTTTAACATGTTTCTCCAGTTATGAACTAATGTGTACGAATGGGAACAGTAACTCCTTTGTGAGAATGTGTTTCAGTGTTAGGTTCTTAATGAATTTCAACACAATTTGAATAAAAATCAGTCTTTTTTTGTAACAAAAAGACATTGGAAAAAATGAAAAAGAAAATGTATATTTTGGTAGTTTTTAAGCAAAACATTTGTAATATTAATATTATTAATAATGATAATCAAGAACGTATTTTTCCGTAACTGGTTTTAAACAATGTTTTATTTCTTCCTGTAAGATATTGTATATATAGCTCAGTCTTTGGGGTTTTGCTGAAGTGGGTTGGTGAGGGTGGGGGTGGGGGCTTTATTTAAACTGGAAATGATGACTTTGTATAAATCCCCTTGAGTTTTGAATACCTGAATTATTGGTGTGGCTCACGGTGAAATACAGATGAGAGGATAATCCCCTTCGGACCTTGGGTGCAGCCCTGGGGTTCTTCTCTGAATAACAGTAAAAAAATTCAGTACTTTACCTTACTATTTTCATGAACAAGTTATAGCACAACCAAGTGGATAACTAGTACAAGGCAGGCTGGTATCTGTTTGGTTTGTCCCACCAAATACTGTCCCTGGGTATTGTTGAAAATGCTTTTCAGAGAACAGCCCTTGGAAGCCTTTACTGAAGGTGTGCTTGTGTTAATCATCCCCTTACAACACCCCTGTGATAGCAATGGTTCCACTTTCATTTGTGCTGCAGCTCCATGCATGTTATAGCACATTCAAAAGTGCAGCATTTTAAGGGCTAAGTGCATGTCCTTGTAAGACAATTTGGCCCTGCAGTGCTGACTGAAACAAATGAGGAATCAAAGAGGTTTTCTCAGATATTTCATATCTTTTTCATAAAAGTGGAGTTGAAATCACTGGAGGAGTTCGATGAGGAGGGGGGGGGGTGTTAACATTTGGTGTGTCCCTCAGTTCAGGCCTGAAGTTCTGACCCCTGAAAGACATGGGGAGAGGTATAAAAACCTTTTGAATATTACGAGATGGAAAAAAAAAACATATGTATATTTTTTGTGCTTTTTTTCTGTGTTTTATTTGTTTTGTTTTTGCCATTTATGGTAACGATCACTGAAGGACAAACTTACAAAGCAGGGGTTTTTGGGAGCCGTGTCATCATGGCTCCAGTCTGGCTGTACCCCAGCTCCTCACATCTGAGGACTTGGGGTCCGTGCGTGTGCATGCATGCGTGTCCACGTATGTGCATGCAAGAGTGCGTGCATGTGCGTGCATGCCATTTTGTGCGTACGCGTGTAAGTGTGAGCGCACATATATGCGTACGTGTGTGTATGAGCTGCGGATGTAGTTGTATTTGTGGAGAGGGGGTGGGGGATCCTAGCTGCCGTCTCTATTTTATGAAACTCCTGTCTGTTCAAGTGGGGGGTCTGAATGCTGCTGGAAATGAAACTGGTATGCCAGGAAACGTGGGTGAAATGTAGCGGCCCCTTCGATGAACACAAATGCATAGGGTGCTCCGTGCGGATCATGGAGCTCAGCGCGCAGTGTGTGGTCACCACTGCTAAGTGCTTCACACATCATCTGAGGCGTCTGGGTCCTGCATGTGTGTGTCAATTCTGATCTGGTCGAACAAATTGTACCTCGTACATTTCTGTCGAAAGAAACTTTCTGTTGATGTTGAAAATGTTTGAGCTGGAATAGCAATGTTCTGCAACGACTGCGTTGTCTTCCGCTTTCTACTTGCTGGCACTATCGGTGAGGAGTCGAACAAAAGAGCTACACAGCACCTTTGTAAGCACTACATAAAACCTTCATAAGCACTAAACACTCATACACCCTTAGGACGTGCTATGTTGCCATTCATGTTATAAGAGACATTACCTTGATACTCTGATCGGGTATGTCATGGTAATATCGTGACATGAATAATGACCTGTTCGTGTCAATTAAAATAAATTTGTAAACATTTTATGTAGCACCTGTGAAGGTGTTGTGTGCCTCTGATGTAGGGCCCCTCATTGAAAGTGCTCCCATTTATGTTTTGGAGGGGGGTCACTCCTTCCCCCAGTCTTCTCATTGAGAATGCGCCCCAGTGCTGACAAGCAATGAGGGTGACCCCTCAAAACTACTGTTCGACACAAACACTGTAGCTATTTAACCGACAAAATAAGCAATGGATTATTTTTATGTTAAGTAATAAAGGAGTACTAAGGGCGATCATGTGGCATTAAGACTTTTTTAGACTTTATTTTCATGAAACGAAGTTGTTTTCTCTTTGACCTGTTTTATTTTCTCAGATTTTGATTCATTGTTAAAATGTCTATGTTTCCACATTTTTGCTGTTTTATTTTGGACAGAGTCTCTGGCTGATGTTGAAGAAAGGAGGGCGTGGCTTCTTTTTAGAAGAGGGGTGGGCATGGCTCTATGATTACAAGATGTGAATTTCAGTTCTCACAACGTTCTTCACCAGCCATGTAACCCAGATGTCTCACGTTTGTCTTCCTTTTATTGTTTTTTTTCTTCTCTTCTGGAAATTTCAATTTTAAAATTCCTAATAAATTATTTTAAAACATTCCACTTAAGTGTTGTTTGTGAGTCTATATTTCCTCTTTTATGAAAGATTTTCAGAAAGGTTTTATATACATGTGCCCTTGCATATTATGACACCCAGCTACCACTGGCTCAAACACAAACTATAAGAAATGACTATAAAGAGAATATCCAGCCAAACTCAACTGTGTATTGTTTGAGTGTATGAAAAAACAAACAAACCCAAAAGTGGCACTAGGTAGACCTCTCAATCCAAGGCAGCCAAGGTGAATTTACTGACTCACCAACTTTAGGGATCCCCTCTTGAGCCAGCTCCATCTTCTGAGCCTTCACAGCCACTGAAGCTACAGTGGTGGTTTGACGTTTAGGTTAACATTTGTTTATTTTAAAAACCATAGCACAAAGGTGATAGTCCATTTCTTGGCTTCATGGAACTGAAGGCGAACAGGTGTCTCCAAAATGCCATCTTGTGAGTCCCAGTCACAACACAGCATAACAAAGCGACTTAGTGCTACGCTGTAGGTCCCGACCATGCACTGTCTGCTAGCATGCCGGCAAAAACAAGCAGCGATATCAAAATGAGGAAAGTCATTGTTAGCCCCAACAACTGCTGACTACTGGTCTCCCCATCCAGACTGCAGCAAACAAAGACACACTAACTTCTCTGTATAATTTAAATTTGCTGCTATTGGTTTTGTCTTTAAAGCCTTACCTCAGAGGGAGGGTGCCACAAGCTGCTTGATGACATTAACAAGATGTGCCAAATCAAAGAAACAAAATGTGTGATGTGTGACCCAATCATAACAATATTGATTACATTTTGTTAAGAAATAAGAGAAATCTCAAAACATTTTGAGAGTTGGTTTGTGTCTTATTTGTTCCGGTAAGTTACAAGCTATCGCACTCACAGGGATTTTTTTTTTTTTTTTTTTGGGGGGTCAGTACAGTAGAAGGAGAAGTAGAACATTTTTTCTCTGCACCCCTTTTCCCTCTCTGTTTCTCTGTCTTTCCATCTGAAGAATTTCAGGGTTTGAATATGGTTTCATTACCATGGCAGGAATGTTCCAGCACACAGCACATAAGCCTATGTAGGAGAAAATGCAAAAAATGTGTTTTAAAGTCTCCCATTTTTCCTTTGTCACCCTCTCTGTCAGCCCCTCAGGCCTTCGAAGTGGGGTGGGGTGGGGGTGGGGGTGGGGTAAGGGATAATATTTACCCCTAAAAATAATTAGGTCATCTCGCGTCTCTGCTTCAGTCTGCTCCCTACTGTCGACACACTGGACTTCTTGTTTGACTCAGGACTTTCTTCTCAAGTCAGTTTTAAACGCCTTCTATTTCATTATTTTCTCCCTCAAGCTAACCTTATTTCTGGCCCTCATTTCCTCTTCTCTGCAAAACTTTTTTTTAACCGTTGACTCGCGCGGTCGATGTCCGGTCCGATGTCTCTCGGGGTGGTGCGATCGGACGTGAAGAGTTCGTGGAGCAGGAGTCTGGACCACAGCTTGGATGCAGAGCCACAGGAGCCGCCGCCGCTGCGCAGTTACCTGCTACTGACCATCTTCACCTGCTTCTGCCCGGCGTATCCGGTGAACATTGTGGCCTTGGTGTTCTCTGTGCTGGTGAGTGGGACGCACAGAGTGCTGTGACTATTGAGAGCGCGCATTAAACGACTGCCCCAGCGGTTTAAAATGCGGCTCAGTGCTGGAGCCAACAGCATAAACCTGCGTTTGGACACGCGATGCAGTAAACAATTTTCTCTTCTTCTTCCTGTAATATTTTTTAGATTATAATCTGTAAAGTGTTGATTTAAAAATGTCATTTGACATAAATGTTTATAAAAGTGTTTGTTTGGAAAATGTGGTTCCCATTTTTTCCAGCACAAATATGTCTCATACTTTCATTTTAAGAAACATTTTCATAAGAAAAAATCTTAAATCGTAAGAAGCCAAATTTTTGTCTACCAAAAGTGGGAACCATATAATTCATTATATTTCCACTCAAAATCAACAAAACAACAAAAATCTCAAATCTGTGAAATAATCTTGCAATTATCGTTTTCTTTTGCAAAATTAGTTTTTATAATGGTGTATTACCGACTCACCATGGTTGATTAGAGCCTGAAGCTGGAACACTTTGACGTATGTGAAGCGTAACGTGTCCCTTACTCAGGGAGGTGTCATGCGGAGGTTCAGATTGTACTTGCATTCCACTGCTGTGCTTCGCTGATCATAAATAACCGTCTTAAGTAACCGCCTGCATCCGAATGAAACACGAATGTGGCAGAATTGTTTCAGCGAATGGAAGATTCTGCGAAGTCACTACAACATTTTGCAGTACGATAATCCATAGTGAAAGGACTTAATTAATTTTTATAAAACAAAATGTCTCTCATCCAGAGATTACTCATTTTAAATTAAGTGTGAATAATAACGTCTGTCCCCACAAATAATACCTCATGACTTTTTAGTGGCAAGTCATTAGTCATAAACTATAACAAATGTTTAATAATGCTATGACAGATCGTATGTCGTATTGACAGGAGTTGCTAGGCTTTATGATGCTGGGCTGAAGAACAACATTACTGACTATTTTAACCCAGAGGCAGATTGAAAATAACCATGTGTAGCATTGCAAAGTGCCACTTTGCGCTGTTCTTCCCCCGGTAACACTGATCTCAGATCAGTCATTGATCTTAAGTAAGGTGAGAGAGAGGGAGTGATGGAGAAAAGGATGGAGGGAGGGTGTAAGAAAGGGTGCAAGGGATACGTGCATGGTGAAGAGGTGCTCTGGGGGAAGGTGTGTAGATTAGGGGGGTCTCCTTTTGTGGGACTGGGGTACTGAGAGCAGCAGTGGTTCCTGCTTGGCTGTGTGGTCAGGTTTTGTCTATACCCCTCCCAAATCCAGCTCTCATCAGCTACTCCATGCTGACAGTAATTCCAATGCATAGAGTGTGCTCTTTCCACATGTCTCTATACTGTACATTATCCAGTAAAGCTATCCAACAGACATGATGCACTGCACACACCACCTACACTACACACACACACACACACACACACACACACACACACACACACACACACGTACAGTCACATGCATGAATGCACACACACACACACACACTAACACACCACCAATGGCACACACACACCACCTACACTACAGATGTACACACACGTACAGTACATCTCATACACTAACATACATGCACAAGTAAAATATGACAGGGTTGCAAGGCACAAGTATGCCTGATGTCATCGTCAGTGTCATATTTCAGTCATGTCAGCTGTGGGTGTGAGCAGGTGAGGTTCAGCCAGAGCATGCTTGTCCTCTGGTCTAAGGGACACTTGCCTAATCCATGCCCCTTGAGCAAGTGCCATTTGAATTTATACTTGGTGCACCAGGTTTTTCTAATTACTGGTTGAAATTTATACATTTTAAACTGTTACAATAATATAGGAATCCCTCGTGTCAGCTGTGATACAATGCAGAAGGGAGCCCCTGTCTTGTTGGTGGGTTATGAGCTCCTTGTCTACTCATCACCCAGGAATCAGACTCAGCAGGCCTGCAGAGCTCTGGTTCTGGGTGCTTTACCAATGCTGGACCCGGTACCAGACAGGACTGTGGAGCTCTGGTTCCACATTTATTTCCACTTTGTTCTTGGTCTAACACGGAAGACATGGCATCAGCCATGGCAGTGGTCATATCCAAGAGTGTGACAGCTGCCAGCTCTTGTTGTCTCTGTGGATTTTGTCGCTGATTAAGGTGTATATTCACAGACAGGGCACAGGGACAAGGTAAGGAGCGGGTGCTTATTGTTTGGCAGCAGGGGGGATGGGGGTGGCAGACAGATTTTATGGGGCAGAGAATGCTGTGGTGGGGAAGTCAGTGGTGTGAAGTGCAGCAATTTGAAGGCAACTGCAGGCAGCAGGTGCTGCAGATGCTGGTGTTGTTGAGATGCTCTTTTAGGAGGCGATGGCAGACTTCAAGAAATTCTTTGAGTCTGAAAGTCCCTGATGTGTCGGAAGTGAGTCAGAGAGCGCCACGCTCACACGGGCAGAGATGAGAGTTGTTTTGAAGCACAGCGGCTCAGGTTCACGTTGACCGCTCCTCTCTCCACTTGGCCGGGACCCGCTGACTCATGCCTCCCTCCGTCCTTGGTATCCGTGAGAAACAGGATCTTGGATCTTAGCGAGATCCTCTAGCCTCCGACGCCAGTGCTTAATATAAACACTGCCTACTGAGAGAGGGGAGAAGAACTGACGGTTTGCCAAGCGCTCGGAAGTGAGGTGGCGGTAAAAAATGGGTTTTGTTGGCGTTACACGGCTGCTTTTTCCTATCGGATGAGCAGGAAAGCTATTGCATTTCCTCTCCTCCTGCAGTTTCTGATCTTTTTGCTCCCAGGAAATGAACAATCAACAAAAATGTTAAGATGTTCCAGTATGAAACCGAGACAAAATTTCCAAATGCCAAAACATCATCTATTTTAATATAAAAGCCATTTATATGCAGTAAATATAGTGCTGTACAAAAATACAACCTGTAAAAAATACCTACCTGTATATGTATGCTGAATATATACTGTTTATATCTGCAATACACGGCACTTATTTTGAAGTACTGAAGTAATGCAGTATTTGCAATTAGCCAATAATGCAGTTATTATATAATTTCATTTGATTTTAGTACATTTATTTCATTTTGTCAGTACCTCAGATGAGTGTTGAGGGAGAATCTGTGAAACTTCCTGGAATGGGGTCAGTATCATCACTATGTGTGTGTCACTGCCTAATTGGCTGTTCCCTCCTGTCACATGTGAAACAGAAACGTGTAGGGCCAATGCATCAATGCACCGCTAAGATCCCTGGGCTCTGGGCCAGGTGGTTGTGGGCTCAAATCCCACATGGGAAAATAATAATGAATGTATTTGCTTGACACTTTGCATGTACAACAGAGGTCTTCACAGGGGTGCTAAGTTAAAAAGATAAACAGCCAAATCATGTCAGCAAAACAGAGCAAAACTGTCCACAGTTCAGGAAAATGGATCAAATAAAAAACCCTATGGTCAAAGTGAGGTTTAAAAAAGATCACATAAAGAGACTAGATTTAAAGGAGATATATGGAGGGACATGCCAGAAGCAGGGACCACAAGAGGGCAAATCCCTGCTTCTGGTATGTCCTTTAAGCCCTTAGGCTGGGTATTTTACCTCCAGCTATGGGTAGGTCTTTACTGCCAGCTATGGGTGGGGCATTTTTCCTTCATCTGTAGATGAGGCTTTACCTCTAGCTATGGGAGGGGCATTTTGTCTTCAACTGTGAGGCTCTACCTCCAGTTGTGAGTTGGAGTCAATTCAATGGCAATTCAGTCAATTCATTCAAGGAAAATCAAATTGAAATGCAATTAATGAATTGAAATTATCCATCAGTTTTGAAGATTTTTCAATTAATGAGTTTAATTTTGATTCACCCCCTGAGTTGGCTGAATTGAAATGGAATTGACCCTAACCCTGGTGGGTGGGGCACTTCACCTTATGCTGTGTACAAGGAATGCAGAGGTCCAGGTGTCAGGTGTGTCGCTGTTGGTGTGTAAAAGCACCCTGTTTGTGAGCACCTGACGAGCAACGATTAACATTAATAAGATTATATCATATTCTGCAATGGACTCATAACCAATTCTTTCTTTGGCTCTCATCTCTTCTGCTCTTCATTTTCACTTCTACTCCTCCTTTTCTTATGCCCCTTCATCTCGTCTCTGTATCTCTGACAGTGAAGAGATATTCTGCTACTGTGTGTTCCCTGTTTATGTCCCTAACATCAATTACGTTTTCTGTGGAATTCAGGTTAATTGTTCCAATATTCCAGAAAGGAGTTTTTAATTTGTTTTATACTTTGGTTAACTCTAATAGGCACTTGAAAAACAGTGTTGACCAGAAACTTGATTGTATTAGTATTTGTAAGTGTAGTGAGATACAGGACCGTCTGACTGAGGGGACTCTTTGTTTGGTCTGAGGTCTTGAGCTCAGACAGCCTTGTATTGCAAACAGTTTGTTTATCTTAGTTCTTGATGTTCTAAAAAAAATAGGTCTAACTTCTGGATTTGGATAATAATTGGATATCTGCCTAAGTCAGCCCTGTATGCATTATTGGGAGTATTTCTCTATACTTGCAGTGTGTCTATACAGTATTCTACATGTAAGGTTTTAACTGGGTGATTTGATATAGTTTTGCTAATTGAATTTACCCTTCAATACTTCACCTACCTAGTAACATCGGTTGGATTACAGAAATCTTGACACCAAGATTACACACAAAGCTCTGTAGGCTTTTTCTTTAATGCATTGACTCCCAGACCAAAGATCCCTGACACTGAGTTAATCCTCATTCAGTACATGTTTTAGGGCAATATTTTCTACAGTACATTAATATCTGCTTTCCTGAGATCTGGGCCTGTTTTGGAGGACCACAATCTTTGTCTTGTTTAAATTTACTGCCAGGACCCAGTTCTGGCAGAACTGCTCCAGCAAAACCAGGTTCTGCTGTAACCCCTGTTCACTGGGTAAAAGTCAGACTAGGGTGTCTGTATAGAGAAGGAGTTTACGTTCTATACTGTTTATTCAGTATTCTCCCTCTGTCTGTCTGTCTCCCTCCAGTCTCGTAACAGTTATGATCAGGGTGACTATGAAGGCTCCCGCAGGCTGGGGCGGAAGGCCCTCCATGTGGCCATTGCTTCCATTGTTATCGGCATCCTGATCATTGCCATCTTCTGCATTGTGCACTTCACTACGGTAAGGGTAACACTCCCCCCCAGCCAGGTAGAACCACCAGGCACAACTGTTGCTCCCTTCACCCAAGCATTCAGCCTGAATTGCTTCACATAAACATATGCATACCGCATGGGTAATATGTGAAGTTGAGGCTCCCCAGAACAAGGGTATCCACAGTTAAATAATGTGCCCCTGCTTTTACTTTAAACTTTTTATTGATACAAACTCAGTAACAGCGAGGTGTACAGAGACCGTGAGTGTGCATGTTTTTCTTAGATTTAAATAGAACTTTGAGGATCAGACACTAATGGTGTATGCTCTGTTCCCCCTATGTGTGTGTCTGTTCGTGTTTTCCCCTCAGATGGATTTTTAGAATGATACACGTGTGTGTTTGGGGGACAGTGAACTGGATCTGGGGAGGGTCTGATGATTTGGGGTCTCATTAATGTGAGTGGAACCGTCCATTTCAGTCTCCACCCTCAAGAACTTTACTATTCCCCAATTCATCCTCCAAGACTGCGCTCAGATGACCCCCTCTTACCCCCATCCCCCACGCCAACAACCTAAGACACGGCCCCTGCGAACCCAATACTTGGTGTAATCCATGTTGTTTGTCCTCATCAGACTTCATGATGTACCTTTCCATGAACTGTGAAATGTGTGTGCTGATGTCTTCACACACACACACACACACACACACACACACACACACACACACACACAACACAAACACAAACACAAACACATACACACACACATGTCTGGATATTTTTCTACAGTTTACAATGTAGCTAAGGTGCAGTTTTCCTGTGTCTGTAAGTCCTTGAAAATATGTCAGAGCAAGTGCTGTTATATCTATGTCTATACAAAGATTTTATAAAAGTATAAATATTTTGTAATTATATAGATCATATATGCAAAACTTATTTCTCTTTCTTATACTTTGTCCTGAAAACTAGATACAGTGTTGAAGTCAAATGAATATAAAAACAGAAAAATAAAAATGATGCATTTTCTGAGAGTACAGGTACAGGCAGGACAGTACAGGAGTATAAGGAACACCATTTTGGCGAGTCTTCCATGACA
The DNA here is from genome assembly GCA_019176425.1 of Megalops atlanticus. Lineage (NCBI taxonomy): Eukaryota > Metazoa > Chordata > Actinopteri > Elopiformes > Megalopidae > Megalops > Megalops atlanticus. The sequence continues at coordinate 16,381,065 of CM032880.1, forward strand.
CATATCAATACATGACAACGATTTGATATTGGTTAGGTATGAATGATTAATGTCTCATACGTTTTGATGGGATTATGCTGTTTTTGAGAATTTTCTGCGTGGAATTATGACCTGATTCAGATTTCCAAGCCATTTTGTGAGTGATTCTGTGATTCAAAGGTTTTTAAAATGAAACGTTACCCTTTCTGTCTGCGGAAAAAAGTACTTTACAATCATGTTAAAATATGAGAATATTCTGTGAATTAAAAAAAGGTTTTCACTTCCCAATTTCACACCATTTACTGCATGTATTCTAGGTGTCACGAAACATATCTGGCAATACGTGTTCACCCTTAAAAATGAAATGGGCAATCACTGATGTTATACCTTCGTTTATTTTAGAACATGTGCTTCCATTTTTAATATGTGGCACAATTTGACATAAATGACACACATTAAACAAATTACAAATTACATATATTTTTCGCGATGGTCTTTTAAATCAAAGTACAGCACAATAATAAGGTATCAGCTGATAGGGTCGTAGCTATTATACCAAGTTAGATGATAATTTATTCAGAAGTATGTACTATCACGGGACTCCACAAGGTGCCTATAGTTTTACGATCCAGTTTTACCCGTCTCTGATGTGGTCGGAATGACGGGCTGTGATTGCATTTGTTATACATGTGTGTTTAGCCTACTATGTAGCAGTTTGGTTGTGTCTATAAATAGTATTGTATATTTTCAAGGCCATGTATTTTGGACTCATTGTAAGATATTAGACAAGACTTTTTGAGAACATGTACAGATATTGCGTATTAAATTGATTGCCGAAACAAATCTCTGTTCGTTTATGGGTCTCTGTGTCTGGGTGCTTCCTATGAGGTAAAAAGAATATCCGCAGATGCACTTTGTGTGTGTGTGTGTGTGTGTGTGTGTGTGTGTGTCTCACTATTTCAGAGCGCACACTGAATCCAGCGTTCAACGGTTGGACTTGTGAGTAAATTAAAATTCCAGACTGACCGTTTACTTAAACCGGTGAGACCATAATTGAGCGTCGCACCAACCAAGGTTATCATTCGGGTCTGGGGTGCTGTTGCAGAAACGACCAATTCCATCAATGTCGCGGTCCACCGCTTATTTCTGTTCCTCTATATGCAGACGGTTGTGCTGGATTACAGCGCAATGCAAGGAAGGATCGCGTGAGTTCGGAGTTACTGGCAGGAGCAGATGCTAATGTTGGAGGCGGTTTGGCCCCTGCCTCTGGCGCATCTCCGTTCGTCTTCTGCAATCTGCCGAGTCCGGAGGATCTCGTATTCCGATATGTAATTTTATCACCTACTGCGGACTAAATTTAGGGCAGATAGTTCCCTGGACTGGCACCTAGGTGGTGGAGGAGGTGGCACACGGTTCTGATTTATAAAACAGGACCGGAAATTGAATCAAACTGAAGAGCTGTGCAAATCATGTGGCCAGAATATTTATATTCGGGGGTAAAATTTACCCCAAATAATTGCACATTTCGTCTCCAAATTACTTAATTCTTTGTTGATAAATTTTAAGCCTGTGACGTTTGATTTCATGCAATATGTAGTTTAATATAATGCGGAAGGAACGTTTAGCCTTTGATAACTAGACCAGAACAAAAATATACCACGAAACAGAAAGTGATAGGATTATGGGTCTGATCTTACATCTGTTGTCAAGCGCAGAAAATATTCAGAAGCCTCTAGGCGTCACTTGATGCTGTTTGATCAGAAATGACTGATCCCTCTTAATTTTCCCTTCCAGAAATGTACCAAATAATGCATGTCAAGCCAATGTTGCCAAGAGGGGGTAGAAAGTGGTATGGTTAAATGATTAATTAATTTATAATCAGTCCAAAAAGTTTGTTATAACCTCACATACAAAGGAATTACTGTTCTTCCATACACTCAGAAATGTTTTTGATGACGGTAATGATGATAAGAACAGTAATAACGATGATGATGTTGAGGGCTTGGATTAAGATCTCCACCCCTTTGTTCCTGGAGTGTGTCCTTTTCCTCTAGTATCCTCCATGATGATGTTCAGATATGAAACAAACACTGCTTCCACACCACTGGGTGAAAAAAAAACTTTCCATTAGACACAGTGACAGCACTGCTCTGTGCCACTGCATACTTTTCTCCTGCCATGCAATCAGCCATCTTGGTTTGACTTCCTGTCTTTGTACCCCACTGGGACAGACACCACCTTGGCCCCCGAAGTGACTTGTTACACAATTCTGGTGTAGACACACAGTGCCAAAATGACCATTGTCATGATGACGAACAGAGCCAGAGGCAAGCATCTGTCTCAGCAGCCACGTGAAACAGCGCGGTGGAGGGGAGACAGTTTTTCAACATGCTCATATGCAGATGATTCACTGCCAGGCCAGCACAGCTGTCACCTAGGCTGCTTAAGTGTTTATCTGAGTAAGTGTCCATACATGTGTGTCATACTTGCCTGGGTGTAATCCAACACAGTTGTGACAAGAGGAAACAGGAGAGCCCTGAGAATGTGTTCAGCAAAGTGCTGTTGGAGCAGAAGAGAGAGGACTCATTAAGGTAAAAGGAGCCTTGGAAGAAAGAGTCACCTCTCTGTTCTGGAGGGGTCAGGAAGTCGTGAAATGGATAGTGATCAAATCGGTAACCTCTCACATACACACACACACACACACATTTAATCAGATGATTTGTCATTTATGAGGTATTTTTGTTTTGCAGAAGAATCATTGTTGCAACAGAGGCCAGGCTCACATCTCAGTCTCAATGAATGGAAAGGTCAGAGGTCACCACCATTTATGGTGCCAACTTTATGATTTTGACTTTTCAGACCGTGTTGGAACATTTTTTTCCTGAAAACATCTAGTGGCAAATCAAATGTTTTTTTAAGATCAGTGTGGAGACTTCACAAAGTGAACTCATTTAACATCATGAATATTTTTCCACCCTGCACTGTACCTGTGCCATTTATCATGGTCTGGCTCTGCTGCTGGCAAAACCAAGAGTAGCTGCAGGATGTGACTCACCTCAGCTATTCACATTACACAACAAATTGACATGTACACACACACACACACACACTGTATATATATAAAATGATGTAATGTTTAATACCATAACAACATGCATCACAAAGTACACCTGGTGCATTCTAACACTAAATCGAGATGTCCCCAATGAGATCCAGTGAGAACAGGTTGATAGCACCGGAGTTAGAGTAAGACTACAGGAGACCGTCATCACAGGAGATCCTGAGGCCAGCCGGGTCTACCGGTAAACAGGTCCATCTTCATATTACTGCTGGTCCCTGCACCCTTTGAGGGGAGAGTAATACTATATAGCCACAAAACCAGAGTGTTCCAGAACCACTGCTGCAGAAGCATTTCAATCATCTTCTCCCAGCAAAAGAACAGTATATTTTCAACTATCTAAGTGAACCTCACAGAACAGCATCTACGGGACCCATCTCCACAGGAGTTACACTGAAGGCCTTGCACTGGACTATTTGAATGTGCTCCTATGTTAGAATAATCCACTCTAAAAGTGACCTTGTGGGTAGATTCCACAAGGAAGGATGTGTTGGGGATAACCACAAGAAAACCAAGAATATATGGATGAGATGAAGGAGAAACTCCAGGAGGAATGGCCAGTTAAAGAAAATTGATGTGGATGAATAACAGTGTGCTTCAGTAATGCTTCAGTATGTTTCAGTATACAAACCAAACAGAAGGAATTAAACATACAGAAACAAATGATTTATTTAAAAAACAAAATCAAAACAGTGTTGAATATACAGCCAGCCAGTCCAATCAAAAATGAGATGCTTCCACTCACACACTCATTTTATAAGAACCCTGATTAGAGCAGATGTGGTTCATTATCCAATAGCTGGTTCATGTATCAATCATAGACACGGACAATTAGACAATGACATGCTGTGCTGTCTGCAATGAAATTGATTGAATACAAAGAAAAATCTCTTATTCAGGCCTTATTTTCCTTTAGTTCCCTGTTGACCGTCAAAACCTGAACTCAGAGGAAATGGGGCTAATGGCAGAGTGAGGGTATAATTCATGCTGTCAGGATATTAAGCCTCACTCATGGCCTCACTTATCCCAAAGGGGCCGTTGGGCTAAGGAAGGAATGATCAGACTACATAATATTATGTTGTCAACAGTTTTTGAAAGAATCACTCAGCTAAGTGTAATTTTTTTCAGCTGATGGACTTAGCAAGCCCAGTAAAGTTGTGAAAAGAAGCTTCACATACCACCAAAAGTAAAGAAGCAAATGCAAACATGCAGTTAAATCCAGACAGACTGGGCTGTTATTATAGTGTTTCATATTATTTTTCATCTAGCACTATTTGGGATCTAGTATCACATCAGGAGCCAGAATTCTCATTTTTTTAAAGACAATGGCAAAAATGGTGCTTAAATTCCTGGCTGTATTTTCTGGTTCTGTCACCCTCATGTGAATTCATTACTACTGAGGACTAAGTAGACAAAGTAATTAAGACAAGGCTTTTCATGACTAGATTTTCACAACTCTGTGTGAATCAAAACAAAAACATAATTTTAACAAAATAAGACAGACAAAAATGTTCCATTGATAAAAATCAAACCATAGTCACATTGAACTCTGAAAAATCAAGCTGGTTTGATTAGTGAAGAAGCAAAATTTTCCTCCAGGCATATTAGTGGGCCAACCCAAACAGGGGAGTCCCTACAGAGATCATAAAGAATTCAGACAAGCAGAAACACCACAGTGTCATAGATGGGATGAACCGCTGAACCCACCACAAATCAATACCCTCCACAGATTGGAAAAAAACACAGGTAGGAAGCTAAATTTACAGTATGGTTAGTAATATGTGGGGATAGACCACTACCTAAAAAATACGAATGATAGCAAGTTTTCACAGATTAAAGTGGGTACATGCAGAAAGAAAAATTAGGGGAACAAAAGAAGAATAAGGTACATACCGAAGTTTGCAGGTGATATGTACACTGTTTGAAATAGATTTGTTGTTGGAAATACATATACTGTATGTGGGTTTGTGTGTATGTGCTTGTGTGTGTGTGTGTGTGTGTGTGTTGGGGGGGTGTATTCATACATAAATATAGAGCGCCCCCACTCCAAAACCAGCCTAGATTAGCTTGTTAGATCGCGTTGCAGCAAAGGTATGCTCTGTTGACTCTTCACTTGGTAGATGTGATGTGTTCCTTTTTTGTTCGTTGTTGATGCAATGCCGCTTGAAACCAGCAGTTTGGGTCTTCACTTTATCAAGCTGTTTTACATTCATATATTGATGACATTTTCCCTCAAAAACAAACAGAAAACATACTCCCCCTTTCAGGAATCGTCCTGTGCTTTCTTCCAGCATTAACAAGAGTATCGTCCGTTTGAAAACCTACCTGAACCACTTTTGACCGGACGCTGTAAAACACCATCCAGTTGTTGACTTGGAGACCAGACACCTTAATATAGTTTGTCCTAAATGGGCTCCCCTCTAGCCAGGAGTTAGCCGTCTTAAAAGACTGGAGGCAAAGATATTCTAAAATTACGGGATTTTAATCTACCTATACTTTCGTACTCTGCCTTTTCAAAAGTTGTCTTACACAGATACGAGATGCTTCTCCCTATTCAACACCTTTAGGTGATGTCCCGAACCAAAACCATGACCAAACCTTAAAATAAACATACTATTAATTTGTTCTTAAAAATAAAAAGACACCGGTTACCTTCCATGAAGAAAATTCACGTAGTTGATAACGAAGTGGCTACTCTCGTACTGAAGTGTACAATCTCTGGCCTGTAGCCGGAAGAGCCCGGAAAGGGGTGGGTCTTTATGCAATGACGATGAAGGTTATTTTTAATCGTACCCTGGAAAAATATGGCGAAATAAAATCAACTTTGGAACAGGAGACGTAAACATTCCAAGGTAGGTTTCAGTAGGAATACACCAGTACCGGACGCCTACCGTTTAATGCGTGGGCTGAATATAATAATAGTGCAATTTTGCGTTTGACATAAAGCTAACCAGTTGGTAAGGGGATTTGCTGATCAGCGGGTTTTGCAGGATGCAGGCAGGCATCAGTGATGGAAAGGACAGAACATCAGTATGATGAGGGACTGAAATTACAATGTCGGAAATTATTTTACCCTGCTCTGGCTGTTTTTAATGACCAGTATGGTGGTACCCTCTTGTCCCCTCAAGTAGGGTACTTCGGCTTTATCGCTCAATGCAGCCGAATACGTGCAAATTACGCGTTAGTTTTAATGGTTAGTAATAGCCTGATAGTAAGCTATGTATCCGATGTCCAACATACATTACGCTCACTAGCCATTAAACGACACTAAGATTTTGCTGAAGTGGATCATTGGTAGCGAGCTGGCGATTGCATTGGTAGAAAGTAAGAGTACGATAAATAATCGTCTCTCTCTCATGCACATACACACGCACATGCATTTCCTTGAATAAGTGCCATGCTACGCTTTTCATAGACTGCATACATTTGATTAACAGATTTGGTTGAGAAGTATATAACTAAATGTGTGTGTCAGACTTGACCACTGACCTACCAGCATCTTACTCAAATTTTATTCCGTATAGCCTAGCTCTCTTAACGAATTGGATATTCACAGAGCGCACTGCATCAAATTCAAGTCTCGGCGGATATCATTTGAAGGAATTACACTGATGCTTAAATAACAGCCAGTAAATCGCGTATATAGTATAATCTATTAGGTAACTGTGTGTTCTGTGCCCTCATGCAGTTATACAGAAAGATATCATATAAAGGATTTGCTCGGCAGAGGAGGAACAAACGGTGGTGCGGAGGGAAAAGTTGCGCCTGCGTAACAATTCTGAACAAAACAATGCTTGTTTGCAGTGATAAGACAGAGGTGACAGACGCGGGACCATGGGGAACACCAACAGCGAGAGGGGTGGTATGGGCCAGGGCGAGAAGGCTCATCGAAGAGACAGCCGTGGGGCCAAGGAAGGGGACCGGCCCAAAATCCTGATGGACAGCCCAGAGGACGCGGACATTTTTCACGGAGAGGACATCAAGGTGAGCTGCAGAACGAGTACGACAGGAACTCGTCGTACTTTTACCTTGGTACTCACTGACAGTGGCAAAGAGTAGCAAATTAAAGGAATCTTACAATGATTCATTACTGTTTAGCCCTTTCATTACTGTTTAGCCCTTACTGTTTAGCCCTGTCACTGCAAAAAAAAAAACTGACATCTCAGTTGTCATTCCTGGTTTAAATAGACATTTATTTATACAGCCTATCTTCACCCATGTGTCACTGTTGGTCGGTGTAGCCCCCTCTGGAGAAAGAGGAGTTTCTGGCCTGGCATGAGGACCTCGAGGCCAGTGATAAGGGCCTAACCATAGACAGGCCCACTGTATTTCGCTGGACCGGCGCTGGGAAAGATGTCTTTGTTTCTGGCTCCTTCAACAACTGGGCCAGTAAGATTCCTTTGATCCGGAGGTGAGTGGAAAGATGCTTGGCATATTCCTCAGCCGCCAGGGGGCAGTCTGAAGCCCACTGTTTTGCGAAATGAGAAAATAAATGAGGAAATAAAATCCTAAAGGCACAAAGTTCATGGTGTTAAAATGGCATTTCAGTGTCATCATCCTGCTCAGCTCCCAGCCCAACACAAAATGTACCAAATGAGTTACCTGATATAAATATACCATTTGTAAGAAAAAGTATTTTTTCAGCAAGTTTTGAATCTGAAGTGTTTTACTGTGTGTCAACATGTGTGTGTGTGCGTGCGCATGTGTGCACGCATGTGTGCTTGTGTGTTTCAGTCAGAACACCTTTGTGGCTATAGTGGACCTGCCTGAGGGAGAACACCAGTACAAGTTCTATGTGGATGGGCAGTGGACCCACGATCCCACTGAGGTGAACAGGCTGGTACTGGTAACAGACGCATGTACGGCTTTGTTGCTGATAGCTGCTCATAGCTTGTTATTTGAACTTGCATTTGAATTGTGCACTGTCTCCAGCCTGTGGTGACCAGCCAGCTTGGCACGGTCAACAATGTGATCCAGGTGAAGAAGACAGACTTCGAGGTGTTTGACGCCCTCATGGTCGACTCACAGAAATGCTCCGACATGTCAGGTACTGCAGGCCCCTCCCCCTCCTCCCTGTTCTCCACCTCTCTTTTGCCCTCCCTCTTTCCCTCCCTCACCTTCAACTCCTCCGTTAAATGAAGGAAGAGACGAGGGAACAGTGGCTGATGTGGCTTGTCACAGTGAACACTACAGATTAGTTACTTTCCACCGGTCAGTTTAACAAGGGTTTGACTGCGCTTTCAGTCCCCCTCCCACAGAGCTTGGCTTGATCGTTAACTCCTCAGATCTTGGACTCCCTGGAGATTTTATGACAGGTGCACTGAGTTGTGGTTCGGGTACTGAACTCTGAACCTGGTTGTTATGGGTTTGAATCCCATAAAGGGATGGGGTTGGTGTTTCTTTGAGTTCCAGTAAAATCAGGAGGCTGTCAGGATTTAGTCCACCTAAGCCACAGTGAAATTAGTGAACTATTTCACTGAACTGAGTTTAACCATTTACAGTTAATAATGAACAATGAACAGCCTGTCAGTTTGATGAACCTGTGGCCTTTACTTGGTTCTGGACAAAGTTTAAACTAAAGACGATTATAACCCCCTAGACTGCAGTAGGTAATGATGATCCTGAAATGGGGATCTGAATTGTTTTTGTTTATTTCACAATTTCATGCATTCATTCATGTTTGTGTGTGTGTGTGTGTTTGTTTTTTTTCAGACTTGTCAAGTTCCCCCCCAGGGCCGTACCATCAGGATGCCTATGTCCCCAAACAGGACGAGCGGTTAAAGTCCCCCCCGATCCTGCCCCCCCACCTCCTGCAGGTCATCCTCAACAAGGATACCGGCATCTCTGTGAGTGCAGCTCTATCCCAATTTAGGGGCTTCTGCATTTCAGTCCCAGATAGGTTGCTGTTTTCATGAAACCTGAGCAGGGCGGCTTGCTTATGTACCAGACGCATGCATCTGCTAGCCATTATTATTATTACATTACATTATTGACATTTAGCAGACGCTCTTATCCAGAGCGACTTACATAGGTTACATTTTTTTGCATGTTATCCATTTATGCAGCTGGGTATTTACTGAGGCAATTCTGAACTAAGTACCTTGGCCAAGGGTACAACAGCAGTGTCCCAGCAGGGAATCAAACCAGCAACCTTACGGTTAAAAGTGCTGCTCCTTACCACTATGCTACACTGCCGCCCTATGGAGAAGCCATGGAAAAGGATGTCTGGCTAGCAGATATGGTAAGGAAGAGGGCAGCCCTAGCCAGGTGGCATGGGGCAGAGCCTTTCATAGTTTCAGTGGCAGAAAGAGAGTGAAGTGAGTAACACCCCGGACAGGACACCAGTCTGTTACAGAGCCATTACCCACAATGACTTTCTTTCGTTGCTGAGTGAAAAACAAAGGAGCAGTGGGTACCACTAATAAAGTCTGGCAGGAACCCCAACCAGGCCTCTGGTTAGCAAGCATATTATTATTGTTGTTAGTAGTAGTACTCCAAAGCAGGCTTCCTATTTACATGCAGTGATATTGATTTCCTCGACTAATAAAGGTGTGTTTTATTTTCTACCTGGAATAGTGTGACCCCGCCCTGCTTCCAGAACCCAACCACGTCATGCTCAATCACCTGTACGCGCTGTCCATTAAGGTAAGACATGCCAATCAATGGAATAGGGAAACCAGGGGAAAATGTGTGGTTGGGTGCACCAGACCCTTATTGCCTGTGTTTTTCTCAGGATGGGGTAATGGTTCTGAGCGCCACTCATCGCTACAAGAAGAAGTATGTGACGACACTCCTGTACAAGCCCATATGACCTGCGGCCCCAGCCTGCATCTCTGCACTCGCCGCTTTATTTTATGTATTTTTAGTTTTGCCTCTCGTTTCATCTTTTGGAATCAGACTCCAGTCTTCCGTTATTCTTCCACAGCACTGTAAAATGGTTCCATCAGTCCGTCCCTTCCTCTCTCCATCTGCCCTGTCATTGGACAGGGCATCCTGAATCACAGCCACGGGGACATATACTCTGTGTGTGTGTGTGTGTGTGTGTGTGTGTGTGCATGTTGAATGTGGTGGGCACGGCTGCATTTGAGTGGGTATGCCTGTATAGGGTGTGTGAGCAGGGTGTGTCCACCATTAATGTTCTCTGTCTCAGCGCCATTGGTCTAGACCATTGGGAAGCCTCTGGTTTTTGACTCATCCTAGGAGGTTGACAGAAGAGACACATTCCCATTGTATTTACAAACTGTTTTGTTTTGTTTGTTTAATAGTTTTGTATAGAAATGCTTGCTGTCAGATTTGTCTCTGCTCCCAAGCTCCTCCCTCCCCCCAGCCCAGATGGAAAAGGAAAGTGCTCTTTGTGAGAAGGTTAAGGGACCAACACCTGGGGTGCACAGGCTGCACAGGACTACAAACACGTCTAAAACAGAACACGTCCATTATGTCAGAATGCATGCTTCTTTTTTAGAATACCATTTCAAGAAATAAAAGACTCACTGAAAATGGAGTAAGTGCGTATGAGCTGCATAACCACCATAAAGTTACAGTTTATTTTTAAATGTAGTACAGTCATACAGAGTACTTTAAAAAATCAAAATAGTGCACTCAGGAGAAACCTGACTCTTAACGTCTTCTGTTGCAGTGAAATATGTAGCTGGATGACCAGTGCGAACTGGTATTTTTTGCTTCTTTTCTGTAATCAGCAGCAGACACCAAGATTGCTGATGCACAAGTTGTTGACAAACTTCAACAGGCCCAAAAAAGGGAGGCACAACCACCTCCAGTGTTACATAACATTGCAGACAGTTTCAAATGAGCCGTCCTTTCAAGACTAAATGAAAAATGCAGCTATACAAAACTTCAGGCATCTTGAATGCACCCCTGGTAGGTGAAAACGACAAGTTTGTAGGTTCATTGTGGGAGTTGTAGGAAACGTGTAAGGGAGAGGGCATGGGAGCAGGACAGTGAATGGGAGCATGCCATTGATGTTTGATTTTTGGTGTTCTTATACCTGTGTCAGGTTCCTAACCCGATAAAGACTATGATTTCTACTCTCCCTTTATGTGTACTGTGTTTGTACCTCTCAGACTGCCTCATATCTTCCCTGGAACAGCTCTGAAATTAGGCTAGCCAGGTGTGGTCATTGCTTTGATGGAGGACCTCAACTTAGGTTATTGCTAAAAACAGTCATGATGGTCTTATGGGGAGCACATTTGACCAAGAGAGTGTGCGTATTTATTTTTGTTCTTTATAAATTTTTATTTTTTACATTTTAAATTATAGATTGTAACTAAATATTGCACCTGTGCCCTATAGACTTAAGAAATAGTTTTCTGTAGCATAGAAAGGGAGATTCCAACAACCATTTACAACTACCAAATTTACTGGTGCAGTTAGTTGGACTAAAAATGTTTGCACTACTTTCAGTATCAGAACTGATAAGATGATCTTTCACATTTAATATTTTTGCTCCAGACAATTTAATAATCATTCATACCATGCTTAACTGAACTGCACAGTCTGATCCTTATTGGAAAAACTACACAGGTTGATCTTGCCTTTTGTCTTCACTGCCCCCTAGTGATGAAATGAGATTCCTCAACCAACAGAACCCTAGAATTGCTCATTCTTCTGCTGATGACTTCAAGTAACCTATTCAGATTAAATGTTGGTTCCTATAGGCATAATATATCCTGTGCCATATATCCTGACACCTCAACATCTCTTTCCCAGAGAGAAATCTGATGTGGTGTTACAGATCAGTGTTAGGTATTGTGTGTGATATGATAGTGTGCTGCAAAGTCAGTCTACACCATAGGTTGATCCTACAGTCCTTCATTTGGTTCTTTCTAAACTATAAGATAAGGACAGTTTTTTGTCCAGGATCATTTTGAGTACGTTCAGGCAAGAGTATACAGTACACCTATATTTGTATCCTCATTAAGCACTGTCTATCAGATTGACATTGAACCACTGATGTGTTACTTGCCATTCTGCACTGATGCCCTTATTTTTGCAGCTCCTATGACACTTAATACTAAATGCACTATATATACACCTTGCCATAGTGGCTTTGTAAGCTTTAAGAATAAGCGTCTGCAAAAAATAAATAAATAAAAATATGTCAAATTGTTCAGGGATCTCTCTCACAGAACAGAAAGTCCTTGCTGTACTTTCCAGAACAAAGGGGAGATCTGATCTATGTATGATTCAGCGGAAAAAACTGTTTGCTCTTATGCAGCAAAAAGTATGATTTTCTTTGCTCATACTTTGGGTAATAAGAACAGTGAGGCCTTGGGGAGATAGAGACATTTGTCTCTGTTTACTCTCTGTTTCCAGTCACAGGTGACCTTGTCTTCCATCCTGGCTCCCCACTTTTATTCCCAGGTGCTGTCGCACCTGTCTGTGCTTGTACACTTGAGTTGTACAAAGAACATGTGTGCTGGGTGTGACTTTGCCTTTTTCCATCTTGGAAACCCAGCAGCGATTGTTTTACATTACATCATTGTCATCTATCAGCCACTCTTATCCAGAGAGACTTACATATCAGACCAGTGCTCTGCCCAGCCTCCTTACTCTCTTCCATGAGTTTTTCCACATCCTGATTTTTGTAATTCCATTCTTGGTGGTCCCTCTAAACAGTGAGGTAACCTACAGCTTTCTCAAAACTCAGCTGCTTGCCTCATCTCTAGGGTCTTGTATAAGATAAATATCTCTCTCATTTCACACCAACTGCACTTGATGCCAGTCTTCATTCAGGCCCTAGCCACATCCTTCCTTTCTCTTGTTTCATTCTACTGTATGCTCCAATTTGAAACTTCCATAACAAGGACTCTGGCATTTTAGCTATCCATAGGTCCTGCGTGAAGACTGCTGCAAACGAATCTTTCAATTCCAAGGTCTCACTCCTGGGGAATTCTCGCCCAAGTCTGAAGATATATTAAAATCATAGCTTAAGGTCATCCTTCTTGGGTGGGCATTTCACCCCCTGCTTGTGAGGGGCATTGGATAAATCACCATATAAATCAACAGGGGCTGCAGTGTAGCATAGTGGTAAGGAGCAGGGCTTATAACTGAAAGGTTGCTGGTTCAAATCTCTGCTGGAGCACTACTGTTGTACCCTTTGGCAAGATACTTAGCCCACAACTGCCTCAGTAAATACCCAGCTGTATAAATAGATAAAATTATAACCTATGTAACTCTCTCTGGATAAGAGTGTCTTAAATGACAATGATGTAATGTCATGTAATACAGTGGTAGATAATTTGTCAGTCATCCCCTGATCTTGTGATAGTATGACAGATATTTTGTCATCCAGATTTATGAATCACATGAGATAAAGCGGTGGGCCTGGTTGTACTGTACCGTATTCTGTATTTGATAACAATGTAAGTGTGCGACCATTTAATCGTGGGTTTGACAAACCAGTCTCAAACTCACTCTCACACAGACGTCCTAAGGTCGAAAAGTGGCTGTAATGTGGAACGGCGTGCAGACAGATGAAGGTCAGGGAGTACAAAGGGGCAGAGAAGTCAAGGCACACAGCTGATAGCGAGTGGAAGGTGAGAAACTGGGGTGTGGGAGTTTCTGTGCACGCATGCATGTGTGTCTGTATGTGTACATGTGCGTGTCTGTGTACTAGCGTGTTTTCGGACTCTGCCTATCTCGGCAGTTCCTAGCATTCAAGGCTAAAGAGTGGTATAAATGGGGTCCGGTCAGTACCATCCAGCCCAGTACATCGTTCTCTTTCCTCTCGGCACCATGACCACCGTTCACAGAGTGCTCCTCCTGGCTGTCGGGCTTTGCACCGGTAAGATCCGAATTCACACAAGTTGAATGCCAGGGCTTGATACTGAATGCACTATACTGTAATTGATTAATGTACCAACCAATCTACTGTTAATGAAAGTGCTGATTGTGTTCAAGGCTTCAAATTAAAATGTTTTTTTTTTTTTAATTTAATCAGCACTTAAGCCTTTTGATAAGTATTTGAGAAAATATGTCGATGCAAATAAGATAATTAAAAAAACAACTATACATATATAAGATAAATTTATATATAAATAACTTAATATCTGAAGATATCTAAGGTGCTCTTGTAGGACACTACTACTGATTATTTATATGGAATGTGGCTTTGTGAAACAAAACTGAGCCAGCTGTATTCCTTTCACTGTGGCACTGTGCGCATAGCAGAACATTGGCTGTAGCACCGTTATACCAGTCTCCTTCTCTTCTGCTATGAGCTATGCCACTGTGTGTAAATCTCTCTGACTGACTGTTACTGTGGCACAGTTCTGGCGAGCCCAAACTACAGGGCTCTGTGGCAGTTCAGGAACATGATCATCTGCACCATGCCTGACAGCTGGCCTGCCCTGGACTACGCCGACTACGGCTGCTACTGTGGGAAGGGGGGGTCTGGAACACCTGTGGACGACCTGGACAGGTGAGGCATCAGGACGGACAAAGGAAGGGTTTATTTTTTACCTGAGCTGTTTGAAAGTCTTACAGTTCAAAATTCTTAGTTTACACATTAGCTAATCTGTCAGTACCTTTCACGATATATTCTACAATATCACATACAAAGGAAAACATCACAAATGTGGAAGCAAAAAATACAGATACAGTACATTGTTGGTACCAATTTATTTAGTATGTTTTTGGGCATAAACAGGAAAGCTGCAAGATTTATACCAGATGTATTAGGTGTAAGACTGAAATCTTAACATAGACTTTGTTCTAATGGAATGTGGTCATTGAATGCAGAATGTGTGTGTGTGTGTGTGTATGTATGAATGATTATGTGTATATGTATACATGAATGCATCTGTATGTGTTACGCAGGTGTTGTCAGGTTCATGATAGGTGCTACGAAGCATCCATGCAGATGGACGAGTGCTGGCCCATCCTGGATAACCCCTACACTGAGATGTACTCCTACAGGTGTGATAAAGCCACCAAGACTATCACCTGCACCGGTGAGTTCCCCCACCCCCGCAGACCCTGCAGATAGTTACCTGGGCAGAAAGGCCAGGTTAGATACAGTGCTGGGGGAGGGGCCTGGGTTGCCAACTGTCTGTCCTTGGAGAAGGTGGAAGGACAATGGGATGAAAAAGAGTGACCCACAAGTCAAGATTTCTCTTCCCTTTCTCCCCCTCTCAGACAACAACGACAAGTGTGAGAAGTTCATCTGTGAGTGTGACAGGCAAGCCGCTATGTGCTTTGCTGAAGCCGGCTACAACAAGGAGAATGAGCACTTACCAAGCCACTTCTGCAAGTAAAGGCCACATGAGGGCGCCCCAGCATGGACACTCAACAACCAGAACAGCTGAAAACTCCCCACAGGCAGAATTACATTTGAGTCTGAACAACGACTCATGGAATCTTATCCAATATGGCTGCCCTGCTATTGGATAACGTGTGTTCAACCATTTGCTTTTATTGATTTCGTTCCATTCTGGCCTGTCACAATGCACACCTGTACCTGGCTGCCAGACCCTGAGATGCATGCATCAGGCGTCTTCCAAGAACCTCGCATGTGAAAACCCAGTGACCCGTGCCCTCTGGAATCAGTGATGAAGACAATAAAATGATATGCCTCATAAAATGTGTGCTGCAGTGTCTCTGCCTCTGTGGGGTAGCTACTTTTGACCGGGGCTAAACAGGTGGTCCTTGAGGGCCAGAATACAAGTTTTTAAACTTTCCAACACAATCTGAGAACTGTACGAAGGGACTCTGTTTAGAGAGAGAGAGAGAGAGAGAGAGAGAGAGAGAGAGAGAGAGAGAGAGAGAGAGAGAGAGAGAGAGCATGTCTCCTTTAAAAAATATTTGACACAGAAAAATACATACTATGTGTGTGCACATAAGAGTGACAATGGTGACAAATATAACACCCTTCTTATCTCTCTCAGAATCTTTGAGTGCCTCAGAGTAGGAAATAAGTCCAAAGCGCTTGAAAATTCTGAGCCTGCTGTAGATTTGGCCCTACTGTTACTACCAAGAGTGCTGGTAGTTTTTCATACATTTTACAAATGGGTACGATATTGGTCTTAAAAGGAGGGTACTGGTGGGCAGGAGTGGTGGTGGGATTAAAAAAAAGTGTGTATATTATTTAGCTCTCTGTCTCTGAGAAGAACGTTAGCACTTAACGCTGAAATTGACGTAGTTAATACATACAGGCAGTGAATGGATAGTAATCCACATGGTCTCTGGATCTCATGGTCATCACGTTATATAGTAATATAAAAGCAAGCAAACAGAAAGGTAAATAAAAATTAGCTGAATAAAACAGCTAAATTTCAACAGTCTAGTAATAAATACACAAGTACAGGTATATATGTGACACAAATATTTGGATAAACAACATTAACCTTTTATGTTCTACTAATGACAGATATATAATGATCCAAAGCATGGTCCAATGATCCAATACACAAGCAACTTGTGTATTGCCCACCAGCTGGTATGCACCCATACTTTGAAAATCACCAATTTAATACATGGAACCTCCATGAATTATCATTACATGATGAATTCAAGAATGTTTGCCACGGCAAAATTCAAGGGACCCCAAGTCCTCCTTTTGATTCAAACATAAAATCTGGGTTTACAGTGCCACCTTGTGTCTAAAAGGCATCACTGCACTGGTCCTCTGGAAAATTACTGGCATTTCGCAGGCTTCCCTTAGGGATTCAGACGCCCCGAAGTACAATCCTAATAGACAGCTGTTTTCTCCATCTTCATGTTGTTGCATCGGGTGGTGTGACATCACTACAGGATTGCTGGGCTTCTCTCTCTGCAGAATGAACATTCTGTCTTAAACTGGTCTGAATCCCTGCCCTACTCCTCTTCACTTGTGTCCTGAGGGAGTTTTACCATTACAACCTGGAGCTAATTCAATGCATTCTCAACCTGCACACCATCATTCACACCCAGGGCACTCACCCTTCTACCTCCCCTGCATGTCTTTCATCCACCTCTCCCTCACTCTGAGGATGAAACGCTCATATGAAGTTCTCCACTTCCGGAAATCCACTCGCTTTCTGATGCGAGCACAGTTCCGGACGCAGGACACAAGGCAAGCCTCCTCCGCAACCCAAAATAAAGGGACTTCACTGTGTGTCTGTGTCAAATGTTAATTATTTTAAAATATTTATTATCATTGGATTAGATTTGTGAGTGGGGAAAATAAAAACACATTTTGGCTCTCCAGTGCACAGCAAACCACAGCTGAAAAAGATTCGACCTATACACATACACATATACACACATGTATACATATACATGTTTATGTGAAAATACATATGTATGTGCATATCTTAAA
This sequence comes from Megalops atlanticus, assembly GCA_019176425.1. Taxonomy (NCBI): domain Eukaryota; kingdom Metazoa; phylum Chordata; class Actinopteri; order Elopiformes; family Megalopidae; genus Megalops; species Megalops atlanticus. The sequence goes on from CM032880.1 coordinate 16,398,479, forward strand.
TATACACATTGTACAAAGATATTTATATATACATACACACATACGTATATAAATACAATGATCTTGGCTTTTTCTTCTTTCTGTCTGGTTAGCATGATGTCAAGGTTTCACTAGCTTCACACCTGGAGCAAACCAACCAACAATTTTCTCTCAAACCACCCCTGCTCTTTCACCGGAATGGTCTCTCCTGAAACATACATGTACACCCAACCAAAGTCTGACAGGAACTGGCAGAGCAGCTTCTCAACCATGATCTTGGGGCGCACTGGTTTTATTTTAACTGCTTTCAACTGGTCAGGTTTGACTGAGCTGTAAACTGAGCTAGGTTTGACATTTCGGCCACTAATCTGCTGTAAATCCAGTGTGAATGAAACATGTCACTGGACATGTGTTTGTGCTAGGAAGAATTCAATATATATTCAACATATTTTTGTTAATATCTCTCCATTAAATAAGAGGCTGCCTAAATGATGCTCAATTATCAATTGTTCAATTGTTTTTGGCCCTAAAACAACCATTTTCTGAGTAATTGCAGTGGCACAAGTAAGACAAGCTGAAAAAACACCTTAACCTGCATCTGTAAGCACATCCTTCCAGCTACAAGTTCTTTCACACAGGAATAACAGCAGATTCCTATCAAGTGATATGAGACCCACACAGGTATTGAAATAACCAGCTCAATGAAGCCTCTCTGATGAACTCAGTACAAAGATAACCAGCGCAGTGTGCCCGAACTCAGGTGGTTTCAACCAAGTCCATCAGTCAAAGCAAAATTTACATTTATTTTGACAGAGATCCAACCACCGGCCAAATGATTGGCATGATGAAAACACCCCATGGCAACATGTAAGTGCTGAGGTGTGTAACCAGCCCTACAAGGCATTAACAGCCCTGCAGGATGATACTGGTTGGCATGGCAGCAGGGCAGCTGCTTCTGCAGACTAAAGGGGGAACTGGTGGGATTTCATTTCAAGGAGAATTTCATTTCATGGCCATCGTAAACCCAAACATGTACACACACAGGAAAAACCACCCCTTGGCTATAGAGAGACTAAGCCCACATTTAGCTGTTTGTTCCCACAAACTGATAGTTACTGTGAGGAGTGGCCGGCTACACGCAACACTCGAGCCTTGTTCAACGATACACAATGCATTCAAACACACTAAGGGCTCTAAACTCTGTAGTTGCCATTTGTTGCGTGTAGGTTAGCGTCCGATCCAGTAATTTTTTTTTGACTAAAAAAAGACAGAGTCACATGACTGAGATTCCAGGAAAGATTTAATATGGGGAGCAGGTCTCATGTGACAACTCGAACGTTAAAACTGTGAAACTAAGACTTAACTCAGAACTAACGACCTTCGCTCCCGCTCAGTAAAATTACACAACATGACGGCTGTAACTGGAGAAACAGTAATTCATTATTATGGCTGTGCATTATGAACTAGGTGGCTGGCTTACGTCAGAAAGCAGGAGGAACAGGAGTGATCTCACAGCGATGTCAAGAGTTTCTCTGTTTGCCGCTGAGTTGGAATGATGAGGCCGCTCAGGCAAAGCAGGCTGAGAACAGTCCCCCCCGCGGCCAGAACCATCCAACGGAACCCTGAGCGGGAACGGGTGTCTGGAACATGGGCCGAAGAACACACAGTCCAGAACCCGCGGTGTCCCACATCCCAGAACACAGCGGGGGTCCGGCAGCACCGGTCCAATATATCAGTGGATTCCAAACTAAGAACTCAGCAAGGCCCTCCGAAACGTGTCGTCAGGGCTGTTTTACCCTCACATAGCATTATACAGTGGTATAGTTGTTAGTAGAAAAAAAAAATGAATAAAACTCAATTAAAAAAAAAAAAAGTTTTTGAGGCGACATCTGTTTTTGTCCGTGTGTGACTGGCAGAACAGGTGAGTGTGGATTCCATGATGGCTGCTGGGTTGAAGTAATCCTGATTGGCAGCTAATTAATATTCAAAAAGGTCCTTTTTTTGCAGTCCTTTTTTTTGTCCGCGTTAGCAGCACTTTTTCTTCCGTTTGCTGTTCTTGGTCAGCTTGACCACGTCGTTCTGCTGCTGCTGCTGCTGCTTGGCCAGAACCTCTTTCCGGGCCTTCAGAACCAGTTCGGTGATGCAGTTAAACATCTGCAGGGCAGGACCACACAGACACACACACAGACATACACCGTTTTACTGCTGTGCTCTTCAAATGGACACAAAATTCTAAAGCATACAGTTGCAGCAGTAGTAACATAATAACATAATGACAAAATGGTTAAGTTCAGCTGCTCCATTTCACTCCTTTCTTCAGCACCACTGATCTCAGATCAGTGCTAAATAGCATGCACACTGAGAACTTGCATTACAAGGCTCTGTGAGCCGTGATTTCGTTCACCGGGGCATCAGTGTGGTAGACAAGTGTACTGAACTCTACAGGAAGACTGAACGGCATGCTTTAAGCGTAGCTCTCTCAGATAGAAAGGTGTGAGCTATGAAACTTCCATCATTAGAAATAACCTCGGTGAAGGGGTATCTGCTATTCAGATAATGTAATAATAACACAGTTACCATATAAACTCCAATATGACCAAATGTGACCACTCACATCTTCCCTAGACCACTCCCTCTCACTGTGAGTGGCCCTTCCCACCTACAGTCCCTCCCACCTACTCTACACCTCCCCTACAAGGTTCACCCTTGACCCAACTTACATCCTCCACGTTGAGGTTCTCCTTGGCGCTGGTCTCGAAAAGCCTGATCCCCATCTGCTCCGCAAACTTCTGAGCATCATTCGTCTCCACCACTTTAGAGCTTGGGTCATCGTTCTTATTCCCCACTGAAAGGGCAGAGTGAGATGGAGGAGAACACAGCCGATCAGAACACAGGAGAACACAGCAGAGCAGACCAGATCAGAACGGAACAGAGCAGAGAGGATCAGAAAATAACAAGACAGAGTACAACAGAACATAGCCGAGCCAATCAGAATAATCCAAATTAGAACAGAACACAACAGAGCAGAAAGGATCAGAAAAGAGTAGAACAGAGCAGAGGACCGCAGCTGAGAATGGAACAGAGGACCAGAACAGAACAGAACAGATCAGAAAAGGATGGAAGATAGCTATGGTTTTTATGTTTCCAACCAAATGGGAAAAGTGTCATGACTTCACAAACTCGGGGACATCAAGAGGCAATAACCACAAACATTAACACAGGACATACAGAGCATGACAACATGCAATGCACAAAACAGAACATATACAGTGTTCAATTCCAAAATTAAAAGCACGTAATGTTCACAGCTGAGTATGCAGTACAGACAAATCATTGGGGGGGCACTTACCTAATATTCGACACACGTCATCACAGTTCTGGTTGATTTCATGTAGCCAACGTTTAACATTAACAAAGGACTCTGCACTTGTGACATCGTACACCACGATCACACCATGAGTTCCCCGGTAGTACCTGGGAAAGGGGACAGAAACAGGCATGCTCAGAAAAAATTCCCGCAAGCATCCGAGAACAGGTTACGCACCCCCGATTCTAACCCCTGCAATTTAATGTGTACCTTGATACCAGCACTGCCATAACACTAGTCATGACAAAAATGGGGTCATTTTAACATGTATTTTCCACTAGTGGGAGCACTAAGCACAATGTAGCTATGCCAGCTCCGCACACCACACCCCTCTTACAAACATGCACACACTCTCTTGCCTTGGCCTGAGGTTTGCCCTGTGTAACGTTGTGCCCCAGCTCTCTGCTGTCATTTTAATTACAGCTGACCAACCAGAGACAGCAAGATGTCACACCACTTCCTGTCCCTTTGAAGGACGACTTCTGCAGGCATGGTTTTACCTGCGGCGCAACTCAGCTGCTCAGCCAGTAGCTAAAGGCAACAGGGGTGGCTCTAAAAGGGAATGTATGTGACACTGTGGTTTAGTTCAGTTTTGGCTCTTCATGTCCCATAAATGCACAGTCTAAGTTTACCCTGCAACTCCTCCTCAACCCACTTCTTAACGCTTTACAATATTGAGCTGCTATTGTTTGGTAACAGAAATGGCTGAGTGTTCTGTAATGTATGCATAATATATTTATATAAATCTCTACACAAATCTATAGGGATCACAAGATAAATTGTGCAAATGGCACTACCTTGTGAAACAAAACAAACAGTTTTAAAGCTTCATTTGACCATTGTCTTCTTTTAGGAACAAAAATGAAACTTTATACTTTAATTACAGCAGACTCCACAAAAGGAAGTGTCAGGTTTAAGCTATGATAAACACCACTGACATACAGCCACTAGAGCTGCTGCAGTGTTCTGTATAAGACTGCTGCACCCACATCAGAGGTGTGAATGTTCACCGAGTTCACAGTTAGGTACATGTGTCAGTTTTTAGGTCACGGGATGGTATGTACGTGCATTTCTTATTTCCATAGACTGTGTCAACTGAAAAAGGTCACATTCTGGGTGAAATTTTCATTGTGCAAACTACTTTATATGCAACATCAACACTACTTACAAAATCTCTGAACTAACCTGCAACTGAAATGTAAGCAAGTAATGCATTCAAGCATACCAGCTACAGAGAATGACATATTTTTTTCAAATTGCCTTCAAAATTGCAGCTTCCCAATATTATTTTCTGCAATTTTCCAACTTTGGATGCAAGACCTCAAAGGTGTTATTCTGGTCTATGATACCACATCTAATGCCCTGTTAAAACCTCTCCTTTATCCCCTAAAAGCAACAGGGAACATTTAAAATTCAGTTCTTGGTGTTACGGATTTTTTCCATGGATGGACAAAATACAATACATCATAGACATTACTAACTTTGAAACAATGTTTCATAAAAAACTGAGCCATCCATTTCATCATGAACTGCCCATATCAGTTTGATACATTCATGATGTAACCAACAATATTTAAATGACATATTTTTAGTAATCCCACATTTTGAATGAAACAGTGTTGTTAGTCGTACAGAGAAAACTATGGGTTTCTGTTCAGTGTAACAGCAGGCAGCTAAGAACGCATCCGGACAGAGAGCAGGATGAATGAGAGCATGCAGAGAATCTGCAGTTCCTCACAGTGTTGAGTCATAAACCGCCAGTCTGAAATGTGGCTGAACACGACCTGCAGCGGCTGCGGCCGCACAACACACCATGAGCTGCACCGTTCCTTCAAAACTGCAGATCTAGAACTTGCAAACCGCATGGAACACTGAAAATTCCACTCCATTCAGAACAAAGAACATGATATACCATCTCTGCACCAAATTACCATATAATTCAAATGCATTTCCCACACGCACACACAGACATGGAAGCAAAGCAGGAGGTTTGTGGCTGGTGTAGGATGAATCACTGAGAGGAGCCGAGAAAGATCATGGAAGTGAGAGCAGCCTCCTGATGCCAGTTTCCTCATTATGTCCCCACTCAGATTTCAGCTGCATTCTACTGGTTCAGTCACCACACAAACGCACACAGCTTGAAGCACGCTCAGTTCAATAAAGCCAGACGGGCAATGACAAAAGGGCTGGGCAGCAGAGTGGTTCCAGCGTTGATTTAAGTCCAAAGTCTCACCAAAGAAACCATGTAACAGTGGCTTGGTACAAACAGAGCCTTGAAAATATGCCAAATAAATAAGCTAAACTAGGAGTGCTTGTGTTGGAAACAAAAGCCGGCTGGGATGCAACACACTATGCCTGCATAGGAATAGATGGTGAACTGTGGGTGCACATGAGCGTGCCCCTGTACGTGTGGCGCCCCCTGTTGTTACTCACGTTGACGTGATGGTGCGGAAGCGCTCCTGTCCCGCAGTGTCCCAGATCTGCAGCTTCACCTTCTCTCCGTTGATCTCCACCGTGCGGATCTTGAAGTCCACCCCGATCGTGGTGATGTAGCTACCTGTACACACACACACAATCATCTATTACACAAACGGTGCAGTGCTACTGTACTGCTATCTCTTGTGTGTGTGAGGAAGTGCAAGTGTGAACCTGTGAGCAAAAAGAGTGAGAGAGTGTATGTGAGACAGTGTGTACACAAGTGTGTGGGAGAGGATGAGAGGGTGAGAGGGAAGCATGAAGCGACTCCTACCTGAAAATGTATTGTCTGCAAACCGCAGCAGCAGGCTGCTTTTCCCCACCCCTGCAGAGGAGAGAGAAGAGAGAGGTCAGAACAACAGGAAACCACAAACACGGTGGACAGAATCATTAGCAAGATAATCACTTACATCCCCAGTTGCAACAAACATTTGACGTCTTTGAGCCTCATGAAATTCTGCGCCAGTTAGCAGCTTTGTTTTTGTCACTTTGTCCCAATGGCAATGGGGTTTACATTTCTTATTGCCCTCTAGGGGAGACTACGTAGAACAGGACCATGTTTAGGGCACGACTTCTTTTTTCTCCCCTGTGGGTACATAGTTCAAGAGAATATCCTTTGCTGTGAAACAGGGTTTGAGTTATGAACTTAACATAATGATTTACTGTAATTCTCTAAGTAGTATATTATCAGTTTTTATGAGAAGGCCCATGTGTGATTGAAATATGTATGTCAAAAATATGTTTTCCTTTACTCATTTCTGTCAAAGCAATCATCACATTGCATTGGAAGGAAGATACAATGGCCTAACAGTACAAGTAACTAATGGAGTGATTAAACTGAAATATTTCTTAAATACTCATATTTACCTTCATATGGATCCTTGTTCAATGCACTCCTTGCCCTTGCCAACTAATATAAATTGCACCATGCCCATACATAACATGCACACACACACGCACACACACACACACACACACGTACCGCACTCATTAAATATGTACAGATCGCTTTACGAATCAAGTCACCGTGGAGTAATTACAAGCTGTGTGTAATGTGACCGTGTTACTGGGCGGTCGATTGGGCTCTAGTTAAAAGCCGGTGTGAAAGCGGATCCGCACGTCTGGGTCTGCCTCAGCTCAGCCGCCAGGCTCTGTTCACCCCAGCACAAAGCCCCCTGCGCCTAAGCCCCTCTCTGACACACTGCCCTGAGCTCCTCTATCACCTGTCTCACCTAAGCTTCTCTCTCACCTGCCCACCACACCAAAAGGCCACTTTATCTTGGTTTAAAAAACAAAGCTTCAGGCTTAATGTTGCACTTCATTTAAGCCGATGTACTTGTACCCACTGCAGCAAAACTTCCTCCCAACAGTGCATTCATCTACTCTGAAAAACCTCTTCGGGCTCATGTAACAACAATGGACCCCTCCTCTACCTATGAAATTGCTTGGGGTGACTCTTGATGTTGCTCTGGTATGGACATCTGATTCATACATCACAGCTACCATAAAAGAGTTACTGCAGGTGAACTTTTGCCTGGGAGCTGTGTCACTCTACAGTAAAGGTGAAAAGAACCCAAGATTCCCAAGATAGATTGATCTTATGCAACCTCCTAACCACACCTGGGCAGGGAGGTCACGTCCTTCTTGAGGCAAATGGGAGGACAGTCTCTATGTCATGTGTCAGGTTCACAGCACACAGGGGAAAGGTGATTACTTTGTCACAGGGGACTCTCAACTGTCTCCACATCACACCCGCGTTATTTTCAACCACTTCTAACAAACGCGCTTGAAGCAAAGTATCTGAAATTTTTATTTGATGCAGGTTGTTCGCCTTTGTAAGTCGCTCTGGAAGGCAGGAGGGTATTTGATAGTACAATTAGAAAAGTACTGCCATGCACGAGAATACGTTTTTATTACATGTATGTATTATGTAAACATGTTGCATGCGCATCTAATTACAGAAGCCAACCCATAAAATGCACATAAACTAATAACAGTACGATGTGCGTCGTGTGTGCTGGGACTTAGAATAACGATTAAAGGAAACCTTGTGTCTTTGCCTGATCAACTCCTGGAGGATAACGGTTGAGTTCGCCACACTCTTAATCAAATCTGAATAGCCCAGCTACTTATTCAGTGATTATTACATTCAAGCAGATACTGTCGTCGGGACTTCAAATACGATTTTTCATCGCTCCAGAACGCTTAAAAACAGAAAACGTCATGCTCCAATCAGACATGCGTAATGTTGAAGGCACTCCTGATAGACACCAAAAGTTGACAACTTCAACAAAGCGTTTCTTAGGCCATTCGTTTCAAGTGTTATTACCGTTGTGTTTAGTCGAGTTAAGTATGGTATGCGGCGATTGGTCATGAGGTCCATCCTGGGCACAGGCTATGTAAATCATAGTTGTAGTGTCATCAATAATAAGGCACAACCTCATAAACAAACCAGCAAAATCTACTACATAAAGTCCGGGTACGGTTAGTGTGTTCTACACCAACACTCTGACACATTGACAGCATACAATTTCCTTTCACTTTGGAAAAATAAAAAGCTAGTTCGAGATGCTTCAACAAAACCCTGCAAGAAAATAACGTTAGTCGCTACAGTCGTGAAAACATCTGGGTCGACTGTAAACACAACCATTTGTTTTCCTCAGAGTGGTCCGAACAGTCATTTTTCTCAGATCAGTCACAGAATATGCAGATTCCCCGTTAGCTAGCGGCGAAGTATGAGCGTCTACATTTTATCGCTTTCTAGCCCCATGAGCGGGGAAATAAACTTCACAATCTATCCAGCCAAGTGCTAATATTAAGGACCAATGTTGGCTTGTTTTAATGTGAAATCCTCCAAACATCTAGCTCACTAGCCCACACAGACACTCACATGGAAGGATGTAAGCTTGTTAGCTAACTTAGTTAAAAAAGGTTTGCTAGCTAACTGAATAGGTAACGCAGCTCTGACTCTGGAGAGCCAAGTACCCACTGACAATCGCTAATGCCAGCTAGTGAACGTTATACAAAACACCCAGTGTTGTTGATGCAGTAGCCGCTAGCTAGCAAGAGTGCTCGAGATTCCAAATAGCTAGCCAACCAACAAAACCTGTTAGCTTGGTAAGCTGCCTAAGCAGCGACTGAATCATTAAAACAGCAACGCTAGCTACGGGGCATGGGGCGCTGCGTGGTACGGAGTCGCATCAAATGACCTCTTTAGTGACACAGCTGAACATCATTTGCAGCACAACACTATTAAACTTTCAGATCACTTAGTCTGAGAGACCGTAGCTAGCGAGCTATATCCGGCCTGGTTTGCGATGACATGCCCAACCCTAAGGTAACGAGCTCACTAGCTAGATAGCTATCAGCCAGCCATACCCCACATTTTTAGTAATGAATAGCCTGGGTTCTCAGTAACAACCTGTTTCTTTGTTACGTGGTGATGTCTAGTTATATTCATGTCAGACACAATTCATCCAGTTCAGTCAGTTAGCCTGACGGTACACAGGAAAAAAGCCCACAAGGCCCATTTCCTGTCACACATCCTCGGCATTTCCTTACCACTGTCGCCGATGATGAGCAGCTTAAAGAGGTAATCGTAGTCCCTGGCCATGCCGGTAGTTGGTGGGTCCTCCCCGCCTTTCTCGTCGTTGCGCTCCCCTTCTTTTCTACTCACTGCCCCAACGCTCGGCCCGGACTATGACACCCCCGACCCGGTGTGAGAAAGCCGTCTTTCTCCCGGCGTCCGAGTGCTTTCCCCCGAAGCCAATGGCTTTTTCTCCGGGGTTTCGCAGTGTTGTCTCTCCGACCTCTCAGCTTTGTCAAGACTTCTAACACCAAGCCCAACACCGCCAGCGACCCGTAACGTTATCTCATCGCGCAGGCGCAACAAACACTTAAACACAAAATGAGAACCAGTCACCGCAAGCGGCGCTGTATAGAAAACAAAATTTGCATTACGCCAGAAAAATAGGTAAATAGTCTTTGATTATATATAGTATTTTGAAATCTAACTGTCACGAGAATATTGGGAATGGGAGCACATTTCTTGAACATAGTTTTGCGGTGGCAATGAGGATTCAGGATGCTGGACAATTTTCATTACACACTGTAAGTTTTGCTGAGTGAGTTTGTATTTTGTCCTGCCGCAGGGGTCCAAACAGAGCTCAGTGGAATAGCGAGAGCCAATTCGCAGTCCAGTCTCACTGTCACCGCCGACACAGACCGGCGCAGAGCGAGGATACAAACTGCTTGAACTGATCAATAAAGGAGGTTTGTACGAACTCACGGTCTGTGCAGAAAGAAAGAGGAGGTTAGGGGTGGTTGTTGGGGTATCTGGCGTGAAGTGGGAGCGGTAGGACAGCACCCAGGCTGGGAAAATACCTCGTTAAAGTTAGACCCTTACGAGCTTATTCAGATGGCGCACAAATGTTCCTTTTCTATGTTCTGATACACTCCCAATTACAGGTGGGTGTGTATGGGGCTTTGACAGCTCCGATCAGCAGCAGCATCTGAATATTCTAATAGCTGCTCTTTTTGACACCGCTGTCAAACCGACTGTCAATTGTAAGAAGGGCAGTGTGGACAGGTCAAATTCAGAGTGGAGTTATTCCCTCACCCTCATTGAAGAATTTTGTAAGTATAGTCCTATCAGCGCAAGAAAGAGAGAACGGGTGGAAAACAGAGCTATAAAAATAGTTGTAAGTTTTAATTTGTTCCGAATGGTTGCTCTTACACTGGCGGAGAGGAACCAATGGGTGGCACACACAGTTGCCATGGTCATGTTCCACATCTATGGTAATGTTCCACTCTTGGCTGTAAACCAATAAGCTGGCAGTGTGAGTGAGCATGTAAAACAGTCAGCTGACAGTGTGGCAGGGTGTGTGCAACCTCAGCCACATGTTGTAAGTTGGAGCGGAGTTGCAGATTCTAGACTGTAAACCACCATCAGCAGAGTGTCTCATCCTTGCAGCTTTAACTTAATAAAATTTCTTGAAAGCAGCATTTTCTTGCTAAATAGAGAGGTGTCTGTGTCCCACTTCAGCACAGAGGGACATGGATACGGTCTCTCATTGAACTGCAGTCTGATGAGAAACAGCAACAGGTAGTCTTTGCTCCCATGGGGCCTAACTAAGATGCTACAGGGTCCTGTTAACCTGTGGATGCACACACCTGACGGTCGGTCAAAAACGATGTCCAAACATTGCCTGTAGTCACCGCGGTGTGTCCCACATGTCATCTGCAGTCACCTGCTGTTGATGGCCGTAGTTCCCAATTCCACATTTAGGATCAGTATCAGTCATCAGTAAGAGTATGAAAAACTGTAAGCAGACCCTGACTGACTATAACACTAGAGCAACAGGACCAACCACTGCATGTGTATATCCCTGCTTTCGTGCCACCAGGAGCTATTCACCTAATTAGAAGTCACACCTGGGCTAAGCATGTGCGCTAAATGTGCTGCAGCGTTTGGTTCATAAATGACAGGGTTCACGTTAACATGGTGTGATTGAGGAGACACAAGACATGAGGTATTTTTGCGTCAGACCACACCCACTTTACACCCCCGCACTCTGAGTGACACGGGACCAGGCTGCAGCCGCTTTGTGCTGCCAAGTTCATGACCGACGTGCCCACAGTGGACAAGGAGAGAGAACGCTGCTCGTGTATCCAGTGGGGGAAGTTTTTAAACAAACACACAGACAGCCTGTTACAGACCCAGGACAGAGGACTGAAACTCTGGCGAGGCCACATCCTGCATCTCAGTGCCAGACTGTGAGGGGCGGATGTCGGGCTGAGGCCAATCACCGTGGAAACAGAACCACACGTCTGAGCAACATACACCCCCCTGTCATTGCTGTTTTGGCCATTTTTACAGTGCTATATTTCTCAAAGATCAGCAGTGTTGTCTGTGTTTCTGCGTTTATATGTTTGCACTATATGGAGATCATTTATTCAGCTCAGCTTTATTTATTTGTCTTGCTTATTTGTCTCAGACACACTCCAAGGGTAATGCCCCTTCCAGGGGTCTGGAAGGTCAACTGCTCTCTGCCACCTCTTCAAAGCCTTAACCTCCCACACACTGAAAGAACTGATCCCAGGTCAGTTGATCCAACCCTGACCCTATTCCCAAGATCTTAGGCTACAAACTGTCATTTATCTTGGGTCAGCACCTAGAGACAGTGTATTGACATGGTCGTAGGGAATGGTTTTAGCAGTCAGAAGCGAGCTTCTTTTTTTAAGTCTGACCAAAGAAATAGGTCTTCATGATCAAACCATCAGTGATGACAACCTATTAAGAAACAAAACACAGAAGGATAGCCAGAATTTATTTTATTAGCATAATGACATGAAATTAAATGCATCAGTAGTCAGGATTCAAAAAGTCTTTTGACATTTCCCTTTGGTTAAATGAAGGTCAGTAAATCTGATATGATTTTGACGTAAACCTTGATTGAATGAAAACAGGCCAAACTGACATCCATCCATTCCACAGAGAGCAGGGGGGGGGAAGGAGTGGGGTTGTCAGCAGACCCTGGAAGGGGTCAAAAGTTTGAAACAAGGCACAGGACTGGAAGTCCAAACAGTAACCCCTTCACATCCCCAATCAGTGTCACACTGACCGGGGGTGTCACATTGGTGGAGGGATGTGTGTGACTCTCAGTCACTTTTTGACAGGGGCAACTCCTACGTTGCCCATACATTTACCTAACAGCTCCTTTAGCCCTATCTTGACCACATCTCTTAACCCACCTTCTCCATTCCTAAAATTCCACCAGCACCATACCGCTAACCTTAATCTGACCTCTCCTCCAAGTCCACCCTGCCCACACTTTCAACCCCCTCCGTATGACACCCACAGGTATGCCTTTCTTAGTTCATTGCCCATGTTCTGTGAGCTGAGTTCTGGAGTGACGATGGCTGAAAATGTGTTGTACTGTGTCTGTGCAGAGAGCTACACATACTGTGCCCCTCCCTGTGTCTGTACGAAGAGCTACATTCACAGCCCCACCCTGTGTCTGTATGGAGTGCTACACGCTGTGCCCCTCCCTGTGTCCGTATGGAGCACTACACACAGAGTCCCTCCCTGTGTCTGTATGAAGAGCTACATTAACAGCCCCACCCTGTGTCTGTATGGAGAGCTACACACTGTGCCCCTCCCTGTGTCTGGTGCTCGGGTGTCCGAGCCAAACCGACCACACTTACTGGATTCACCAAATAAAGGTTGAATCAGGTCGAGAGAAGTACTGGTTACACATCAAGTATTAAGAAAGAGTACAAGCCCAAAGACTGCTATTGTACCATTATGGTAACATTACAACATTGATTCAACGTAGCAGGAATACCGTAAGCACCGTATGTGTTAAATGTGTGACGCATACTGGACTGAAGTTGCTGCCCACCCTGAAGTGACACACCTACACATTCTTCCAGTGGATGCAGAAAAGGACCAATGAAAACCCAGGTCAACAGCCAGGGCCCTGCTTTCCTTTTATGATATCATAATGGCTAGACCAATCATTTTGCAGCAGGAAGAGGGTAGCCCAGCTCCCAAATAGTACACAGTGTGATACATTGCACTGAACATTTGGCACAAGCACTGAGTTTTTCTTTTTTAATTTAATGAAAATAAAATGAAACTGCTATTTACAGCACCAAATTTACTATATCTAATAGAAATCAGAGCAATTTGCCTCAAATGGAAGCAAAACATTTAAAATACCAGTTTCAATGATTCAGCTAAGCAACATACCATACAAAAATGGTAACTTTAAGAAATAAACAGTGAATAATGAAAATAGAGGACTGTGGCTCAATTATTGGCTTATTAAAATATATTACTTTACCTTTATTTTCTGCTGGAGTTTTTTTTCTATCATCCCCCTCCCTCAATTCCTGGGGGTCATTCCCCAGCAGCCTGTGTGTGCATTTGTGTGCATGTTAGCGTGTAGAGTAGCATAAGTCCGATTTCCTTGTTCGTACTGATGTGAGTTTGAGAGCTACAAGGATGTCATATCTATATTACTGAGCTACATGAGATAAGGAGCAGTATTTGTAATACTTATAGTCTTGTTGCCTCTTAGTCTTACTATTCTAAAAATCAATTAGAATAAAATTCTTAACAGCAATATCTACCTTTTCTACATGTAAAACGATTTGCATGAATATAGCCCATGAATTTTGAGACAAGCAAACTAAAGTTAAAATATTTGCAAATGAACCCAACAGACATTAATACAGCAAACATTTGGCAAAAGAACTCATAATACTAAGAAAAAACGTTCTCAGCAAAAACAGCAGTTTTGAGAATGATCCAGTATTTAACCTGTTGCCTAGGAGATAAGACAGAGAAATGCTGTACAGTGATGTCACAGGCATTTCCATGGCAACAGGTTGTTCCGGAAGGTCATTATTTCAACCTTCTGTACCAACAATTGAGATTCCAATTCACATCAGTTCATCATCAATATAAACTCTCTAGAGTGGTTCTTTGTTAAAAATGTTAAAATACAAACTGTATTTGTATGCATACATGTATACACAATAGAATTCCAAGCATATTTAAGGTTTCCATAGTAAAATTCAAGACAAACAGACACACAAACATAAGGAGACATGTTTTAAGGGTCTTGCAGCATAGTTAATATTTGACAGCAGGTTATTGCTGTTTGCCACTGACACTAAAAGAACTAAAAGCTATCACGAGGGGACATCTCCTATGACATAGTCCCTTCTCCCTCAACTCAAGAAAAAAATCTGAAGTACTTTGTCATTTTAATTTCCACTCCCTTAGAAGACCCAAAATCCTTTCTTTGGCACACGCCTCTCTGAAATGCCAACCTGCAAGTGACAGGGCAGGTGTGCGAGTGTGGATGCCAGTCTACTAGCCAACACACCTAGTACACCTGCACACTACCCACATGCCTGTGGAGTAGTCTGGAGTAATGTGAATAGGAGCACAGCACTGCTGTTCATTGGCTGAACACAGACCTCTTGCACAGAGAGAATTCAGAGGACTCTGAAAACTAATAAAGAGTGACAGCAGAAGTCTTTGTACCGGTGTGTGAGTGACAGAGAGAACGCAAGAGAAAGGATATACACTATATATACCATATATAAAAAGTTTGTAAAGTGACAGAATGAGAAAAAGTGTGTTCTAGGCATCTAGGCATTCCTTAAACCTGAAAATTTCAATAATTTCCATAGGAAAAGGTGTACAAAAATATTACCCTGATATATTGATCATACCAAGCTGTAAAATGCACCTAGTGATGTTCATACGAGAGAGAGAGTGAGATAGAAAGCTGAGGTTAGACTTGAACATGCACCAAGACTTGAGTCTTCCGTTATAGGGAGAGAGAGAAAGAGGTTCTGTATAGTGTCAAAAGAGTGTGCGTGCGTGTGTGTGCGCACATCTGTGTGTGTGATAGCTCAGTTTAGTTATAAGTTCACAAGTCCAGTAATTGTCCTCATACAGAACCAGTCTATTCCAAATCCATCAAATCTTGCATCACTCCATTCCTCTCCTAAAGACTTCCTCAAATGCCTAGAGGAAGACCCACTTTTCCCAGGGTAACTGTAACTGCATCAGTTTGCATTGCAGAGGACAGAGGCTTTAAAAACACTGTGCTGACCCAATGACCAGTGTAAATTCTCCTGTCTTCCACAGAGAAAACCTCTCATTTTCTCATTACCAAAGAGAAAATGAAAAAACAAACCTTTCCAAGCCTAAAATCCTGCTTTTCTTTAACATCCTATAAATACCTAACTCTCATCTGCAGCAAGCCCAGAGTTCCCCTTGTAACATGTGGTAGCCAGTAGGGGGTGCTGGTGCACCCTCATTCACACAATAATTGCATTCCACAAAAATAACAAAAGGAGCCACTCCGATCTACTCCTAGGGTAGTGACTCTCAACCCTTTCCATTGAACACTACAGAAGTCATCCTGTCTCCCACCCCACTTCTCACACACTTGCATGCTCGCACACACACACTCTCGCACACACACTCCATCCCTTGCTCTTTGCCCTAGCTGAAGAGTTTCACAAAGCAGCTCTGGCAGTAGGGCTTGTCGTTCTGCTCCTTGAAGGTGCCCTTGTTGAGCTGCTTGAGGCAGAAAGCGCAGACAAAGTGCTCGGGGTGGAACTTCTTGCCCATGGCAGTGATGCAGCGGCCGGTGATGGGCTTCTGGCAGCCGGAGCAGAGCGAACCGCGGCGCTCGTGGTAGTGAGCCTCACAGTACGGCTGCCCTTCGTGCTCGAAGAAACTGCCGTTTATGAAGGGGGTGAAGCACTCCTGCACAGAGAGAGGTAGAAGGGTGAGGAACATATACACTCACACGCACGCACTCACACGCTCACACGCACGCACTCACCCTGCAGACGAAGCACTCAGGGTGCCACAGAGAGTTGAGGGCAGAGATGTAGTTCTCCAGGATGGCACGAGCACAGCCACCACACTTGGGCGCAAACATGTCGAAGTAATCCTTCCGACAGTACGCCTTCCCGTCTTTCTCGTGGAACCCTGCAGGGGGTAGGAGAAACACATTCCTTACATCAGTATCCAGAGTGCCTTAAAGAGCGTATATTTTACAGGATATTCATTTATTCAGCAAGAACATGTTTCCTGCAACTGCTTGGGTTAAGCGGTTCAGACTCCTCCCACTTTAGTGAGAGGGACAGGAAGAGCTGGTTATATCCAAAAAGTGCAGAAGTATTACTCATACTGTATATATTTTATCATTATATGAAATTCTGAATATACTGCACAACTATAAAAACAGGAGAAAAGTTTATGCTATTGTCTCTACTAATGTATGAAACATTCAGAAAATAGAACATAAAAGCTAAACTTGGAATATAAAAATGAAAACTTCCTTTTGAGTGTACCCTCCTGTTTGGTACCTCCACTTCTCTGAAAGGTTCAAAACCCAAGGGGGGGGGGGGCAGTTGGAGGAGTAAAAATGATGGGAACCGATTTACCCTCTGGGCCGAAGAATGTGCCACACTGAGCACAGAAAAAATGCTCCGGGTGCCAGGTCCTGTCCAGTGCCGTCACCACTTTCTGCAGGACAAACAAATACACATGGTTGTTTGGTCAGTTAACCCACAGGACACACAGACAGACACATGGATGGTCAATCATTTAACCCACAGGGCATGGACACACAGACAGTTGGCCCTTTACGCAACAGGACAAACACACACAGAAACACAGTCAGATACTTTAACACTATGTCTGTGCATCATTACTGAATCCAGACTCTGCACCCCCACTACCAGAGCAACATGCTGTAATAAATAATATTTTTGCTGAAGACAAAGACCAGCAGAGGGCAGAAGAACATTTGGGATGGATCATCAGGCTGAAGTTGGGGGGCAGGGCCTCAACAACAGGCTCACCTACTGCGTGTGTACATCTCACAATGTCTGACTGTGTTAGAGCATGTGTGAGTATGTCTCAGTGTGTTTAAGCATGTTGGAGAGTATTGGAGTGTCTGTGTGTCTGTATGCATGTGTATGTGCGTGTAAGTGTCGCTACGCAGTGTGTGTAGGTGCCTTTGTGCAGTGTGTGTGTGCGTGTGTGTATGCGTGCGCGTGCACTCACATCCAAGATTGGCCCGTTGCAGTAGTGGCAGCGTGGGGAGAACAGGTTGTGGTAGTCCTTCTCACAGAAGGGCTGCCCGTCACGCTCAAAGAAGTTACGGGACCCTATCTCCTCCTGGCAGTGTGTGCACACAAAGTGCTCTGGATGCCAGGTGCGCCCCATTGCAGTCACCACCTGGGGAGAGAGAGGGTGAGGCAGGGGTTTTCATGATTTTAAAGCATGGCTGAAATGTGATTATAGTAAATCCTGTTCTTGTACCTTCCACATGCAGATGTGCAGAGAGGCGCAGGGGACCATTTACGCACAGCAGAAAGATAGTTGGTTTGAAAACACCCCTGCCTGGCTAAGGCTATGAGAGGTTTCACCAATGTGGAAACATTCACCCAAACATTTCAGTGTTGACTGAACGGGAAAGTTAAGACGCCACTGTTATAAATCAGAGGTCCGTCTGCGGGAGTGAGAATCGACCTTGTTCCTGCTAGTTTAGTCTCAAGATGAACCCGAGTCCCTAGCAAAAGCAAACCGAGCAGGAACACTTTGTGATGTGGCTGCAGTTTATCTGATCAGAAGAAATTTATGTTGTTATAAAAATGTAATATGCTGCCTCTCACAGACTGTTACTGAAGGGAGCATAGAGAAACTCTTTAGGATGTTGGAAACAGGCAAACCTTGTGAGCAGTAGGTCACAAAAGAACAGGAGCAACTTTTCTGGTTGCAAGAAAACTTAGAGTCATCTATTCAACACAGGTACGTCGTAACTTTTTGAACATAAAAAAGCACTTTGGTAAAGTGACATTTATTAGGACAAATGCATGTGTGTGACTTACTTAGGCTCATAAGTGCTGTTAGAGGGGGATGGGGATGGGAGAGGGGGTTCAGGAAGGGGGATTGGGGTGAGGAGGAGGTTAGGATGGAAGGAGGTTCAGGAAGCAGGACAGGACTCTCACCTGTCCAACAATGGGCTTCCTGCAGGCTCCACACACCCCCTTGGCCACTGTCTGCACCCCCAGCCTGTTGAGGTCAGACTGCAGGCTGCCCAGCATGGAGTCCAGCTTGTTGCCCTGATTGGAGGGGCCTGGGGGGGGCGCTGCAGCCTTCCCCTGGGACATGATCTGGGTAGGAACAAAGTCAGAGGTCAGGGGTGGGCACACACAGTGAAACCTGGTTTTGACACATAAACATACACATGCAGACACATGCGCACACATACCTAATTTTGAGAGACACATATTCCTGCAGTACAACGCTGGCATCCAATTTTATTGCTCACATTCACCCCCAACCCCCCCGCCCAAGTCAGTGCCATCAGCGAAGAGGAATGCCTTTATAATCACAAGAACACGACGGGACCCAACATGCCCACCCCACCCAAAAGCAGCCATCAAACCGAGTTTGATCCAGAGTAAATCAGCCTGTCTGCAAAAAAGCCTCAAGTGTTATTAACACTATAATTCATAAGATGAGCCATCTTGAGGAGCACTGATCCAAACAAATAAACAAAAAACCAAACACTCACTCTACACTTGCAGCCACACAATCTTCACACCAAAGACTAACTGTAACACAGTGGAGAACCAACTTCAGCAGGACAGACAGATAGGCAGAGAGGCAGGGACAGACAAGGAAGAGTGAGAGAGTGATGGAGAGGCAGATGCAGGTCCATGCCTTCATCGGAGGAAAGAGGGGGTCGTAGTCAGTCTGACAGCCGACAGAAAACAGGACCTTGGGGGGAGGTCGTGGGGCAGGCTGGATGGGCGGGGCATACTTCATGGGCGGGGCAGACTGCATGGGCACAGAGGGTGGGATGGGCTGGACTGGGGGAGGGCGTGGCACGGGCTGGGCAGTGGGGATTGGACGGCGAGGTTCCACAGGCTGGGGGAGCTGTGGGGAGGGATTTTTTGGGGGGCGTGGGGGCTGGTAGTCCAGTTTGGGAGTGGGAAGTGGTTGGGCTACAGGGAGAGGTTTGGGAGGTTGGGGTGGGGGCTCAGTAGGAGGAGAGGCAGGTGGGAGTGGGGGCAGAGGCAGAGGAGGGGGGTACTCTCTGACAGGGGCCAACTTTTTGGGCTTCTCTACTGGAGGGGCTGTCGGGGGGCTGGGGGGGACTGGGATGGTGGAGGGGCCTTCCTTGGGGGGACAGGCGACTCTGGAGGAGGGATGATCTAGAATAGAGAGAGAGAGAAAGAGAGAAGGAGAGAGGACAAGAGAGAGGGGGGGAATCAGAAGAGACAGGAAATCAGAAGAGAATGAGTATCAATGGGCTTTGAACCACATGCCATCTTCAGGACTAAAATAAAATGTCATGAAAGCACTTGATCTAGAGCCGGCAAGAGATGGTTTCTGCCGTGATGCCTGAGGCCCTCTATCACGCCCCTGTACCTTTTCCACCGGGCCGGGGGGGTCGGGTGGGGGAGCAGCTGGGGCTGGGGGCTGTTTGGGGGGTTCCTCGCGCACACGCACGCGCTGGGGGTTGGACACGGCGATCACGCCCTCGGCCAGCCAGTCATCGAGCTGTTTGCGCTGGGGCTCCACGCGGCTGATACCCAGCTTGCCCTGCAGCTCCTCGATCAGGCGGTCCTGCGAGTTGGACTTGTGGAAGATGATCGGCCCCATCTTGCGGCGCGTGCGCCGGTCGCGGTACATCGGGTGAACGTTGTCCGTCTCCTTGGTGCGTCTGATCACAGACTTCAGCTGGTGGGGGTGGGAGAGAGGTGAGATTCCCCCCCCAGGGTCCTCATGGACATCCAAACACTGAGCACCATGCTTAGACTCAGTACATTTCAATCCATTCTGTTCCAGTCCATTCTTATCCAATCCACTTCAATCCAATCCAGTTTAATCCTTCCCATTTTAATCCAACACATTTCATACCAAAATAATCCAATCCAATTCCAGTCCAGACAAGTCTGATGCAGATCAAATGCGCTCCGCAGATCTTCTCAGGTCCAAACATTCCACTCTACATGACACAACATCACCCATATTCAAATACTGCAGTCATCATGCAGGGCAGACATCTCATCCTGGGTGTGTGTTGTTGTTCATATAATTTGTGTGCAAGAGAGTGAGTGAGAGCATGATGTTGTTCATATAACTTAGGTGGATACACTTTTCTCTTGTGCTTTAAGTCACTTTGGAAGAGAGCATGCTAAATGCATGTAATGTAACATAATGTGACTGAGCATGACAGACAGTGCATTAAAGTGTGTGTGTTTATGTGTGTGTGCGCGAGCACTGTTAGCCAAGAGCATGACAGACCGATGCACTCCATGCTGTAATCTCTCCTTGCAAACTGACACCCCCCGCCATTCTCCTATCGTTGTGGCACAATCCACACTATTTAGGGTGCAGCTGGATTAGTCCAATGAAATTAATGGGGCGCGGGGGTACCGTAGCAGGTTCACTTTGATGAAAAAGGGGGTGGTAAATCAAACGTTAGACCTGGTGGTCACAAGTCATGCAATCAATCAATCAATCCATTAAAATCCAGTCAGTCTTTGTCCACAGTAATATGTCATTATATCCAGGATAGAACGGACTCCTCAAATGTGTTCCTTTCATGGGTATCTTCAGATTTGCCTGGATGGATCCTTGTCTTCAGCGCATCAGGAGCACACCCCCTGGTGGAGAGTCAGGCAGCGTGCAGTCTGGACGTTCTCCCTGGAGCTTGGTTCTCAGAGCCACATGCACAACACCAGGCTGTAACACACCATTCCACTCCTCCCAGATACACATCCCACACAGACTTTGCTGTGATGCATATTCCCAGATACCACCTCATCAGACAGAAAATCAGCCTGATCAAATCTCTCCATGCAACAACCAGTAGGGTTAGGCCAGGCGTAACATTGGAAACACAGTTTAGACATGACATCGCAGCTCATCCACGCAAGACAAGTGCTACCCTCCCAAAATATGAGCGAGGTTCTACAATGTAATAACTCTTCCCTGCACAGGTGCAGACAGGTAGCTGTAACCCTGAGCAGCACCTATCATTTAAGAAGATTAAATGATGACGGTCTCTCTCATAGAACTGTTAATTAAGTTCTGCATGTGCCGATTATGTGTCTGCTGAGCTTAATACATTCAGAAATACATGACAAAATAACTACTAGATCACAGGACAAACCCTGTGGACACTATTGGCACAACCATCTGGAGTTAAGGCTGTACACGGCTGGGTCCAACACCACATGCTTCACAGACTGATGAAGCGTGATACTCATAAGCAAAGGGTTTCCAGGTCAAATCCCAGGCAAGGCACTGCTACAGTCACCTAACCTGCATTCTAATATACATCTCCAGTTGTAAGTATGAGTCATGTGTGAATACTGCTAGCTGGCTGTGTTGCCCTGGATACAGGCAAATAAAGTACAATAACCCTGAGTCTCTCTGCTTAACTGGGGGAGGCGTGTTCCAGGGGCATGGTGTGCAGATTGGGGTGGGGACGGCTGGTTCGCCTACATGGCCAGAGGCTGACATCCTCTCCTGGGTGGGGTGCAGGTACAGGGGAAGGTCAAGCGAGAGGTCGGGGGAGCCCGGGCAGGAGGGCGGGGTCGGGGAGTCATCAATCCAGCTGGATGACTCAGTCAGAGGGGTCACTGTCTCCTCTCGGCTCTCCTCTCCCCCCAGCTCCTCCTCCACTCTGATGTCACGCCCCCCGCTCACCACCAGGGGGCCCTCCCTCATTGGCCGGACGGAGCTCATGGCCAGTAGGTCATCCAGGGCACTTTCCAGTGAGGGTTCAGAACATGCCACCTGTCCACGGGCTTCCAGGGCAGAGCCGGGCGATTCTGGATCAGCCTCCGATTGGTGGGCAGGTTTAGATTCGAGGGGTGGAGTGTGGGCAGAATCATCACGGGGAGGTAGAGAACCGGGGACAGCTGTGATAGACAGAGACGGGAGACTGGGGGCCACTGCGACAGGGATCGATGGAGCACTGGGGCCAGCAGAGGGTGATGGCGGATTCGGGGAAGCAGACGGAGACGGGGGATTGGGGGCAGAAGTCGGAGCATCAGGGGCTGGATTTGAGGTGGGGCTGGAGGGTTCAGGAGAGGCGGTGACGGCAGCAGCCGGGGCTGGGGAGGGACTGCCAGCCTTTGGAGGTGTAGGGGATGTGCTGATTGGGTCTGCAGGGGCATGGACAGTGACCTCAGCTTGGGTGAGGGTGACGTGGGACTCAGTGTGGGAGCTGAGCACAAAGGTGGACGATTTGGAGTCTTCCCCTGCAGAGACCAGCACCACAGATTCCTGCTGGAAGGATGACACAACACTCGAGGGTGAGGGTGGGGCAGCGGGCGATGGAGCAGGGGCGCTGGGTGTCACAGCCCTGCTCACATCCCCTCCCTCTTCGTTGATGAGCAGGGGCTCCAGGCTGATCGGGGTACAGGGAGGGGGAGAATCACAAGAAACTTGCAGATCAGTGGTCAGGGCCACAGATGTGGTTGTTAACGAGTCCATGGCAGGCGGAACAGCTACAGAATCAATGAACAACTCTCCACGCTGGTCCTCTTCCTGTTTGGACAGGGGCTCAGATTCTGCTTCCTGATTAGGCAGGAGTTCAGAGGCTGCTGCCTTATTGGTTGGTGGCTCAGAGTCTGTGCCCTGATTGGACGGGTGGTCAGAGTCCTCTTCCTTATTGGATCTGGACTCTGCTTCCTGACTGGATGGGGCCTCAGTGCTTGTATCACAACTGGACTGGGGTTCAGGGTTTATTTCCTGGTTGGGCTGGGTTTCAGGGTGTGTTTCCTGATTTGAAGGGGGCTCAGGGTCTGGTTCCTGAATGGATAGGGTCCCAGATTCTGCTTCCTGATTGGATGGGGATTAGGGTCTGCTTGCTGACTGGATAGGGGCTCAGAGTCTGCTTCCTGATTTGACTGGGGCTCAGATACTACTTCCTGATTCAACTGAGGCTCAGAGTCAGCTTCCTGATTGGACAGTGGCTCAGAGTCAGCTTCCTGATTGGACAGGGGCTCAAAGTGTATAGATGCCAGAGAGCTTGACTGGAGTGAGCAAGTGGTGACAAAGAGGGGAAAAGAAAAGAAATAAAGGAACATATTAGAAAGAAAGAAGAGAGTTGTTTCTGAGATGAGGAAAGAAAGAGTGATAGAAAGAGGAGAAGAGAAGCAGACAGAGAGAAATTGCCAAACCGGAAAATATTTTCGAAATTGAGCATCACAACACAGTGCTCCAGTTTCATCACAATATACTGTGAGTACACATCGAGGATACACACAGGAACTTTTCAGCCTAATGATGTCTCACATTCCTTTATGCACACATAACAGGCATTAACACCATATGAATATCTAATAAATTGTATTGTGAACATATTTAAGTTACACGACATGTTCTCAGAGGAATATTAAATTGAAAGATGAGAGCAAGTCAAACAATTGATCAACTTCAAAAACAAACTGGCACAAATACAAAGATAACACTCTAAGTGCTCTACTACAATGAAAGTCCCACTGCTAGCATTTATTTTCACACAGATTGTGCCATTTAGAATTTCTAATATGAGCACCTGCTGCTGCACCAATACAAACACAACGTCACACCAGAGGCCACAGAAGAGTGATGGGATTATTACTGTGCTCACCCCAGGGGTTTCCAAACCTTCCCATGACCTTTGACCCCACAGACAGCTGGAGATGGAACGCCCTCTGGGCTAAACCACCTTTGTGTGCGTTTAAAGGTAGGGCCACACTAGCCTTACAGCTAGTGTAAAGATATACACTGTTTTAGCTCAGAGGGGGTCTTCACCTTGCTGCCTTGTTTCACACCCTACAAGAGGGGGGCTCTGACTGAAAAACAATGACTTCTAATGCACCTGAAGTATGTGGTATGCAGTAGAATGAGTTGTGCCTAGTATACACGTTATGGCTTTTGAACGAGTGAACTCTTGAGAGTGAAGCTGAGACACTATACCAGTGGGCTGCTGTGGAACTGGTGGAGTCAGGGATGACACACTGCATGAGTTATGAAATAGGGGAGTTGTAGTATGTGTCACTACCTGAGGACTCCTGAGCCATGCAGCGCTGGCCAGTGAATCATGTAAACGCAGAACACAGACGCACTCGCCACGGCTCAGTAAAATCCTCCCCTCCTCACCTTTGATCACCGCTGGCGCCGCCTTACGTCTCTCTTTTTTCACACCTCTTTGGCTACTTAAGGAACTCATTCCACTGAATGGTTATTTTTCTATAGCTCTTGGCACATTGCTGTATTGAATGGTTGTTTTCATTGGCTGCCAGGACATTATTGTACTAAGTGGTTATTTTTAACTGGCTGCTGGTACGTTCTGAATGGTTATTTTTCATTGGCTATTGCCATGTCACATTATCAACTATTTTTTTTTCATTGCCTGTCAGCACATTGTTATTGAATAGTTATTTTTCATTGGCTGTTGGCAGGCTCATAAAAACTGAAAATCTCTTAAAAAGCTCTAATCAGGGCTAAAACCATAATGTACATACAAGGCTTTAACTACAGGATCCTGAAACTTTGTCCATATTGTGAATGATAAACCACAGAGGCCTCCAAATGCAACCCAGTCCCACTCTAATCCCAGCTATGACTGGAACAGGATAGTAGCCATTGGGAAGGAGTAACCATGGCATAAAACTCAACACTTTTGAGTCTACACTGCAAACACACACATATGTACCCTTGCATGTAGGTATGTATCACTACTAAATACGCACAATCCTCCGGCCACTGTCACCACACCCACACCCTGCCTCATCAGCACACTCACACATACCTCATTATCACACCCACAACCTGCCTCCTCACCACACCTAATCTATCTTCAGACAGGCAGAAATGGTGTTTGAGCTATGACCATGCTGGAGTCAGAAACAGCAGGGCTGAGGGTTCTGTAACCAGGAAACCACTCGCTCCAGCAAGCTGTTTGCCCTAAAACTGATATTTCAGAATACTAGTATCAGTATACCTCTGAGGCACATTTCTCACACCCCCTGTATCCCCCTTTCTCTCTCTCTCCCTCTCTCCCTCTCCACACCTTGAAGTCAGACAGGGAGGCCATGAGCTCATCCAGTTCTCGTGTGGCAGAGGAGGCTGAGATTCGGGCCTGCTGCTGGCTGGGTGTTTCCTCCTGCCCATCCGTCAACTCACCAGGGATCACCGAGGGGGCAGGGCTGGAAAAATACACACGAGCACACACACTCAGTCAGACTACACCCATCAAAGACTGCTGATGACTCAAGTCTGACAGGCATCTATCAAAAGGCAACTGAAACACCAGTCAGAAGCTACTAAGAGAAAGATGAGTAACAGGCTCCATGACTGCCGTCCCATGGCAAGTATTAACAGTCTCTCACAAATTTCCTACCAAACTGCTAGGAAAAGTAATGCTTACAGTCCCTGAATGGAGTTTCTCAGAAGCTCTAATTTTAGTGTGTCATTTTCTTCACCAAACTCAGTGTTGTTAATCTGCTGTTGCTGAATGTTCCTGGATGCCTGGATGCTTCTTTACTGACAGGTTTAAAGATTTTCTTGTCCAGCTCTACAAAGGTTTACGACAGGATGCAGGAGTGCGTTCTGGGTAAGGATCTTACGTGGGATTGGGCACAGAGCTCTCCAGCTCATCCAATAGGCTTTCCACACTGGGCCGCACGTCCTCAATGCCACGCCCGCCGCTGCGCTTGGCCTTCTCCATGGGGGCGGGGGGCGCCTTGGCTGTGGCAGAGACGCCATTCTCCTGAACGTAGTGAGTGGTACTGCTAGATGGCGGAGGTGGGGCCGTCTCTGTTTTTGGGGCAGGGGGGCACAGGAGAAGGGAAGTTAGACACATCTACCTGAAACCAGGCACGTCATCCAACAAGAACCTTTTCCACACACCGGAATTTAACCTGACCAAACAACTGTGGTACCCTGCTGCCAACAACCGCCATCATTATCAAAATCCTCACCACCACCACCAATGTCCACAGTCTAGTCTGGTACTTTAGTGGAGAGGACATGACATCACTCTTCTCTTCAGGTGCACGTCAGCATAGTAACCCAGGAAAGCAGAACAGAAACTCTGACCACTGCACTGTGTAAACCTCCCACCTGGATCCCAGCATTCAAGAGCAGAGTAAAGGCGTGGAGCCTTTCAGAATTAGAGAGTGTGAGGACACCTCCTCCCTCTGACGCACCTGTCCTCTTCCTAAAGATAGCTCAGGTGGTCAGGTGTTTGTTTTTTAACCTTCTTTAGGTACACCAGCATGACCACAACTGCTATGCTTGAAAAAGATTATGCAACTCATCTAATACTGTACGTTTTTAAAATCTGTCTCTTTATATTAGATATTTAGATATTTGTTGAATATTGCTGAGGATGGTTTCATGTTGTCAATAGTTGTACAGTACATGATACATTTTATCGATATACTTCATTATTTGCAACAGTAACACTCCTGAGCGTTTTTCAAAGCCAGGAGATCACTGAGCAGTTTAAGTGGAGGTTTTCACATTTTGAAGAGGAAATAGTGGTTTGGATTTCAGAGGCGTACCCTCGGTGGCGAATGAGGGCGTGCTGTGCTGAACGGAGCTGAGCTCCAGCAGCAGGCGGTCCAGCTCCGACAGGTTACTGCCCAGAGACGAGCTCATCGCTGCGGGGTCTGCAGCTTCAGCTTTCAGCTTCACTGGAAAACTGGTGAGAGCACGAGAGGGAGGGAGGCATCAGCTAACGCTCACACAGATACAGAGACATAGCCAGTCACAGATACATTCACACAGCCACTCGCAGACAGTCACATACAAACACACACACACCCACCCACCCACGCGCACACACACACACAATCACACCACAGATACACAGATTCACCCACACAATCTCACACAACCACAGAGATCATCACACACACAATCACGGACAAACAGATACACACAGTAATACACACACAGTGAGAAACACACACACACTAGCTCACACAGACTTTTTCTGTCACTGCAGTGAATACCAGCATCACCTGCAGAGGATTACATTGATTTGGGCCCTTGAGTAAGCTACAGCAGTGTGGAGATGGGGGAACGGCCTCAGACTGTAGAGTCCGCAGCACAGAGTCAGCCGCGGCGTACCTGTACACGTGCTCCTCCTCCGTCTGTGACAGCGGGGGACTGCTACTGTCCCGGGACCACGAACTCCTCTGGAAGGGGTTTGGGGAGGGGAGGGGGGGTACAGGGTGTTAGTGCATTTAATCAGTTTATCATCACCACCGTCATTGCCATCATGATCATCGATCATCACTATCATCATCACAATCACAACGGCCACCACCATCACCATTTGCAATGACACGCTTTGCTTAGCAGACACTCCTGACACATTCTGAGCGACTCGCATATCTTACAGCCTTTACACATTATCCATTTATGCATCTGAGTATTTACTGAGGCTCCTCCTAACTCCTTTAGCAATATCACACTATCACGGTCATCAGCACCATCGCCATCTTCACAAACGCCCTCAGACGTACTTGTGGGGAGGGGTGATAGGAGTCGGCGGGTTCGAGCACCGTTCCGTTCAAGGCTTCGGCAGAGGGTGGCGGGGGCACTGGGGGCGGGATTAAAACGTCCTGGGGGGCGTGTCCTGAGGGGTAAGAGTAGGGCGTTTCTTCAGACAGGAACACCGGTCGCTTCGAGATGTGGGAAGTGGTGGACTCCAGGTCCGCCAGCAAGGCGTCTGCAACAAACAGAATGAGAATAAAAGGATTTACTCGACCTTACACTGACAATGTTTCTGTCCCATATTCCTGCTGCCTCACAAGTTTAAAACAACTAAGTACAAAACGGACATTTCTGGACAGTAATGTAGACCTAAAGAGTGTCCACAGACAGACATACTAGGTCAGACTCCACTTTACCTGACTCCTCCACACAGCAAACATGGCCTCATATTTGTACATGACCATCATCAACCCACATCCTGACAACCCTCTGTGTGCATGTGCACAGATAGTCAGCTCATGTAGTCAAGAGCTCTTCCATATCATTCTGAAACCCATAAATTTTAGCAATTCTCAATGTCAATTACTATTATAACAGTTACCTGATATTGCGGAAAATGAACTCAAAATAAAAGACAAATACTGGAGGAGCTCCTACTGGCGCCATCGTGCCCATAGCAACATCATGCCCTTCACACTCACACTCTCAGAAAGAAACTGAATCTTCTACAAACCCATTCTAGTCTTAAAACCCTTCACCTCACCTGTACTGCTCCATACCTTATACAGGTCGTAAGTCCACAGGCTACATTTCTGTTATACAAACTGCACATGAAGGCATGCAAGCTTGCATGTGTTCAGCATATCAACTCTGTAAACCTCTCTGTGCGTAGAATCAAGGAAGTTGGCACTCTTAGAGTTAAATGTGAACCACACCTGTTTCAAACAAGCTTGTAATTCAGTGTGTTTCCACACTGACTCTGCAGTCTCGAGTCAAGTCTCCACTACCTCTAATAATGGAACAGAGTCACTGTTTGAGTTGGAGATGTGCATTTAGATTAGTTTGACACAGTCCAGGGCCCCCCAAGGCTGAATTTTCTAATTAATTAATCCCTGCTTTTTTCCCCCCACAAGGACTGTATGAAACTCCAGATTGTTCTGTGTAAGTAATGACTCACTGCCTTCACATACTCTCTTGAGCAGGAAAATGAACAACATGTATCAGTTATGTTATTTTAAGCCCTTAGGTTCTCTTTGTGAATATTGAGGGGATTGAATAAAACTATTCTTCGTCATTATGTTTCTCGTCCTTTAAAGAGGGTTTTCATACTCATCCAAGTAATCAATTGGTGATCTCATGGTTGCACATTAGCATGTGTGAACGTTTGGTCTCATGCCCAGTTTGATTTACAGTACAGAGGTATTGCTGGCACACAGGACTTTCGGAGACTTACGCTGAAAAGAGCTATCACACTGACAGTTTTTCCAGTCATAGAGTATGGGATGGGGCCAACCCAGAAATGGTCAATAAAAAAAGAACAGTAAACTTAATGACACCCTTGAATTGTCAGACAGTATTGAGTTCAAGTCACTGCAAGTATTTGGATGAAACTCAGACATATCATAACAAAGCACCCCAAAATCTGAGCACACCAAAGTCAAGCATAACCCTCAGATGTGACTTCAAACCACAGATGAGACTCTGACCTGCTCACAGCTCTAACCTAGACACTGCCATCAGCTGCTCCCTAACAAAACACAACAGACAGGGAGGCGAGAGGAGAGGCTGTTTGTGTAGCTGAGGGCTATGGGTTTTCTTAACGTTGCCAATCCTGTTCTATCTGTCTAAAGCTGGAGCTGAGAGGTAATACTCACGGTGTCTTCAGCGGGCTCCGGCACTTCGAGCGTGTGTGTTTGTGTGATTGTGTGTGTGGCAGAGGAGAGAGAGACCTGGCAGAGCGCTTAAAGAGGAAAGCTGAGCCCTTATCTACAGCGAGGGCCGTTCCTTGTAAGGGAGTGGTGTGGGAGGGACACACCGCAAACACCCCAACGCTACTCATTAAACCTGCCCCCGTACTCCAGGAGTTCACTTCACAGGAAAGACTGATGAAAACAATCACTCATAATGATCCAAATCTTCAGGACAAATCCACTCATATAACAGAAAAAGACTGGGACTTTAAGACCATTCTGTATTGCTTATTCACTAAAGTGCAAATTACTGTGCACATCCTGTCTGCTATACCTACTCTCCATCTTGATAGACTTCAAGCTTATCTGAGCTGTTGATATGGTCTAATCTCATTTTGAGCTGTTTTACAATTTACTGTGCAGAATACAGCCATATATGGATATCCTTTTATATCCACTTTACTCAGAAATGGATATACATGTTATCTCCATCTCCAGCTGTGTGCTAACAGGCAGAGGGAGACACAAACAGCTTCACAATGGATTGCGGGGATCACAGGCAGAGATGAACAGGAAATCAGGTTTCAACAATAATGTCGAAAAATATGAACATATCAGTAAAATATAAAGACATAAATGTCTCAGGACAACCACCAGTAAATACTTTAAATGGTGTTTAGCTTTAATTTTTTAACTTGTTTCAAGGAGTTGTCCACTCGCTACTCTTGCACAGGCATGGGTGTGTATAATTGAGATTTAGCTCCTGTGAATCTGCTTACTTGGTCTAAATCCAACAAATCAGGCTTTGTCATCTATCTATATTAATGAAATGTGACAATCAGTCATAATGAAACCCCACCTGGATTCCTGAAAAGCCGCATATAGAACTTCCAGCAATACTGAGAGAGACACTCTGCGTGTTTGGTGTGCAGATGTGATGTTTGTCAGTGTTTGGAGGTGCAAGTTTGGACAGCCAGGACGCAGTAATGCCTGCAGGCAAATTGTGTGCTGTAACATCATCTTGAGAAGCAGTGGGGGTGGGGGTTGGGGGCGTGGTCAGTGAGCTCGTGAATAAGCAGATCTGCTGTACTGCTGTGGAAGTTGCGTCTAGCAGCGAGGATGTTACGCAATCGCAAAGTTTCACAAGAGCCCTGCCGGGGGCGGCGGCATTCAACAACAAGAGCAGGCTTAAGCCCCTCCTCCTCCACCTTCGATCAGGTGTGTCTGTCGTCCACAGCGTTTCTCAACCCCGCGAAAGTCTGGCTCGTGAACACGCGCTTCAGTCAAAGCTGCGAAGCGCTTCTCTAACCCCCTGTGCAGGCCAAGCTCTTTAATTTCATGGGTGTGTCATGACGGTAAACATGACTGCCCTGCGGTGGTGGCAGCTTCCGCTAACAGGAGGTTTAGTATTGGTAAACCATCTTACGCTATCCAAACAACTGCACAACACATCTCAGTGCAGTAGAGGTCATTCAATGCCTGCCTGTGATGACAGCTATTGCTTATATATACCCTATCATTTTCATATATACTCTATTATTATAGTTGAAATCCATTTCAGATTGAACTGTAGGACCTGTACTGAGAAGCATGCACATTAAATCATCAACAATATGCTGCTTTAAGTCAACCAATATCATTACATATCAGTGCCAACTGGTTCTGACAGTCAGAACAGCACACTGTAGACAAGCATAATCTGTCACTGGGAGCGTTACCCAACATGATGTCCTGTTTAGCATGTTTCTGAGAAAGATTCTTGCACATGTGCCATGTACTGACCGCGGGCCCTGATCTTGCCAGATAAGCCCCGAGGAGAGCTGGAGCTGTCAGGCCCAGAGTCCAGGGCATGTACTCAGCTACCTCCTCAGCTCCTCCATCTGGGCACTCAGGGCAACCTGCACATCCCTTTTACAACCTGAAGTTTCAGACAACGGGATCATTGCTTGACCAGGTGAGAGACCATGGAGATGCAGGAAACTCATTTTAAAGCTGCAGAAAACTTGGCAGAGAACCTGAGGCCATAACCTGTATAGACCTCTGTTTGAGAGAGGCTTCCAGGCAAATGGGCTCTCAACGCTGGAGAATTAGACACACAGGAAGGGGTGTCATGCACCACCCACACCACTGGCTGTTATAATGTTCATACTGCACACAGTATCATCCATCAGCGTCACTCCCCATCACAGACTAAACAAAGGCAGGACGGCTCTGATAGCACTCATAAACACTCCAGAACATCAACCCTGCTGTAAAATAAAGCCTTACTCTTACTGGTGGAATCACCAGCGAACAGCACACGTCTCCTCTCCACATTCGTGGAGATTTGACAGGTCCTGACACATTCCTCCACAAGGGCTGCAGGGATTGGGAAGTCAGCAGCCTCCTCAGCATGCCACAGCTCCCCCATGTGGTGACTGTGAAGAACTACATCATAAGTATGATTAAAATGCGCTCCTGTGATACTGCAGACCAAAAACATATTTGTTTATTTAATAATAAACAAGGAGCTCTGATGAACTTGCCAGAATTGCATTAGTGAAGAAAAAATAAGAAAAAAACAGATGCTTTATCAGAGGGCAGTCATGTCTCTAATCTTTTGTATGTGTACATTCACACCTGTGAGACAGTGCGAGCACAAGTACCACAAGACTTTCAGGTGAGGTCACATAAAAAACAAAGGTAATCGTCAGTTGACCAGCACTGTGAGGGCTTGCTGACTCTAATCCATAACAAATAAACATGAGTTAAGCCCAGCTTTCCAACACAAAAACACCCTCTTAAGGTCTGAAATCTCCCTTGCGTGTACCCACATTCCAAACCGAAAAGTATGTGATTGCACTGTTGATGGTGCTGGGGTCGAGGCAGGGCATTGCTGTTGTGCTCTGGAGAGAGATGGTGTACCTCTGCTCCTGAACAGAGATCATCTATGAGGGTAAACTATGACTGCCTATCACCCTGGACAATGGCTCCAGCTACCCAACCTGATCATTCAAAGTAGCACACACATACACATACACACACACACGCACGGGAGAGAGCTGCACTGCTGTGAGAAAATGCTTTCCTCTGTGTAACCAAGGGGAATTCCAGGCCTGATCAAATTAACGATTTAATAATGTATGTTTTAATTATGCCACGAGAGCAGCAGGGCTCCTGGCTCCCATCCCTGTCTGATCTGAGCACGCTCAGTAGCAGAGACAAGACACTGTGGAATCTGTGCGTGCTCAGTAGCAGACATAAGAAGCCCTGTGGGATCTGAGCATGCTCAGTGGAAGACATGAGGCCCCCCAGGATCTGAGCAAGTTCAGCAACATGAGATGAGAAGCCCTGTGGGATCTGAGCATGCTCAGTAGCAGAGATGAGGGCTGTGGAATCTCTCTTCACCAGTGCTGGAGAGCCTTGATTCAGTAGATCCTGAAGGAATGCTGGTCTTCCTGTCAAACCCACCATTACACCACACAGGATATCCTGCTTGCCAAATAAACACATCCTGTGGGCTGCATGAGGGCAATCCACACAAGCTCACTGTCACATACACTGGCACATGTAGATACATAAATAGCTACATGTAATACAGATACCTGTGCATCAACACAGATGCAAGCGCTCACATACACAAAAACTAAACATACACGTTTGAGTGGGTGTTCAGTGTGGACAGCCATCTTGTTTTGCAGCACAAAAACACTCAAAAGAGTGATCAGGTTCCAAGTGTGATCCGCAACAATACATCACAATAAATATAGATTCTCATGCCCATTATTATTGATGTAATTATTGTCACTGTCTTTTTCCAATTATTGTTTTTTTTTTTTCATTATACGCAATTGACAACACAAACCCAACACCACTGTTATACCAACAAAGGTGAAGCTATAAGTGCTGAAGCTACATGCAGCCCACACAACAGAAACCAGGTTCTAAACTGAAAATGAAAAGGACAGATCTACCTTCTCTGAACCCACACAGCACCCCTCCAATGGCCCACAACCTGATGGTGATGAGAGAAGGGAGCCTGCGTCATAAGCACAGCAGGGAGGACATGTGGACGCTCTGTGTGAGGTTATTTACTTGTGGACACTCTGTGTGAGGGTTATGTGCATGTGGATGCTCTGTGTGAGGTTATTTACTTGTGGACACTCTGTGTGAGGGTTATGTGCATGTGGATGCTCTGTGTGAGGTTATTTACTTGTGGACACTCTGTGTGAGGGTTATGTGCATGTGGATGCTCTGTGTGAGGTTATTTACTTGTGGACACTCTGTGTGAGGGTTATGTACATGTGGACGCTCTGTGTGAGGGTTATGTACATGTGGATGCTCTGTGTGAGGGTTATTTACTTGTGGATGCTCTGTGTGAGGGTTATGTGCATGTGGACGCTCTGTGTGAGGGTTATGCGAATGTGGACGCTCTGTGTGAGGGTTATGTACATGTGGACGCTCTGTGTGAGGGTTATTTACGAATGTGGACGCTCTGTGTGAGGGTTATGCGAATGTGGACGCTCTGTGTGAGGGTTATGCGAATGTGGACGCTCTGTGTGAGGGTTATGTACATGTAGACGCTCTGTGTGAGGTTATTTACTTGTGGACGCTCTGTGTGAGGGTTACTTACTTGTGGACGCTCTGTGTGAGGGTTACTTACTTGTGGATGCTCTGTGTGAGGGTTATTTACATGTGGATGCTCTGGGGGTGGTTTACAACAGTGTGAGAAAAACAGCCTCGAAAAACACACACACCCAGAACTAACCAGACCTGCCAATGGCCCATAGTTCTAATGTCTGCATGTAATTACATACAGCAAACAGAGACAGCAAATTCTCCTGCCGTTACCCCCACATCCTGGTGCACATGTGCTAACCTCAGAAATGTTCATGTGTTAAATCTGAAAACACATGAGCTAGAAATATACCTACCACTCACCACAAGGCAAGCACAGAACTGGCATTAAAACATTCCTGTCATCTATCTGTGCATCTCCCCCTCCCTCCCTCCATCATTCCCTCTTCCTCCCTCTCATCTCTTCTCTTTCTCCTTCCCTTTAATCTCCTCCCTTCTCTATTCCTCCCTCTACACTTCCCTCTTATTCCCTCTCATCTCCTTCCCCCTCAACTCCTCCCATCTCTCACCCTCCCTCTATCCTTCCTTCTCCCTCCCTCCCTCCCTCCCTCCCTCCACACTTCCCTCTTATTCCCTCTCATCTCCTTCCCCCTCAACTCCTCCCATCTCTCACCCTCCCTCTATCCTTCCTTCTCCCTCCCTCCCTCCCTCCCTCTCAGTATGCCTCTCTCACTCATCTCGCTCTTTCTCTACCTCTCCCTCTCTCCCTCCCTCTCCCTCTGTATCTGATGAGCTGGAAGGTGAGCTGGGAATTTATGACATGTTATTGCATGTCTGCTTTGAAATGAGAAAGAGAGAAAAAAAGGGAGAGGAGGAGAGAGAGAAAACGAGAGAAAGAGAAAGGGAAAAGGAAAAGGTGACAGAGCTCAGGGAATACAGAAGAGGGGATATGAGATTTTTATTCAATTGCTGTCATGTCAAGAACAAGAAAGAAAAAACCTAATCACATAAGAAAAAACCCCCAAAAAAGTCAAATACAACAAGCATATCAAACTAAACTGTCATAACTAGCTGTCCATTTACATTTAAAACCATTAGAGTGAGAAAATAAGATGAATTGAACTGAGCCGATCAGAATGGAGAGAGAGAGGAGAAGAGAGTGAAAGAATGAGATATGTAATAAGGATATGCTTGTGTGTTAAAATTCTCATGCAGCAGTCACAAAAAAAGAATTCAAGCCAAGCTAGCTAATCATGTAGGTGCATGACATCAGCAGGGGAGTGTCAGACACCATTGACTATAATAGAAAGCAACTTTGTTTTAAATACAGCAAAAAAAATCATGAAGTCTGTGTGTGTGTGTGTTTGTGACAGAGAGTGAGAGAGAGAGAGAGAGACATGTCTGTGTCTCTGTCTGTCAATTTCTAGAGTGACAGAAATTATTTTTTGGATGGAATGGCCAATCACTACTTAAGGATTTGGAGACTGAATGTCTGAGACAGAGTATCGTTGAAGATGAGTCAGAGGAACTAGTGTCAGACAGCCATGTAAAGGAGACAAGGAGGTCTTTCTTACTCAGATACACACTGCAAGTCCCATCCAGAGATGAAACACCGAAAACACATACCAAACTTCAGCAAACTCCTCTAACTAGCAGAAACAGACAGCAGTGTGACACAGCAGAAAGGCTGAGTGCTGGATTTGTAACCTTGAGAAGGGTGCTTTAAGTTTAGTTACTTGTCCAGAATTATATGGAAAAATGTGTGGCATGACACTTGCCCTGGATCAGAGCGTTTACTTAAAGAGTAAATAACGCAGTGTAATGTAATACTGTAATACTACTACAGCCGTGAAGGAGTTCACAAGACACACGCATGCGTACATACGCGCATGCATACACGCGCACAAACACACATGCACGCGCACACATATGCATACACATGCTCACACATTCACGCACACGCACACACAGAGACACACACACATACACACACTCGAGCAAAAAACAGAAGCATCCTTCTGAAGTACAGAGAGCCAGGATCAGTTCTGAAATGTGTGTAACATTCACCATGGTGAGGCTATCAGGTATCAGACACAGCTCCTGCATGTCTGACGTCTGACGCGAGGGCCGTCTCCCACTGAGCTGAGCCGCCGTACAGGAGAGCTGGCGTCAGGCCTGTTTATAGCAGAGACACGGGGAGCCTCGTGGCTAGCACCCCCCACCCGCTACTCCCTCCCCAACCGCAAAAACACCTAACCTAGTCCTGGTGGCACCGGAGGAAGGGGCAGAATGGAGATGAGGCATACAAACTCTGTCCCTAATAAGACAGGCACTTCTGAATCAGCCTGGAGACTCAGTGAAGGACACCAGCCAAGCCTTGCAAACACATTCTTACACAAGCTTACAGGTCATCCACAATCTCCGCCATTCTACCATTACGCATCCATACCGAAATCACATATCAGAAAGTGTTTTCAAGGTTCCCAGGGTTAGGGGGTGAGCACTGGATAGATATCTACCCGAGCCAGTACAAACCAAACTGGGAGAGAGTCAGTTACCTGGTGACAGAAGGGGGTAATGTAGCCTGAAGGTTCTGACCTAATGCTGCATTGAATAAAACTAGCCCTCAGGACAGAACTCCCTTTTTATCAGTGTGGTTACTCTGATTTGATTTAGTATAACATTACTCAGAAGAGAACTGTTACAGATCCTTCATAGAGACAGTTCTTTTTCAACTTTTACATCATACATGTTGAGATGCGCATTGTACTGCGATTTGTATCGCAGTAAGCCTCTGCTATCCGCATTGCACACGTGCAGCAGTTTGAACACAGTACATCCACTTCACCCCATGCACTGCAGTATATATACAGTCCCCACATGAAAGGGATACAGATCACAGATTATGGTCTCTCCTTCCCTCCTTACTGTTCAAACAGAGGCTCTTTGGTTTGAAGTTCTTGGTAATACTTTTCACTTTCCTCTTGTGTTTTTCCAGCTCTTTGACAGCTAGGGAGCAACGATTTTTTTAAGTCAGTCTCTCTATCTCTCTTATCCCCTCTCTCACTGTCACACACTCTCTCTCGTTCTCTCTCACTCCAGTTCTCTTCTCTCTCCATGGCCTGTGGTAGAATGTACAAACTGTCCGGGGCCATCAGTCTCTGTAGAGCAAACAACTGCCTGCCAAGTCACTAACTAGGGAGAGAGAGACAGACAGGGAATGAAAAGGAAAGGGGGAGAGAAAGAAGGGCTTAGTAAGGGAGTGGGGGAGAGAGTAACTGCGAGAGGGAGTGAACAGTTCGTTGAGAGCTTGTCCTCTGCTTTCTGCACGCCTGAAGAGATGTACACAGGGATGTTTGGTGCAAAACCATAATCCTGCCATCATGGTTTCAAGGTAATGACAACTACAGAGCCAGTATAGCTGAGCGCAGAGCCTTTATTTGATTGGCAAGGCTATCCTTGGTATTTAACATATTAAACATCAGTACAGTACAGCTACACAATACGGTGGAGCAATTCAGGTAAAGTACTTTTGTTATAGGTACAAAGGCAGTACCACGCTTGGGAATCACCCCTGCAGCTTTCAGGTAACAACCCCAGTCCGTTAACCACTTCACAATGCCACCCTCATCACATTAAACATAACAAAAAGGGAAGTAAGAGTCAACATCATAAAATATGCAGAGGTGGATATGGCTGAGGGTGGACTCCATATGGCCTTTTCCCCACTGACAGTTACCCAGAATGCCAGGCTGCATTTCCAGCTCGGCAAACTGCCCATCATTATAAATCCCATCAAAGAGACAGACAGCTATAAAGTCCTGCTATAAAGGCTTTTCACACGCATACTGTGCCGTACCTTACAGAATACCATAAGGAGGATGACTTTGAGGATGGGTCAAAAAGGTCATCCCTGTTAGGGCTGAGCAACACGATAAGAGGCAGTCTAGAACTTAAAAAACCACACCAACACAGAGGTAGGAAAGAGGAAGCTGCTAATAGATGGGTGGCTTCTCTTTTTTTCCTTTTTTAATGAGTTATAAACCTCGGGGGGGGGGGAGCAACAGAACACATCATCACTAGAGACTGGAACGTGCAGCACGACATACAGTTAACCTACATCAGTTGTCACACACCTGCATGTTTACTGAAATCTTGCTCTGAAAAATGAACCAACTTCACCAAAGATGAATTAACAGTTTTTGGGAATCTGAGGAGGTAAGGCTGTGCAGTGCCCATAACTGTAGGAAGTTAGTATGAGAAAGCACTGGATTTAAAGGCAGGTTTAAATGAGTGGTTCATGAACTTGGAAGAACACCTCTCTCTCTTTCTCACACTCATACACACAGACGCTCCCACTTCTGGTAAAGATTTCACTTTAAACAAACAGCTTCTCTGAAATGCAGACCGCTTCCTGTGTGCTAGGCAGTGCAAGACGGTCAGCGGTGCTTTGGACAAACCGGCCTTTGTGTCCATCTGCCCAAAACAAAGGGGGGAGAAGACAGGCGCTGAAGCTCAGAACACGGAAGATTTAAGCAACATTTCACTGGCCTCAACACTTGCTGGTAGACAATTGCCACTGCCTCTGAGCCAAAGAGCAGAGATTGAGTTTTCCTGTGTGTCCATATGAGAGCTTGAGTATGTGTGTGTACATACATGTGTGTCTGTGAGCAAGAGTATCTTGTTTGTTGTAGACAGACACTCCACAGAGGTGCTGAGTGACCCTTTAGTTCCCTGAGAATGCCTTCACACAGCTCATCAGCTATGGATTCTTCCTCTCTCTCCACCACTCTCTCAATCTCTCCCTCCCCATCTGGTCTGATATTTAGCAGATGCTCTTTATCCACAGCGACTTACATAGGTTACAATTTTTTTTTTTTTTTTTAAACATATTACCCATTTACACATGTTACCCATTTACAGTGGACATTTACCAAGGCAGTTCTGGGTTAAGTGCATTGCCCAAGGGTACAGCAGCAGTGCCCCAGCAGGGAATTGAAATGGCAACCTTTTGGTTATGAATCCTCCTCCTTACCGCTATGCTACACTGCCGCCCCAAAATAATAGTCATCCACATGCAAAATCATGCAGTTGACAGTCTAACATGCAGTTGACTACAGCATTACATCGGTGAGCTCTTATTATCAAGAGCATCACCACCAAATTGAATATTACAAAGATGCAATATTTCATTTCCATCTCTCTCTCTGGCATGTCTGGGGTTGTGTCACATCTAGCAGTGTTCTCAATCACACTGAAAGAGTGACCTCAACCCCCCCTCCTTCCCCCGAATCTTTTGGATCTTATAATGATGACCACCAGAGGAGTCTGGAACTGTGCCTGCAGTCCAGTCCATGGGTGCACTCAGTGAAGTGATGTTTTCACATGAAGAAAACCGTTAGCAACCAGCAGCTTTCAAAAGCAACTGAACTGGAAAAAACTGCCATTTTATCTGTGCTGAATAAGAGGAGGACTTACTTAACCATTTTAGTCCAAAATCAAATGACTTCATGGTGTCTTTTTATGGTTTGGGACGATTGTAAAGTGGCTAAAATACTAGGACAGAGGAATTGAAACCCTGAACAACCTACTATGAGCCAACTAGTCATATTTTGTAAGAAATTAGTACACAAATTTCTTAGCATCAATGGTGTGAGGTTTTTAATACTTAATATTATTTCAGCCCACTTCAAATACGTGCATAACCTGTATCCTTCTATTCATCACTAAATTCTGCTTGTTTGTGTGTCCCAGTTCATTTCCAATGTACACCACAACAGTGACAATTTAGCTATCTGAATTCCTTACATCCCAACAGAGATACTTATTTCTTCTACAAACTCAGTTTTTTTCCCCCAAACTGCGGTACAAAATTCACCCCCCCAAAACCTTTTACCCTCTTAACTTTCCAAACTTTTTATTTCTAAAGTCATATATTCACATTCTAACCTCTGTACATGCATACTCTCCACCTGAAAGACAAAGAGGGAGCACTTGAAATCAACTTGGAACATTTGCGGCCTCAACTCCACTCCCACAACCGTCTGAAGTTGCAGCCACACCACATTAAGACAAGAGCGCCAGTCTGATCCGTCACCGTGCTCATGATAAATGTGACCATCAGTCTGACCTGTCACCGCTCTCATGATGTATGCGACCAGATGGCTTTCTAGTGGACACATAAAAAGTGGAAGACGCTCACCGACAGACTCCAGGGATGCGTTTGTTCCTTCCTCAAACCTTACAGCTGGTCATGTCTTCCGCCAAGGAATATTTATATACTCGGGAAGCAATTACAGCATGGAGGATGAGACACAGACAAGATCAAGAAGGCAGTCAGCACAGGTTGGACCAGCCTCTGGGCGTCTGACAGTAGAACGCAACTGACAAAGTTTTTCTCCTTGGCCAGTAGCCAGTAAAGGACATCTAAAGTCTGCTCAGCTAAAAAGAGAGCTATGCAGAGGAAGTTACTGGGAAGAGTGACTTATTTCTTCCTGTGGCTATTCTGAGTACAAAGTGGGGTGACAAACCATCATGAAAAGGATGAGGATTTCAAATTGCAGACACATTCATCAAACCAAACTACTGGACAAAGCAAACAAACCCCTTCTCAGCATTTAGAGAAAGCATTTCTTTTGTTGTTATTTCTAATGCAGCGCAGCCCGCAGCAGAATGTGGTACACAGTTGGAAGGGCTTTTGGTCAGGTACAATTGATCACGGCCTGTGAGAACACCTTATGCCTAAAATGGAGACACATCCTCTGCTCAGTCTGTGAGTGGAAAAACTGGTTAAGTACTGTTAAAAGACTGTTTTTCTCATGTATTCTACCTTGCATTCAGGTCAGGGTTCGACATTATGTTTTTTCTCACTTGCTCAGTCAGGCAAATGGGTCAGACATCTACCCGCCTTCTCCAAATTCCTACCTGCCCAAATACAGCATAGTTTAACTGTAAATTAAATGCATAAAATTACTGTTTTCATCAATTAGATCACCTGTGTATTTACTTCATCAACTATTCCCCCTATGCAAAGATCCACTGGATCTGTCCCAGGGTTGTATTGCCTTTTTAAGTTCCGTTTTCAGTAATTGTACAAACACTACTTGAAATGAATAATATTACAGATTTTTTTAACGTGGCTCAGCAACTGTCACTGCACTCACCCCGTTCCCTCCCACTGACGACACGAGTGAGAGGATGTCTTCTTCCGGACTGGAGACCTTAAGTCTCAAATGAAGGTTCACCTTGAGCTACTGTCACTGCCCGATTTTCCATGAACTGTCTGCATCGCGCTCCTTCAGCAAGTGTGAGGAACATGAACATGATAAAACTCCGCTTTTCATGAGAGAAAATGCAGCATTAGCTACTGCTATAACTACAACTATAACTGGCTAATTAACTAGCAGGCTAGTTAGTTAGCTGTGGTAAGCTTGCTGAGGGTTAGCAAGGGTTAGCAACAAAGCAAATCTACAGGCATGTAGCTTTTAGCTATGGAGGGTACATTTACCAGCTAGATAGTTATTGTTTCAGACATATATTGCTAATGATCTTGTATGTTGTAAATACAGAGCTGCAGAGCTGAAGCTGACAGCACTAATTTATTGCAAATTAAATTACAATGCAGGTAGGTAAGGCAAATCAGATCGGACAGTGACACATTTTTGAGCAAGTGTGGGAAATCTAATTTCACAGCTGTACACTGTTGGAAACTGCATTTAGCACCTCAGTGAGCAGTGTCTTTTACTATAGTATAAAACACAGCTAGCTAGGTGGCCATTGTTCCAGCTGCCTT
Source organism: Megalops atlanticus (assembly GCA_019176425.1). Classification (NCBI taxonomy): domain Eukaryota; kingdom Metazoa; phylum Chordata; class Actinopteri; order Elopiformes; family Megalopidae; genus Megalops; species Megalops atlanticus. The sequence continues at coordinate 16,440,625 of CM032880.1, forward strand.
GCGACATAATTAGCCAATTAGCTGGCTATACTAACCAGCTGAGATAACTAAGATATAATGAGGAGCTAGGTAGACTCTAGAATTAACTGAACTGTTTGTTTCACCTGTAATTTTCTGTAAATTAATCAATCTCAATGTCAAAAATCCTACAACACAATAATAGATGTCACTGCTGGTCACTTGATTAAAACTTATTCACTTATTGCTACATTGAAAGCACAAACAGAGGCCATTTTTGTCTTGTAGCCCAGGAGAGAAAAGAAGGTGAGCCTGTAAGCAGCTGTGAAAGGTGTGCAGGGAAAAAGAAACGGCGCCTTATAGCACTCTGTGACACCAGGCAGTTGATGCAGTCCACTACCACTGTCACAGGTAGCTAGTTATTGGTCAAAAGCTAAGCTATGGTTGATAACAGGACCCAATGTGATCCGTCTTGTTCCTTTTTTAAACAAAATCACAGCAGGCATACCGAAACCAGGGATTTTGAAAAATGATACGCTGAATTTGCTCTGAATCAGCACTTACCCGATTGGGCAAGTGATCGGTTTTATTTGCCAGACACATGTTTTTACTTGCCCCGGACAATCAGGCAACCCTTAATGTTGAACTCTGCAGGTGGTTGATGAGTATGTTTTTTTCAGCAGGAGAAAGTAGCCTTAACTGCTTCAATCTTACAACTTTTAAGCACCAGAGCGCAGAGATCTGGCACAGGGTCAGATCCTGGGCTCCATACCATACACATGTGGGTTAAAACAGGCCCAAATAAAGCCCAGATCACAGTGACACACCACCTCAAACACACAGATGCACTCACGCATGCATGCATTCACACAGAGGCACAAAGTGACACGCAAGCCCACACACATTACAGACACACATAGACACAGACAGACACGTACTGACACACAAACACCAGCACAGATAGATGCACACAGAGACAAAAACTTTTCAAGCCTCAAAGTCCAAGATCAAACAGGAGAAAGTTTCGCATTCTGATCTTGTTGCTGCAAGTTCAGCAGGGGAGCTGGGGAAATGGCCTGCTTCTGATGTTGTCAGGGAAAAACAGAAATGGCGGAGAGCTGTACTTTTATTGGACCAGCATACTGTTAGCCAGGGGCTGGTTCTGTTGAACTTTGATCTGTGCCTCTTATCAAAGCCCTACCCTGATGAGCATATGGCAGGTTGAACAAGGAAATAAAAACTCTTACTGCTGGCTTTGCCGTCTGAGCTCAGCACATAGTAATCTTTTCACTATGATTTAGATTGTTCCTGAGAAACATTTCAGCCAGGTAATAATAAACACCACAGCAAGAAGATACAGACTGCCGGAACTAAAAGCAGAAAAAAGTGAAACCCATATATGCAGTTCCATTGAATGGACTTCTCTAATGATTAGACTATGGCTTTGTTACAAAATGTTATGTTTTGATGAGTAACGAAATCCATTTTTTAGAGCTTTAGCTTGTAAGCAGGTAACTTCTTTCAACATTTAGCATAAGCAACAAACTTCTTTCAACCTCTTTGACTGCTATGTTTGATACTGTAAATAAATCATTCAGTCAGTCCTTAACAGTGTTCAGGGGTGTGTGAGTGTAAATCTGATGCCTCTTCCTTCAGAGTCTTTTAAGGTGAAGACCTCTGCCCTTTGACCTCTGACCTGCCACCCTCAGGTCAGCTTCCTGTGCAACAGACAGAGAACTCTTCACCTGCAGGTCTACAGTAACCAACATTGACATGCCCCCTTGACCTCTACTTTTGAACTAATATTTCTCTATTCAACCTCCATTTAACACAGGAGGACTAAACATAGACAAGAAACCTGCTGAAGCAATGCTATACAAAGATCACAATTCTGCCCTTATGTGACAAACAGGAGACAGCCGTCAGTGTCTGTTGTAGTACAGTCTGACCAGGAATCAGCTGCAACCACCGCTGGAGGCAAGCAGAGACAGCCCTGTTTTAATCCAGCTGCTCAAATGGCCAGGCAGGTTAGATTATCACTGATCACATGACAGTGCTGCTTCTTCCTCTCCCCTCCTTTTGACACATTGACTGTGAGAAGTCACTGATGAAAGACTTTGGTGAAACATGACAACACTTTTCATCCCAGGACTTTTTGCAGTTGTAACATCAAAATTGATTAAATATTTTTTGATACACCTTGGAGTCTTACATTTTGTTGCAGCATGTGGACAGCATGTCTTGTTCTCTACTCTTCTAGTTACATGGCCCTACACACCTGCAGAAACATCATTTGCATTTTTTTTTAACAGAGCAACTACTTTGTCTTCAAAGTCAGAGAGGGGACATGCTGAAGCTGTGTGCAATTGCATCTCATCACAGGCAGTTATAATGGCAGCGTAATGGAGTCACCGTAACAGTAGTGTCATGGAGAAACTGTAATGGCACTATAACAGACAATTATAATGGTTGTGCAATTGAGACATTGTAATGGCAATGTAATGGAGAAACTGCGACAGAATCGCAGTTCTCTGCGGTTAGAACAGATGAAATTTTAACACCGCCATTTTCTGCACACACAGAAACGTCATCGTAAAGTTAGTGCCTGAGGTCTGCTGGGGGGTGTTATGTGGGTGCCAGAAATAGACAACAGAACCCTGAGAGCGTGCTGGTGACTCTACCTGCCCACTGCCGTATCAGCAATTCTGAGCGAAGAATCTTCAACTAAAAATATAAAAGACTCCTCTGTGTTCTCTAATGGGCCAGAGAGCAGATTGGGGGGCGTCTGCACATATCTGTCTACATGTATGTTGTTACTGACACTGCGCAATAACAGCACATTAATACTACTGCTGTTTCCATTACCACAGCCCAAGCACTCTCACCGACACCTGGCAACAGCCAAGCTGAAAGAGCAAGAACTTGTGCTGAATTTTTACTGATGGCTAAAAGGTGATTGATCCTTTCAAGCAAAATAAATAATGTTCCCCTATATGCTGGCCAGCTGTCATATTGCTGACTGACTTATGCCTCTGGCTTTTCACTCTGCACCAGGGGAAAACAGAAAAAAATAGAAAAGATTCTATTTTTGCTCCAGGACTGACACCCTTGTTGCTGAGTTTTAGATTACGGAGAGACAGCACACAACTGCCTCACAGCCACTTTTTTGTGGCCATTGTGAGACAGGAGTATTGAAGGAAGTGAAATATGACAGGATGCTCTCAGCCAGTTGGTAGTTTTCTAAAGCTCAGACAAGTCAATTCACTGTTTCTATACATTTTTTAACCTTGGCTTTGATAAAAGTTTTTGGTCGAATCAAGTCCAGCTGGGCTAAAATCTGGTCCCCTACTGGACCAAATTACAGAGAATGTAATCTTTTAGAATTAACAGGTAAACCCTCCCCACATGGCAGTCATGAGTATCAATAATGACCTGTAACCATGGATGATGTGCCAACAAGGGCCAGTCACACACTGTGCACCCTTTTATTCAACCTTGACCTCTACAGGTAAAATGTCATTACTGAACCCAAAAGACAGCCAAACAGACAGACAGGCATGCAAGCAGACAGACAGACCCAAGCCCTTGAGGCTAACTACCATGAGGGTATCAATAGACCATGCTTTTTACATGTCAGTCATAATAGACTTTCTCAACACCAAACTGGTTTGCCTAAAATTATTATTGTGCACTTCATGAGTGTTTTACAAGATTCAGCGAAACACACTGTTTGAATTTCAAGCATTCTGTCCGCCCACCAATTGACGGTTTAGACTAATTCACAACGGCACAGTAATCACACAGGATACCTCCTTACATTTCTCCTTTCAAGACCATCCTCCTTAATCTGTTAAATGGAACAGTACCATTTAACATTTCAGCATGGAGACATGAAACCAAAAAAAAAATAGCAGTACAAAAGTAATACATGGACATGCATCGTTTCCCCCAAATTTAATCCTACTGTAAGAACAAATAAGTTTATTTTTCCTTCCTGTGAACAAGTCATTGTTTCCCAAGAAACACTACAAACGTCTGACCAGAAGATTTGCGAAAATGTATTTTTGAAGACCTACAACAAACTGTCAATTACACATGCTGTAGCAATAACGTGTACCTATAATCAATGTTTCTATGAGCGCAACAACGGCACTTACTACAATGTTTATTCTGAGATAGAATTTCTCATTACGAGTAACTGTAGACTGTGGAAAGCGATTAAACAAACTTAACAAATCAACGCCCTGAATCGCTTTCGCTATCAAGCCATCGAGCAACCAGTTTCCTCCCTCCAAAGGTTTATCCTGTCATTACCTTACGCCTGCGGCAACACATAGCTTCAGCTTTCAGAATTTCCCTCGGGATTAATAAAGTATCTATCTATCTATCTATCTAGCTTCTCCATACAGCCTGAACATCAATATTGTCGCACAGAGAGAAGGCAGAATTATGACTGACGCAGTCAGCTAACTTAACTTCAGACCAGTTTGAATGAACAGCTTCGGGCATGCTGGCGGCACGGAAACCTAACCTAGTCTACTTTTTTAACGTTAATTCTTGTTTGCAATTTTAGCTGCAGCAGACGATTCACAGAATCCACGTCAAACAAACACACATGAAAGTGGCAGCAGGGTTAGATTGTAGGCTCACTGTCAAAGTCCACAAATAACCACAGCGCACGACTGAGTTTAATATTTGATAATTTAGTCACACGTCCAATGATATTCCAGTTAAAGAAACTATGCCCACGGCCACGCGTGTTCAGACATCAACAAAACTCGATGTTCAAAGTTAGTCATGGCCACGGGGTAGCTCAACAGCAAGCTAGCAAGAAAAGAGTTGCCTGGATGGAGAACAAGGCAGTGCCTAAGTTAGCAAGTGCACCACCTCTGTTTTTAACTATTGTCGCTAACAAAAACACAAGGTGGCACAGAACTGTCCATACACCCGACGAAATTAACCAATAAAACAACCCGTTTGGATGGCATGAGTGCAAGGCAGGGCTATGTAGAATTAGCATGCTACCAGTTCAGTTCGTCCGCATTTCGGGTTCTATGGCTTTGAACTACACGCTAACGTTAGCTGACCACCAGCAGCAGAATGTTCTCTCCATATACGGCCCCCGATCTTGCAGGCTTATCACTACAAACCCAGGATTACGAAGCGGCCTCCAGTCTACAGATGCCCACGCTGCGGTTCGAGGTAGCTAAAATCTTAGCGTGAGCTTGCCAGCTACCTCCACGTACTCCGCCAGCTAGCTATTTTCTCCCATTTTCCCCCTTCCCGACCAAACAAATCGGGAGTGAAAAAACAGCAAATGACTCCGATACACGGCTCACCCACCTAGGTCGTCCATGGTACCAAAATTCGTTTCGACACTGGACCGGACCGGTGTCTTGTATTCTCTTCCGTTAAACCCGGGGCTCTCCTTCCCGAATCCCGGTGCGCTTCCCTGCCTGCAGGACAGAAGTTTCAAATTCTTCAGGACGAGCAGCGCTGTGGAGAGATTTCTCAGGGACGCGCAGCTCGCCGCCGACAGAAGCCTTTTTTCGTTCACGTATGAAAAACAGCCTTTGTAAAACAGTGACCTCCAGTGGGGAAATACAACAATAAACCCGAACCACTAAATTAATTAGGTACAGTGCGTTTCATAATTAGTCCACGGTCTGCATCAGCAACTTATACAAATAAATAAATGGAATAAACCAAACTCTGTGTGTTTTTACTTTTAGGAACGCTGTCGTTGTAATGATTTACAGAGTAAAACGATATTTAAGACCCTAGAATTAGCACTGTCCTCTTGCATCTCAAAATAGAAATGGACGTCTATACTTTAGTCACTTGCGAAAAAACATGCACTGGTCTTTTAACGGCGAACAAAGTCGAAGACAAACAACTGTGCGCCAACGCTGAACATACTGGTTTTGTAGTTTTTGAGTATTGTTAATGTTCAAATTCGCACCTGTGAGCACATCTTATCAGACAATAAAATGTTTGCCTCCCGTGCCCGATAGAAGCCTGTTACTTTGTTTTACAGGCCTTTGCGCGCGACAGGTGGCAGGTTCATTTCGGCTCAAGCAATGTCAGGTTTCATTAAGCTCTTCTCACTAGTTTCCTGGCGGGGCGGGAATGCGACCGAATTAAGGACCTTTGGTGTGAAAATAGCCTGTCATGATTCTGCCACTCACCCCATGTACTATTTTCACTTGCAGAGACGTTACGTTCCCGTGTTGGAATAGAGGAGGCAGACGTGCCGTATCCTTTGCTTCCGAAATCGTTGCGATTTTGCAGCGTATACATTACAAACGTGTTCTCTCAGCACGGTCGCAGGTTTCAGAGCATGTGAGTCTCTGTTTATAACCACATGGACTAAAACTCAAGCGCGGACGCGCGCGCTCGCACACATACACATACACACACACACACACACACACACACACACACACACACACACACACACACACACACACACACACACACACACACACACACGTGTACACTGCTCTTAAAATGTATTCCATAGTGGTCAAAACACCAGTGAATACCTTCAAAGGCCTTAAAAATAAGAACATTTCAAATGTGATCTCTGTGACTTTACTCCTTACTCCATTTTTATACAAAATGTAAATGGAGCTATTTCAAACTACACAAAGACATCCTGCATATATACAGACAGATCAGAGCAATGAAAATGAAACCTCAAGCCCTGACTGAGTTCAACATCACGTTCAAGTGAAAGACACAAATATGGCTGCTGATCTGGTAGGCTGACTGCAGATGGGGGACCCTCCATGTGATCATGGCTAATGGGGTGTCCTGTATTAATCCAGTCACAATCAAAACTCCTTATCTTAATAGGATGAAAAGGGGCTCTTAATGGCTGAAAATGGATTTAGGGGTGCCGTTGTACTGGGGGTGTACACTTTAGAACACTGTATTAGATGGTTTATAAAAAAACCCTGCAATACATGTTTTGGTTTCAAACATTGTTATCATTTTTATGGCAGTGTAAACATTAGTATTTACTGTATATAATGAGACCATTTGCTTTCTTTAGTTATTTCATTGGATGCTCCAAATTTCACTGGCGTAGGACACACAGTAAGACTTGAAAGTAGGGTGTGGCATATTATAGGTTGGGAGATTGCAGGTCATGCTCACAACTCAGAGCCCTGGTGCTACGTGGGAATTTGGTTCTATAAATTCAATTAAAGATTTTTAAAAATGAATATTCATTTTCAGCTGCTACACACTATATCAAGGTTATGTCCAATCAAACCTTGACTCATGACCTGCATATTAGCAACAGTATTTCTTTATATATGACTGAAATGTTTTGCTCATTATTTTATTTACTTATTTATTTTCATGGGTGGATTAAGATTTTGCTTTATCTAAACCGGGAAGTTGTCCGTAACTAGATGTGAAAAACATGTTCTTTGGTGTATTGACTTTGAGTCTATTTCTCTTTTAAACAAAACTTTACCTCTTCCCTAAGGACACAAGGACCAAAGACAATCTTTTTGTTGTTTTCTCTTTTAGGCCTGTTGAGGGAGGATGGGCACCGTGGATTTTTACTCTATGATCTAACCTTGTATTTCCTCGATGCATCCAAACCAACAGAAGTTATTTTTGTTCACTGGGTCTCTCACTTGTCTCCCTTGGTTTCTTCTCCAGTTGTTTTACTCTGAACATCTGCCCTTGAGGCAGTGTCCTGAAAATGCTTTAGATTTCTAAACTGTGTAAAAAAAAACACATACAAACGCAGGTTTTCAAAAGCCTTGGGTGACATTTACCGATAGATTAAAGGGAGAGTCTCCTTTGGTTACATGAATATGTTCACACACTATTTATCACAGCTGATTTACCCTTCCCTTTAAAGCTGATTTACCCTTCCCTTTACTGTGTCTGTTTTTATCATTACCTGTTCGACTGTCTGTTACCAGTAAAAAAAAACAGCCCTGAAAGTAAACCTCCTTTATTTGAACTAGAGCGAGAGACAGGTACAGAAGAGAGATACACAACACCAATGAAACTAGGTAGCAGCGACCTCCAGGCTTTATTTGGTTTCCTAGTTTGCTTTAGCAGGTGAGGGTGGCACAGAGCCAGCATTCATCATGGCACAGTCTGGAGCAGAGATGAGGTGGCTGTGTGTGAGCATTTATGTGTGTGCATATGTTGGTGGATGTGGTGTTGTGCTTGTGTGGAGGTGAGTGTTGCATCTGTATGTGTTGGGATGAGGCTGTGTTTGTTAGTGTGTGCATGTGTGTGTTGGGGTGAGGCTGTAAATGAGTGTGTGTGTGTGTGTGTGTGTGTGTGTGTGTGTGTGTGTGTAAGTGTTGAGGTGAGGCTGCGAGTGTGTCTTGGGATGAGGCTATGTGAGTGTTTTGGGGGAATGGGGCGGTCAGTTGGTGGGGTGGAAAGTTCCTCTCTGATGCCACTGCATGTCTCGAATGCGCCGGACGCTCTGGATCTGTGGTGCCTGGGCTCCAAAGTCAGAACACTCCTTGTACTCCCCTTTCTCAAACAGATACTGGTAGCCACGGTAACCAGGGTACTGGTATCCCACCCACCTGGAGAAGATGAGGAGTGAAAGGAGGAAGAGGAGGGAGAGGAGAGCACACATGTAAAGGGGAGAAGAACAGAGGAGGGGAGATAATAGCAGAGAGGGTAACTGATTTGGAAGGAAAGCATTTTCCCTGCTGGATATATTACACTCAACATTGGGTCTATCTCTATATCTCACTGCATTGGTTAGTTCAGTGTTTCTCAACCCTACTCCTGGCAGCACCCTGTCCTGCATATCTTCTATCTATCCTTGCTCTACCTACCTGACTGAACTCATCAGTGGCATATTTTATTAGCTGAGCACACCTGATTTAATCAAACAGCAAGGATAGATAGAAGATATGCAGGACAGGGTGCTGCCAGGAGTAGGGTTGAGAAACACTGGGTTAGTTAATGACAGTGAGTCAGTCAGCATGTGAATCAGTGAGTGAGTGACAGAGTGAGGGAGTTTGTAAGACTCGCTGTGACGGGGCACTCACACTTGCTCAGTAAGAGACGGTGACACTCACGTGCCACTGTGGACCTGCACTGAGGTAACCTTCTCCTGGTAGCCATGGGCATGGAAGCTGGGGACGTCGTCGTCTACAATCTCAATTTTCTTTCCCGCAAAACTGGGGCTTTCAAACAGGACAATCTTATGTTCCTGGCTGTCCTGAGAGATACAGACAAATTCATCAAGACAGAGACAAGAGTTTCATACACAGACATTATGGCAGACAGGACAGACAGATGAATAGACAAACAGGTGAAAGGACAAACCGATATAGACAGGCAGGTGAATAGATGGACAGTGACAGAGACGCTAGCTGTTTTACCACTTTGATGGGGCGGAAGCCAAGAATGCACTCGCTACGCCTGCTGTTGGTCCAGCTGTCCCAGCGGGGATATTGTCCCTTCTCAAACACAAACTGCTCCCCCTTACAGTCTGTCTGCTCATAGCCCACCCACCTGCAACAGAAAAGGCACAAGGAGACAAATGAAGCACACACATGATGATGAAATTACAGAATTGTAATGCTTTTTTTTCAAAATGTTGTATAGGATAAAAATGTGAATTTAGTGAAAAGTATATTTGTCGTATCTGTTACACATATACAAACAAAAATATAAAATGATCAGAGATTTTGCAGTATGGCTATTATGAAACTGTATTTGTTGTTTGCATGTACTATTAGAAAAATCATTTTTGAAAGTATTAAACCATTAATCTCTCCTTTAACTTTTTACCATCTGTCTCTCCCTCCCTCTCCCTCTTTCTCTCATTGAAATAAAATTAATTTAAAAGTCAAAAAGTTCCCTTCCCTCTCTCCCCACTCTCTCTCCCTCTAATGGCTCTCTTTCTCTGCCCCTCCTCCTTCTTTCCCTGTTTCCCTCTCTCTCCACTCCCTCCCTCCATCACTCACGGTCCACACAGCACCAGTACTGATCCCACTTTCTCCACTCCCGCCTCCTGCAGGTTGAGGCATGGCCCGGTCAGCTCATGACTGCGACCTTGGAAGCTCTCCTGCTCGAAGATGACCAGCTGCAACACCCCGAGAGAGAGAGGGAGAGAGAGCAGGAAGGGAGGGAGAAGAGGGAGAGAGGGGCAGATTAGACCAGCCAAGGTCAAGTGTCACTTTTGAGGCAATTGGTCCCAACAAAGACTTAACAGGTCTTTGATGGGAACTGGCTGGGTTGAACTGGCTGGCTGGGAATCTACATTCTAACAACTAGGCCATTGGACCAGATCTGGTGTGGGTTGTTTTTGTACTTCATGTTACTGCAGCAGTTTCTCAAAAGCTGACCAGCGATAACATCTCAGAATGATGTGTTCTGTATATGTCACAGACATACAGAGATGCTCAGAGCAGATTTTGGAGTTATCAGGTGATAAAGGAGAAAGTTGCATTGCTGCATGTGGCTATTTTTGGTAGAGACTGGATGAAGCAGCTTTCAAAACAGTAGAGTCTCTGGCTCAGCCAATGACTAACTGACTGACTGAGTGGCTCCCACTGTAGCATGCCATCCCTTTCCCCTTCCTGTTTTCCCTCCTCTTTCACATACCTTTCCTTCTATTCTTCTTTTTCCTTTTTCCCTCATCCCCCATCCCCGCCGCACCTTGCCTCATTCCACTGCCTTGTTTGTTACCTAGGAAACACCTCCGCCACTAAGACAGAATCGCCTAGGTGACACCTTTGCCGCTCCTCAGTCAGTATTCCCCTGCTATTTTGGGGTTGAGGCTGATGGTGAGTGATCCTGACCCTGACCACTCCAGAGAGGGAAAGCACTACCTGTCATGTCACCTGCATGGACCAGATATCGCACCTGCACACCTCCAGTCAGCAGATGGCAGTAGAGGATGCATGTCTCACCTTGAAAGCAGGGGCAGCTGGCTGCTGCTGTTTAGATGCGGGAGTCTGGGGGTCCGAGGCCATGATGTACCAGGATGGTTCACTGTAACGAAAAGTCTGAATGAAAGAGAGAGAGAGGGTGAGAAAGAGCAAAAGAGAGAAAAGGAGGGAGAGAAAAGAAAGCAGGAGAACTAAATTAAAAATTAAAAATTAAATTAAAATTAAGTTAAACTGAATTAAAAATTCTCCTGGAGGAGGGAAACACAGAACATTTGGCAGCAGGTATATAGCCACAGCTGGAGGGACATCGGGCAAGAGACATCTTCCCATTGAGCGACCTCTAAATGTACTCAATTCATTTCTATTGTTATTTATAAGTTTAAAGCTTATATGAATTTGAATATTGGCACATTTCTGCAGGTTCTTTTTTTGTACATTATCTCCCATGTAAAAGTGCATTAATTAATATGAAAAAGTGCATTACATTAATATGCATTAATGTAAATCAGAACTACTATGAAAATATGGTAAATGTTAAACCAAACAAAACAGAATCTTTGCATGACTATCCTTATTTTAAATCCTCTAAAAATCTTTTGTAAATGCTGAATTTATGCAAAAAAGGCTGCATATAAAATATAACATATCCAACCCAGGCTGAAACAGCTCTATTCACTTGCATCCTACAAGACTATTGCATGAGAATTACACATGAACAAATTTCATTTTTACATGGATGGACATCAAACTGAAAACATCTCACTGCATAGCAAAAAAACCCTGGTGGCATAATACCAATACTGCCAAACATCTGTAAAAAGTATCATAATAAAGTATCATATTGATTTACATCCCACAAATCCCAATCTCTACAGCGTTGCTGAGAAACACTAAATTGGTAAAACTGTTGGAATTCGCCCCATACAAAACAAAGTTAGACAGACAGAGAGGGGGGGGACTTTGAGAGAGACAGGTGAACAGAGGGAAGCAGGTACAGCAGGACAGAGAGAGTGAGACAGGTGAACAGAGGGACAGAGGGACAGAGAGACTGACATTGTGCCCTTACCCAGTACCCAATTTGTGCCAGTGATCAGAGGTGGCACGGCGGGTTTGAATATATAGGGCTGGCTCAGGAGGGGAGGCCATGCCAGCTTGTTGTGCCAGCTCCTGGGTGCCCAAGCCTCTGTCTAGACAAGCCCCCGATAGGCTGAACGGAAAGCCCAGGTGAGGGGGGGTTAGGGGGCGGGGGACCGGGCTGTCTGCTCATCAGAGTTATTCCATTAGTTATCAGTTTTTTCCCGGTCGCTCATTGTTCCATATTCATATGACTCAGCACAGCCAGTGCCAAGACTCCCAGCTTTACAATGAGGATGAGATATGCCTGGCCCACTGTGCCAGAGAGAGTTTACTCTCTTTTTTCTTCCTATTTATACTGTCCTGTTTTATTCTGATAGGGGGAGGGGAGAGGAGGAGAGGAGGGAGGGCTGGACTTAAATGATCATGCCCTCAAATGCTTTGGTAATGCTGGACCACTCCTGCTGTGCTAATAACTGAGCCGGTTTGGCTCCTTGAATAATAAAATCCTTGAGAGGGAGACAGAGGGAGGAGGGAAGGAGACAGAGAGGGTGACAGAGGGAGGGATGAGACAGCGAGAGAAAGAGAGAAAGAGAGATAGGGAGCAATAGATATATACAGAGAGTGAGAGTGAGGCATAGACAGAGGGATGTAGATAGGTAAGAAAAGGAGGGATGGATAGAGGGAGATGGGGAGAGAGGGAGAGGTAGCATTAGAAGAGGGAGGTAAAGACAGCATAGGGGCTGAGGGGCATTAATGTTAATGACATTAATTAATGTTAATGGCATTAATGTTAATGACATTAATGCTCTTCTCTGGTCCATTGTTAGAAGCTGAGTTTTGTTTAAGGAGTTCTTTTCATTTTTCATATTTTAATTCTGCAACTAAAGAGGACTAAACCTGAGATGTAGGACACTCAGATAGCAGGCATGGACTCTGTAATACACAAAAAATAAACAAGCTGAATAAACACCTTCATACAAAATATATTACCAGTGTTTTATCAAAAAAACTTTCATTATGAACCGATTGTGACCACAACTTCAGTACACATTTTACAGTATATCTCCAGGCTTCAGTTTTTTCCTTCTGTTTTTGTTTCCCAATGCTTGCATAAAGATGTAACTGAACAAAGACTTCAGCATCAATTGCAACAGATTGTGCGTATCGTGACATCATTGTCCAGGCCTCTCTTAGTCAGAGTTATCATCATTATTTCAGCTGCTAATGACTTCATTCAATTCTACAATCAAGGGGTTCTGATGATGAACAAATAAATATTCATATATACAGTACAAGTCAAAGGTTAGGACACAACTGATTAATATAATGGGAAACATGTATTCAAAGACATTTTGATCTGACGACTTGTGCTTAACTGCTTGAAATATGATTCTTAGACAAATATATATAGTGAAGTTGATGCATATGCATGAATTTCTTTCAAAAAATTTATTTTAAAAATATTTTGGGTACTTTGAAGAATCTAAAATATAAGATAGTTTTGATTTGTTTAACACCTGTGTGGTCACTGCATAATTCCATTTGTGTTATTTCATATTTTTGATGTGTTTCCTATTATTCTAAAATGTGGAAAATAGTAAAAATAAAGAAAAACCCTTCTATGAGTAGTTGTGTCCAAACATTTGACTGGTACTGTTTATATTTTAAATATAGAATATGTTTTAATATTATATATATACGTGTGTGTATATATATCTGTGAATAAAGTATAAAATCTTTCCTCATTGCAATATCGGAATGGAGAGGATATCAGAGACCATATCAAATAGGATTGGATCATTTTGCATGTCTATGATTCATGTGTCCTAACCTATAGGATATGTCATGAGGTGCTGTATGTAGCCTACATGTCATATAGATGGTGTTGTTTGTTTATAGATGGTGGTGGTGGTGTGTAGCCTATATGTCATATAGATGGTGTTGTTTGTTTATAGATGGTGGTGGTGGTATGTAGCCCAGAAGCAGACACCACCAGTAACCCCTCATTTTCTGAACACAGGGATGAAGACAGCAGGTGTGCTGGTAACAGTTCTTCCAGGTAAGAGGGACCTAGCCTGTATGAAGCAGCAGTGTAGCATAGTGGTAAGGAGAAGGACTCGTAACTGAAAGGTTGCCAGTTCAATTCCCCGCTGGGGAACTGCTGCTGTATCCTTGGGCAAGGTACTTAACCCAGAATTGCCTCAGTAAATATCCAGCTGTGTACATGGGTAACATGTAAAACTTGTAACCTATGTAAGTCACTCTGGATAACAGCGTCTGCTAAATGCCAATAATGTAATGTAATGTTTGTGTATTCAGTACACTCATGGTGAGCCTCTTTGCTGCTGTGGAGGGGGATGTGCTGACAGTTAGTGCCCCATGTTATCTAAACTACAGACTATATTCCCCACCACCAGCCTGGGGGAGGGGGGCTGTGGAGACAGTTGAATTCCAGCTCTTTCCTTGTGAAAATAATGTCAGTTTAAATGTAGAATTTACAACTAAATAAATTAGATTTTTATCTTCCAGTGAGCTATAGATATGGAAGGCAGTGAGCATATATTGATAATATTGATAAATACCCTGAATGCTTTTTTGATTGTTTTCCGTGAGTAAGAAGTATACCATTTTAAATAAGTTCCATTTGTTCAGTGTATGTTCAGTCAATATTTGCCAGTTGCCAGTTTGGCAACTGTGGAATACTGTATATGTACCAATTGTAATTATATTATACAGATATAATGTAATAATGTACAAATAATGTAATTCAAAACATAATCATACAATTATGTATATGGTATTGCTACAGCTTTTCTATGCAGTAATATCCACCCACTTCTTTATTTCACATCTTAAAATGACACTTTTTTGTATAGAGTTACTGAGGGCCTCATTACTTATACATGTTCCTGTGATAAAGAGATAAAATTAATTTATCTGAAAAGAATATTAGCGCTTGATATTACAGCAGTCAGTATGTAATGTACAGTATGTAAAAACTGGGCTGAAGTTGGATAGTTGGATGTAAACATTTATGCCTCAGTGCTCTGGGAGATTCCCTGTGTGTAACTACCATGTTCATACTGTAGTCTACATGTGTGCTAAATGCTAAATGTAATATTAAGACATGGATCATTACCTAGGGTAAAAGCTGTTACTCAGTAATTAACCTGTGTTGACATTAATATAGGGACCATTTCTGTTCCTGCTGGTAGGTGTCTAACTCTGATTGATCTGAAATATTGAGCTTTAATTATTTTATTCATTGTAACTGAATTATTTCCTTATTGTGTACTATAATGCCACTTGTTATAAACTGTGCATTGTTATTAGTACTGCATATGTGCTTTACACTTTAGCCATGAGTAATCTAAGAATCTCAGAAAGTCATTTTAATAGGGGCCTGTTGGGATAGATAAAGGCACATAGATACATTTCTGTCCTATTTATTTTCTCCTTCAGGTTCTTTTCTTTTGACTTGCGTGGCATATAGAGGCAGTGATGTTGGTGTGTTGAGAAATTGAAACTTGAAAATGAAGGATGCTGGATTTACATAAAGACATAAAGAAAAAAATGGACTATGGTGAACCGACCCACAAAGTCAGCTGAACTAACCCTAACCCGCAGTTGTGACTGCCTCAAGGAATTTGCCCTGGCTTGTTTTCTTTCTTGTCCTGCTGTTTTTTTGCTTTCTATTTTTGGGAATCCACTATCCCAACACAACTCCTGGAGACACAGCACTTGGGCTACCCGCCTATGTTAGGCACTGCCAGGGCTAGCCAAGGAAACCAGGGAGAGAAAACTTTGCTACAGGTGAGCCTTTGCCCAAGCCCCTTCTGTGCCAGCTCTGCTTTTAGTTTTGGTTTCATTCTAGCCCTTTCTCACATACACAGGTACACCTTTTATGTTAGGATGGGGAGGTAAATTAGATATAATCTATTTCCTATAGGAATAGACATGCTCCTCTCTTCCCATAACAGGGCCATTTACCAAATAATTTGATAAATACAATTATGTGAGTTTTAATATCAATTTAATAAATAATAATAATGTAGAAAACAAATGAATGGCTTCAGCAAACATACTAGTGTGGTGTAGTGGTTAAGGAGCAGGGCTAATGTTAATGTTGCTAATACGAATGTTGCTGGTTTGATTCCTACGTGGGCCAGCTGTTGTATCCTTGGGTAGAGTACTTAATTGTGGAAAATAATTATCTGTGTCAATGGACAACATATAAAGAAGCAAATATACACACATTACATTTGATAATTAAATGTAATGTAATGTCTTGCTTTGTTCATTCAAACTAAATTTAATCCCCTACCCCATCCCCAATTACAGCTCCAACCCAATCCAGCACTAAATCCCAAACCAACCAAAATCCCAATTGTGATCCCAGCTCCAACCTCAATCCCAGTTCCAACTTCAACCTCAATCCAAATCCCAGTACCCAACCCTACCCCAAAAACTAACCTCAGCCTAAACCCCAGCCCAATCCCAACACACTCAGTCAGGTATTTGATTTAGAGCTGAGATCTTTATTTTCAGCTGAGACACGCACAGAGCACTTCTCATTTCCTAATGCGTCGTTTTTTCATTCCCATTGGAGGCATGTGAGTGGGAGGAGCCCGGGGGCGGGGCAGCAAACTGGGGGCGTGGCTGGTGGTTCTCCTTCAGCTGGAGCCTGCAGTGGTGGGTGGGGCAGAAGGAGGGGGCGTGGGTGTAGGCGCGGGTGCAGGGGCGGGTGCTGGTGCGGGGGCAGGGGTGGGGCCGGGGCCGGGGCCGGGGCCGGGACCAGGAGCAGGAGCAGGAGCAGGAGCAGGGGCAGGGGCAGGGGCGTTGAAGCAGCCCCTCTTGTGCCATTGCATGTCACGCACACGCCGCACTGACTGGATCTCTGGCAGTGCTGCCCCCCAGTCGTTGTAGTGCTTGAATTCTCCCTTCTCAAACACGTACTGGCGCCCCCTGTAGCCCGGGTACGTGTACCCCACCCATCTAGAAGAGAGAGACAGAGAGAGAGGAGAGACCAATGGATGGGTTTTGTCTTTTTTAATGTAGTATTTACTTCTATATTGTAATGTAGTATTTACACACACCCTCTATGCTCATGCAGAACTTCAGAAGTAACATGAATGCCATCCTCTGATACACTCACACACAGCCAATGGGTATTTTTCACACTGCAGGTCACAGTGTGCTCACAGTGAAGCAAACACCAATTGGTGGATAAAATGATCTCCACTGATGTCATCAGAGCAGCTCACAGGGGCTTTTGCTGGCAGGAGCCACAGTGGCAAGACAAGAGAGACACCCTGGCCCACGAAACCCATCCTGCCCTCGTAGGACCAAGCCAGTTGTGCTCCACTGCTACAGACTCACGGTTTTTGTTGGCAAATGTGACAGCCCAGACTCAAACCTGGGTTTTTGGGCTTTTTGAGCTTGGGCTTTCCCCCTTTATGTTTGAAATCTCCAGTTGTAGATTAGGCTTGTCTCACTGTGACAACCTCAGAGTAATGCAACCCTTCAAGACATTTACATTTACAGTGCAGCAATTGGATGATAGACTCTACTCCACTGCCATCACTTGAGCAATGGCAAGCACCTGACAATTAAAAAGGTGCCTGACAGTGGTGAAATGAGGAAAAGTTGGCCCAACCACCCACGTTATCCACACCAGGACAAAGCCAATTTGTTGTGGTGCTCTTGGGTTCCCAGTTGCTGTCAGATGGTGACTTAGCTGGGACCATGCCCGGGACTCAGGGCGTAGCCTGCATGCAAGAGGAGCACCTAGCTAACTGAGCCACCTGGGATCCTGGGTCTGCCTGTTTTAAGGCACACATTTAATCAGTTACATACAATCAAACAAAACTATGACTTAACAGAGATTAATTCATTGGGGCAAGTAAAGATTCAGAAAATGAATATTCTTATGCCCCCTTTATATCTTTCCTGGAAGGGAGCCATAAGCCCAGCCCAGAAGCAGACACCACCAGTAACCCCTCATTTTCTGAACACAGGGATGAAGACAGCAGGTGTGCTGGTAACAGTTCTTCCAGGTAAGAGGGACCTAGCCTGTATGAAGCAGCAGTGTGGCATAGTAGTAGGGAGCAGTGTTAGTAATCAAAAGGTTGCTAGTTTGATTCTCTGATGGGGAGCTGCTGTTGTACCCTTGGGCAAGGTGCTTAACTCACAGTTGCCTTAGCAAATATCCAGCTGTATAAATGTATAAAATTGTAACCTATGTTGTAGTCCAAGTTGTTCTGGATAAGTGTGTCTGCTAAATGACAATAATGTAATGTAACATGAAGCCTTATGTGTTTTGGTTGCTAGCTTGTAATTAATAATGTTTAGTGGAAAACCAATGGATCAATCCCAACACTGGAATGATGTTTTGAGACATGTAGATGGGAGTCTATAAGATGGAATCTGGACAAGGACAAGTTACAGCCCATCCAAAGTACAATCCTGATACTATCCAAATAATTACAGCACCCCAGATTGGACATTATAAAGGAATGAACCATCTTTCATGCTCGGGCATTAAAATAAAGCATGTCGCAGTTGAGAAAGAGAGATCTGGTTATTGATTTGAGATGAGTGTCACAGCTGCATTCAGAGCTCTGTGGAGGGGGTGTAACAGGCATATGGGGGGTACGACTCAGGACTCACGTTCCATTCAGTGCCTTCACACTGCCCACACGGTCCTGGAAGCCATGGGCCCAGAGGCTGGGCACATCGTCATCCACGATCTCCATCTTCCTCCCCGCAAAGCCCACAGATTCGAAAAGGTGAATGTTGTGCTCTGCGCCATCCTGTAGGGGGCAGCAAACACAGACATGACATTTTATTGTTCAACATGCTGGAACACAAGCCATGCAGTGGCAACATTATCTTTACACACACAGGCCCCTATTCAGACAACCTTAAAATCAATTTTTACCACACATGAAGCTTTGCTGGGCACTGAACTCATCCCAGTATTCCTTTAATATATGATAATACATTGTTTGTAAAGTGTTAGTTGGTAATGACAAAATTTAGGACGTTGCTCTGAAACAGACAGACAGGGTGTTTGTGAGTGACTGTGTTTGATAGAAAGGCTGTCAGTGTTGTGTGTCTTCTAGTGAGTCAATACCACAGACAGCGTTTGGGTTTGTGACTCGAGTAATACTACAGTCAGTGTGACTGTGCGTGAGTTGGTCAGTCATGAGGTCAATGTACCTGTTAGTTGTCCAGCTGGTGCTGTGATTAGTGGCCCAGTCAATGCTGTGGTTAGTAATCCAGTTAGTGGCCCAGTCAGTGCAGTGGTTAGTAATCCAGTTAATGGCTCAGTCAGTGCAGTGGTCAGTAGCATGGTCAGTGCGGTGGTCAGCGTGTTTTTGACTGAGTTGGTCAGAACTGTGATCAACGCTCCAGCACTCACGATTTTGAGTGGTCGCACAGACATCAGGCTGTAGCTGTTTTGGCTGTTGGTCCAGGTGGTCCAGCGTGGATACTCGCCTTTCTCCAGCACAAACTGCTCCCCTTTAAAGCCCTGCTGCTCAAACGCAACCCACCTGGAATGTGACAGGACCCAGAGCTGACACTGCCGCACCCCTCCACAGCGTTCACACACACAGTCACTCACCAACCCATTTACTCACTACTTTGCTCTCTCACTCACTCCTCAGTTGACAGAATTGCTCATTAATTCATTGGTAGGTTACTCATCAGTTAATGAAGGCATTTACTCGTTCATTCATTTATAAGCTCATTGACTCATCTGTACATTCTTGCAATGACTGATCATAATGCAAAGTGGACAGGAAAAAGGGACTTGCTGCTTCCTCTGTTTCAGCTTTTCTTGAAGAGACTGGATGAAAAGGGGAAAGAGATGCAGGGATAGACAGAAGGAAGAGGAGGAGAGAGAGGAAGAGGGGGAGGAAGTCATGCGCACAAACAGCAGTACTTACGGCCCAGAGTCCACCTTCACTGAGGCCACCTTTTCCAAGCTCTTCTCAGTCACATCCTTACACTCTGCTGACAGCTCCAGTTTACGACCCTGGAAGTTCTCAAGCTCAAACAGCACCACCTAGAAAGAGGGAGAGAAAGATCACTGAGGTGATGTGATTGGTGGGGAAGATGGCTATTGTGACGCATGTAGTGGGGAGAATGTCTGTTGTGATGCAGCTAAGGGACAGGATGGCTATTGTGATATCATTGGCGAAGATGATGGCTATTGTCATGTCATTAGAGGACAATATAGGTGATGTGATGTTGCTGGTGGAGTGGATGGTCATTGGGATGTCATTGTAATAAAGGACAGTTACCTTAAAGGTGCCGCCTGCCCCTCCTTGACTTTTCCCTGCAGCTAGCTGTTCCGGGGCACTTTGCTGCTCCGACATCCTCCTTCTCCTAGGGATAGAGAGTGAACTGTTACTTAACTGCTAACATCACAATCAGTTTTGTCCTTTTTTTGTAGATGTGTCATTTCTCAGATTTCTTATCATCCTACATCCTCTGTTTCCCTTGTACTGATGCTGATTTCAAATATCAAATTACTTCACTGAATTACTAAATCGTATCATTTTTCTGTTTGCAATACTGTCCTGAACAGGTTGCTGCCCTGAAATATGATCCATCAGTCATTGTTTCCGCCAATCAGCGAGAGATTTCCTGAACAGGTTTTTGGCAATAATCCAGACAAGATTCTACTCTTGCACCAGAATGAAGAGCCACACTGCTCTGTCTTGATGCTTGACATTAGACTGCTCAGTTCTCCAAACTTGAGATGGCGCTGTGTTTATGTTTATATGCTCATATCAGCTTCTCTGGGGTGGCACACAGTTCCACCCTGAGATATTTTATCAGTAGCTTGGAATCATTTAATGATTTAAGAATTGAATATTAGACTCATTTCAACCTGATGACCTTTGCACTTGTGCAGGAGTTCCAAAGGTGACAAATGCAATCCTCAGATACACTCACATTGAGTCAATGGCTACATTTTGCAGTAGAGGTCGCACACCATACTGCAGTGGAGTGGGCATTCATTGGAGGATAGGCGCTACTCCACTGATGTCATTTGAACAATTCACAGGTGGCTGATGAATTGCAAGGTGCCTGAGGGTGATGTAACTAGAAGGCCCTGGCTGACCTGCTGAGTGCTACCTGTGGCAGAATGAAGCCAATATATTCTGCAGTCTGTAGTTCAGTCATTGCCCACAAACGGCATAGCGGGTTTCAAACCTGAACCATAGGTTCAGCCTATACTCCAGGCAAACGCCTTGAGTTGTTTCTGTGACTGCCAAACCTGTACTAGTCTGTTTATATCAAAAAGGCATAAGTCCTGGTTATACATTTATACTCAGACTCCCATTTAAATACAAAGCCCCATACTGTATAGACCAAATACCCAACGACCAGAGGTGGACAACTTCTGCCATTATTACCTCGTGTGGCCCTCCAGAGCTTAATGTATGAAAGAAAAATCCATCTGTTATGAACTGGATTAATGCTGTGCTTTAACGTGCTATTTGAGTTTTATGAGAGCTATTACATTGCTATTACATTGTGGACAAATAGGACCAGGTTCACATCACCCCTGTCATCTCACCAGAAACATAAAATCTACAGATTAATGTTTGAATAAATAATCATTCCATCCCCTCCCCTCATGCCATGTGTAAAATTAAACAGATTTCACATACAAATAAATACAATGATGGATAACAAAATCATTCGACAGTCCTCAGAATAACACAGGTGTTTGTTTGTTTGTTTTTTTGGTTTTTTTAAATATGGCCCTTTGACAACAAATACTGGTAAATTTTCGCTCTGGTTGGCTACCCTTGCTTACTGTCACTTGTCCTGACACTCTGCAAAGCCTGAATCAGATTCCTGGGCAAAGTTGTTTGGATCAAGGCCTAAATGTTGCACAGATTCACTAATCTTTACACCCTCTGGATCATTCTCTCTGCTCAGCTCACTTCTCTTTATCAGCCAAGACATATAGTATAAAGGTCAATGAATCAGTACCACACTGAAAAAACAAAAGCCCCTGCTCCACCTTTATACAGAGTCAACTGTAGTGTAACACTGATATCCTCTCCCACTGAAACAGTCCTTTCTCCCAACCCCAAATGCTAGAGTGCCTCAGATTTGATCTACATGCATGAACCATACATCTTTAAACAGTGCATCCCTGTCTCATTTACTGCTCAGGCATTTATCTTCCATAACGCACACACGGAAAAAAGGAGCACTTGTGAAAAGTATAGCACAAAAACCAAAGCAAGCATGGAAACTGTGGCAGTCAGAAAATCAAAGAAAGTCAGACTTCATTCTCTCTCAAAGAATCAGAGCAGGACTGGCTTCACCTAGTCACAACGAATCAGAGCAAGACAGGCATCATTCATTCACAAAGAATCAGAGCAACACTGGCTTTCACTCATTCACAAAGTTTCCAAGCAGGACTGCCTTCATGCAGGGCAGGATACAGATGTGACAAGGGATGGACAGAAGGACATGGAAGTTCACGGGGATGGGGGGAGGAGGATGTGGCCAGCAGGGGTACAGCCGGAGAGACAGAACACGGTGGTTTTTTACCTGGTTTCGCGTGTGTGTAGCTGTGCCGTGTGCGACCCGTTCTCTCTGTTTCGGGCGGGGTGTCGTGGGGCTTGGAGAGTCGAGGCGCAGGGGGGGTATTTATGGGCTATTTCTGGCCAGAACAGCAGAAAACAGGGAGCTGTTGATACAGCAGCTCTGTCGCCCGCATTGTGTCCATAACACTGCCTCTCAATAGATGCCCGCGTTGGCACACCCTGCCTGGTGGATCGGCTGGCACCGCTGCCAGGGCAGAGAGTCCAGGCACACGCAGGGAGAGAGCCAGGGGCATTCAGCAAATAGCCCCCACTCAGCACAAAGCGGCAAACTATCCCAGCTCTCTGACCACACCCCATTTACCAGTCCACCACCAATTTTCTAACCCTCCTTTTCTCTCTCCATCCCTCTTTCACTCTCCCTCTCCATCACTCCTTCTCCCTCACTCCCCCTCCTTCTCTCCCTCTGTAAAATGCACAGATGGAGAGGTAAGGGGAGCTGCAGAAAGACTGAAGATGTGTTTGAAGAAGGACTAGTTGAATCCTAAGACGAGAGTGTGTTGTTTTCAGTACTCTCTTATACAGATGGAGAAAAGTGTCATAAGATGACTCTTTGGTCCTATCCTATCATGGCAAAATGTAATTAAGGTCATGAATGAAGTGAAAATCACATTTTTCCCCTGGGACCCACAAGTTTCTACAGACAGGGGAAATGCACCAAAAGTCATGGTGATGGATGAGGGTGCACAGATGCAGGGAGAGGCAAGATGTGATTCTGGCACCAAAAACAATACCAGGCACAGCTGACTGGCAAAAGATGACCTCATTACTATGCCATTTTTAGGTCCAGCTTGTGTTTCATTTCAAATCCCATGCAAATCCTCCATCAAATGTCAGTCACAATTTCAAAAATCTGAACTCAGGTTTTTGTCCCTTGATTGGCTAAATACCAACTATTCACTCATCAATACTGGAGCCCAAATAAAACAGGACCAGGTCTTTAAACCTTTCAAAATTTTTAAAAGGAATTAGAGAGGCACTCAATATAACTGCAATGTGCTCTGTTTGTAAGGCAACAACTATGAACAAGTTTTTCCAAGCTCATCTATGTGCTATTAATATCATTGATTCTTCACTGACTTTTGCACAGCATTACACTCTAAATCACAACCACAAACAAGACACAAAAAGACAAAACACAAAAGGCTCATATGTTAATTTCATAGCAAATTTTATTTTCATTTTTTGAAAGTGATTTCATTAACTCTGTATATTGTACATCCTTCCCTTTCAAATGAAGAAACCAAGATTATAAAAGGATCCCCTCAATGAACAAAAGTAATTTTACTGAAGAAAACACTGATATACACACACGGAAGCACCTGAAATTTCAGGAGACTGAGAGCAAACAAATATCATCCTTCCCCAAGGGTTCCAGCATCAACCTGTCAAACTGACTAGAAATGTTGTGAATCAGGATGAAGGGTGGTTACTATTACTGTAAGTCAACATTCTCAAACTGCCTGATTGGAAAGACTAATGGGGAGTGGCTAGGTAACTGAGGCTGACGTTACACAAAGTAGGCAGAAACTTTAAACATCTGGACCAATCAGAATGGAATGCACTTCAGGTCAGACAAATGAAAAAAAGGCTTTGGGAGGGACCATGCTATTAAAGAATGACAGCAGGTTGAGAAACAAGTCCATGCAACAAGTGATATAAAAACATCTCAGATTCACTAACACAACACCTAGGTCCCACGCAGGGAAAACACCTGTCAGGTCAGGTCTCTGGGTGTTTTGATTGAATCATCCCTTAAGGTGGTTCACCCTGTAAAATACTGTGCCTTCTACCTGGTACTGGTGACTTCTTAAAAATACTTAAGCACCAGACAACACATAGGACATTTCATGAGTACATCTGGCATCCTTGTTATGAAGGTAAACATACAGTCAGGGTGCAGTTACTGATTCAGCACTCTTGGGTTTCATGGAACTTTTTACTCAACAATTAAAAAAAACAGGAAAAACACCCCAGTGAGAATTCAAAGCTGTGACAAAACAGTGATTCACCACAATACATTGATTGTGAAATAAAAAATGGTATTAAAAATGTCAAACATAACTAATTCCTGAAGTTTGTAAGGTGTTCTGGCTTGAACACTTCCAGGTTAAGAGGTGCTTGGTCAAGCAGGCAAACCTTTCTGAAGTGCAATGCCTACTGGCACAGAATTGCCTCACCCCCAGGCTTCAGTTTTGCTGGACAGCAAGAACATAAAGTGGCTGTATGCTACGGTACCTCCAGCAGAAATAGTGCATTTTCCTTTTCCCATTTCAGTTTGTCCACAAAATTGACATCGTTTCAAGAAAGGCACTTTTTTGGCAAATATTTCTGACACTTCCACAACTGAGAGGTTAACAGGAGGAAAGAGGACATTCATGGAAAAAAAGCGGTTGCAGGATTCCCTTCATTTCTTGGTCAAAAGGTAAATGATTCTTTCATTACTTCCTCTCCACATTCTCCAGCTTTAAGTCACCCTGCAAAACAGAACATTACATAAGTGATCCTACAGGCAGGCAAGAATAATAACCGAGAGAGGCATGTTTACTAAACATTATTAGCCCACAGATCATCCAGACCAATTCCATAAAAGCCCAGGACAGCCAACATTTAAACTGAATATGAGACAGAAATCATAACTCAATGATTATTAGGTTTTCTAACACACTGTCAGACAAGAACACTGAGGTGACATAACACTGAAAAAGGCTGGGAAGGAGCGGGACAGAGACAGAGGAGAGAGATGGACAGAGAGATGGAGACACAACACAACATTGTCCTCATAAGTTACTTTTTGTATACTGCTTTGTCTTGATTTGTTATTTCTCTCATTTTTTTCCATGCAGTACTTCATTATTTCTTGCCAGTGAACATGATTACAGATTTCTTGTGATACTGTATGGGTACTGCATCCTCTATCTGACATGTATCTGCTTTGACAAACACGTATGTATTTAGTCACCACAGAAAAAGACACACAGTGAAAGTCAGACACTCACATTGCTCCTCGCTTCCTGTCTAACTGTCAGCACCGTATAAGCTCCGCCGCTTCTTAGACTTAAGCTCCTGCAGCCACTGGGGAGACGACTCGGCCCTGAGGATCACAATAACTGTCACCACACTCACAGTCGCCTCAGTGATCTTCCTCATATTCGCAACTGCAATCACCAGATTAATAATCGCCATGAATGTCACTTTCATCACTGCCAAATCCATAGCCATCACACTCATACCTGACACTCACAATCAGCACTCATTGATCATGCTAATGCTAAAGTCCATTGTTAGCTATGTTATTTATTTGCTTAAGATGCCTAGTGTGACTTCAGTTACATTGTACCAGTTCAGTTTTTCAGCTGGATACTTATTGACGTAATTCAGATCAATTAATCTTGCTTATCAGGTATGTCATGCAAAGGCAAAGACACATGTCTGGTAAGAAACACGACAAGTTATGTGTCCTGAAGTATGCATCGGCACCATCTAGGATCCAAACTGCCAACCCTCTGGTCACGTCAGACTCCCTAAGCACTGTCTATATCAATCAGAATGTGTAGAGAAATGCAGTTCTAACCACTGGAGGTGATAACTCAGTCCTGAGCACTCAGCCCGGAGTGGCCAACACATTTGACCCTTTCGAGTGCCATGTTACCATCTGTTCAACCTTTATCGTTATCTAATTATTTTTTTGTTTCAATTTTGATTTTTAGAATCTTTTTTTTTTTTACAGTCTTGTTTCTGTGAGGTGCATGGTAATGCTTGCCTGTCCTCTGTCCCAGCAGCAGGTGGCAGCACACGCTGCGCCCCGGGAGGGAAAGGCGATTTGGGGGAACGGGAGAGCTGAGATGGAGAGGGGGTGGGGCTGTCTGCCTGTCCATCAGAGTCTCCTCCTCGCTTCTGCAGAACAGCCTGAGAGAGAGATGGAGAGAATGAGAATGAGTTCCTCCTGGCTGGACTTCTAAAATTACTCGCCCGGTAGTCAATCCAGACCAGTCAACAGTCTTCTTTAACTGACAAATAACTAATCAGGAGGGAGAGGAAGTGGAGTGATGAGATGGAGACTGCTGCAATCTCACTGGTTTCACTGGACACACCTCATACTCTAGTCTAGTGGATGGTGCCTCACCTTGAGTTTGGAAGGGTCTATTCCTGGGAATAGGAGGACCATCTGTGGCTGGTAGGAAGGTGGACGGGGGTCGGTACCCATGGGCTTCTCCTCGCTATCTGAATCCTGCTGCTCAGCAGACTCCAATTTCTCCTCTGCAATGACATCAAAAACTAACACTTTAATGTCATAGTACTGGCTGTAAAAATCTGCCCAAGAAACAGCATTGTCTCTTACCCACT
The DNA here is from genome assembly GCA_019176425.1 of Megalops atlanticus. NCBI lineage: Eukaryota > Metazoa > Chordata > Actinopteri > Elopiformes > Megalopidae > Megalops > Megalops atlanticus. Next base: position 16,467,545 of record CM032880.1, read on the forward strand.
GCCTGGATCAGCACCTACTGCAGTAATTCTGTTACCACTGGAGGCAGTGCAGGGTAAAAACGCCAGGAAAGCTGTCACAGTTGACTTCAACAGCCCCCTTTAAGTTCTTATTTAAGCTGAGTTAAGCTGCCCTAAATGTCAAAAATGATGACTAAATGTAGTTGAGAATCTTTGGGACCATACTGTAACCAAGGGACCTTTTGGGAGCTCTGGGCTGGTAGGCGGGATACACTGCTGCAGGAACACCTCTAGGTTACCTGTGGAGTCGCGGAACTTCCAGTCCTCCAGGCCTGAATCAGGCCCGACGCTATGACGGACAGGCCATGACGGCTGCGACCGCCGGCCCCGCTTCCGACCAAGTTCAGCTCTGCTGAGATGCATGCTGGAGTCCAGCAGAGAAGTGGAGATCTGAACATGACATACACAGGTAAATACACTCACAGGAATATATATACATACATTGAGCACACACACAGATAGGGATATGTATGTATACACACACACACACATACGCACACAAAGGCATATATACACCCAACAATCACACATGCACACGCACACATTCAAATACACACACATATACTGTATGCATAAACACACACTTTTGGAGATATCCATTAATGCAGTTCATACATTACAGGTGAAATGTATTCTGGTTAAAATGTTATCAAAGCAGGAGGGCAGAGCCCCAGACTGACCTCAGGAAAGGGGAGGGGCTCAGGCTCCAGGCAGAGGGTAGAGTCGATGGTGTCAGGAGCATCGAGGTCACCGGGAGTGGCCGGTTCCTCTGTTGTGTGAGGTGGTGTGGAATCTGTAGGTGATGCGTTGAGGATGTCCTCTGGATCTGGGGTGATGGGAGTCAAGCTGGGGGGGAGTATTTACATATTTATACATCTAGTACAGTGATAATAAGAGGATGACTATGCCACATGTACTACAATCACAGTGGGCATTCAGGCCCAACACACCTACGGACAGGTTTCCATTAGAGGCAGCAGAATCAATGTGGAAAAACAGTGTGACAGGCTCACCTGAACCAGTCAAGGTGCTGAATGCATGGACATCTGAGTAGCTTTATGCACAGTTAGGGTAATGTTAAGAGAGCCAATGAAAAGCAAATTTGATGTTCACCAATAACCCGTGTTTGTGCCTTCTTAACTAAAAAACGAACAAAAATTGGGAAAAAAAAATCTTTTTACACACTTCAAAATGTAAATTTAATTTACAAAGACATTCGCAGAATCTTGTTCTTGGTTTTCTTTGTCATTCTGACTGGCCAAGAAGATTTAAAGTAATAAAAACAATAATAAAGACAGATAGATCAAGAATGTGCCAGCTGCTTCCATGGGAACATTGTGATTGTTGTGGTTTCATTGATCACTTCACTTCCCAAAACTGTGCCTGCCACAGAGACTGGTCAATCGGAATTTGCTGGCTCAGATTTGGTTTGGAGGAATAGCAGCTGGAAACATCCAGCCCAGCCCAGCCCCATCATGTGACCAGGGTCCCGTGGGCCTCAGCTGCAGCAGGGTGGAGCCCTGGGGTTCAGGCGTGCACCCACCTGTCATCAGCTTGCACTTCTGTGTCACATATCCCAGTATGGCTATGTGTCTCCTGGGCCAGGTCGTCTTGCGCCTCCTCCTGCCTCTCTTCCCCCTCCCGGCTCTTCGACTGCTTCTGAGAGAGAGAGAGAAGGAGAGAGAGAGGGAGAGAGAGAAAGGGAGGGGGGGAGAGAGAGAGAGAGAGAGAGAGAGAGAGAGAGAGGAGAGAGGGAGAGAGAGGGAGAGAGAGAGGAGGGAGGGGAGGTAAGTGGGAAGACTTACTGCAAGAAGTGGTAAAACAACACCACTGCAATAATGCCCTGCAGACAGACCTGTACATATACTTGTTTGTAAGTCTGGAAAGGGTTGCCTTTTTTGGCCTGCTACATCATCATCAGATATTCATGGTTCACCTTCAGGGAGTTGCTTATCTGTGATAGGATTATCTTTCTGAGCTATGGAACAAATCAAAACAACAAAACTTCACCGTGTTATTTGTACTGACATAAAATGAAAGTGCAACAGAGTTAAAATAGGCATGACAGAACCACATCTCAGCTGTGACAATTATACATGTACTTGAAAGAAAGAAAAAAAAACAGAACATGCCTTTTTCTGCCTTACCCTGAGATGCATATGATTGGCTGGAAAATAAGTGATCAGATACTTTAGAGAAAATATATGAACACATAGTAGGCCACACATTAACAGCATAACCCTTTCCAGACAGAGGTGTTTTCACATGCAACATCAGCAGAACAGACTAATAAAGTAATATTCAATTCAGGACTTAAAATATATATTTTTTATGTGTGTGCATAGGAAATACACATCTGAATCAACACTGACACTGTTTAAACACTTTATAATTTATATGCTGACACTGGCAATTTAGAAAAAAAAATCACAGAAGTATGAACACAACCCTCTTCAGCACCCAAATACATGAGCTAGGCTTTGCTGAATCAGTTCTGCCAGAACTGGGCCCTGGCAGTAAATACAATAAAATGACCAAAACTAACAACTAGTTCTAGTTCTAGTAAACCTAAATGTAAGGATATCAGTTACAACTTTAAATTAGGAGAAAACAACAGACATACTGTTAATGTTCAGACCTGTAGATCAGATCGGGGAATTTCAGATAATGAATGAACTGAAATAGAAAGATATACAAGATATTATATGTAATCAAGATGAATGACTGGAATTTGATCACTGACAAGAAAATCCAAATTTCAGTTATTTGATAAAACATACATATCTGCCAGTACACTGAAACGTGTCATCCAACAAACTGCAGTAGAAGGCAGGGTGTGCTCACAATCCAAGATTTAAAATTTATCATGCATGCATCTCACACATTACAATACATTACATTATTGTCATTTAGTAGATGCTCTTATCCAGAGCAACTTACATGTTATCCATTTATACAGCTGGATATTTACTGAGGCAGTTGTGGGTTAAGCACCTTGCCCAACGGTACAGCAGCAGTGCCCCAGCCGGGAATCAAACCAGCAACCTTTCTGTTATGAGTCCTGCTCCTTTACCACTATGTTACGCCGCTGCCCATACATAATCACACATAATCAATTAACTGTGCATGACTTATCCCATTGTTACAAGTTACAGATGAGTGTTTAAGAAATATTCCATTTCTATCTTCCTATTCATAAATATGATAGAACTCATTTCAGTTAAAACTAAGGCAATATAAATTTAATTGGGGACTGAGAGCAAGACAGAATAGAGAAACAATAACTACATTCCTAATTCAGTTGACACCATATACACAAATCAAATAATATAAAAAGATGGAGCTGTCAGCACTCCCTGGTGGATTCAAAGCAGAACTGAAGGTACCATGCAGTCCAAACTAAACATCTTTAAGAAGAATCTGTTCCTTCAATAACAACGTCCTGAAACCCATAAAACTTTCAAGTAAACACACTAATACTATGTAAACATATGTACATGGACATCAGCACGCTGGCTGCTGGCTGCTCCACAGTGTTATATAATAAATACTTCCTCATCCCATCTCTTATTAAATGCAATACAGTGCCGAGTGCATTTAAGGTTTTCAACATATACTTCAGATTAATTCAGACACCAAGTATTCCTTAACAGTTTTAACATTCTTGCATGATTGTGTGGGTAGTATTTGATTCCTATGACCTGAAACTAGTGCAATCATGTTGTCATCACTGGTGGTTTTACTATTTAATTCTCTCTCTCTCACATGCATACACACACAGCTCAAATAAACTTACATCCAACAAATTTATTAGTTTATATTTTGAGCTTTGACTGTTCAGAGTTGGTAATCATGTTATATTTACAAGGAGAATTAGTTTGATTAAATATTTTACATTTGTGCTCTGGGGAACATTGATATGGCTGTGAGGCTCATTACAGAGTTAAAAATGAGGTCAGATATTGTCTACATAGCCAACAGATGAACACTGTCCTGAAGAAGCAACTGTCAACTTCCCATTTTACACTGAAAGGAAGCTTTCACACATTACATGAACTGTCGCTAATACACACTGCATGGTTTTCTATTACTTCAGTCAGCCTCTTTCTGTTGCTGGTATTGCATTTCAGAAACATAGTATTTCTGCAATCACTAACATGTTTGCACAGCCTTCTGTCCACTGTGTTTACTGTATATCATAGACCAGAATGTCCCTCAGTATGTGTGTGCTGAAAGCAGCGAGTCGCTCTGTATCGAAACTTGAGAAAGAATGGGGGCAGGTGGAGGTGACAGGGTGTGGGCATGCCTGACTCATTACTCATACTCAGCTCCTGATCTGCACACACAACACTCATTCAGCAAGGAGAAAGGGCATTCCTACACCTCCCTGCCACACACACACAGGTGCACACATACGCACCACACACATAAACACAAACGCATAAAGACACACGCACACACATACGCACACAGCGTGCACAACACACATCCACTCGCATGCTTCACCCCAATACTTCATCTCACCTCTGTCTGAATGGTGAATCCTCCATCTCCGGTCTCTAAGTTCTGCTCCCGGGGGTCATCTTGGGCAGGGCTCTGGGATGGTTCACTCGGTCCCTCTTCCTGTCTCAGGCTGGGCTCAGGGGGTGTCTCACCTTGGGCTCCTTCTGATGGGGGGGTCAATTTCAACTGGGCACTGCTGGGATCGCTGACCAGGGTCTGCTCAGAATCCTGGCCCCCACATGGCAAGCAGGCCTCACCAGGAGTCTCCACTGCCTCCTCTCTCCTCTCCTCTGGCTCTCCCACCTCTGTCTTACCCTCCTCCTTTTTGCCCTCGCCCTCACCACCTGGGGTGTCTGGACTCGGGGAGCTGCCAGACTCTGCTGCAGCAGAAGTCCCCTGCGACCATGACACTTTCCCCCAACGTCCCCATGTTGTAGGCTTCACAGAGAAATCGTCGAATTGAACCTCCTCGTGCCCCGTGCCCTTTCCATCTTCCCCTTGGGGGACAGGTTTTGAGAGCTTGGATGGGAGCAGATCCTTCGGATCCTCCTTCTCACTCCCCACCTCATTCTCTCTCTCCAACTCCATCTGCTGCTCTTTTTCCACTTCAGTTTGTCTTCCTCCCTGCCTCTCCCTCTGTGCTCTTTCTTCCTCCACCTCCACCTCTGTCTCCTTTGCCATGCTTTCTCTCTCCATCTTGCTCTCCCTCTCTCTCTCCCTCTCTATCTTTTCCTGCTCCCTTTCTGCTTCCATCTCCTTCTCCCTTTCTAGTCGTTCCCTCTCTGCCCTTTCCCTCTCTCTCTCTGCCTCTCTCTCCTTCTCCATCCTTTCTCTCTCCATCCTCTCTCTCTCTCTCTCTCTCCCTCTCCAGTCTCTCCCTCTCAATCTTTTCTCTCTCCCTTTCTTCTTCAATCTCCTTCTCCCTTGCTTGTCGTTCCCTCTCTGCCCTTTCTCTCTCTCTTTCCACCTCTCTCTCCCTCTCCAGTCTCTCCCTCTCCATCCTTTCTCTCTCCATCTCTCTCTCCCTCTCCAGTCTCTCCCTCTCCATCCTTTCTCTCTCCATCTCGCCCTCCCTCTCCAGTCTCTCCCTCTCCATCTCTCTCTCCCTCTCCATCCTTTCTCTCTCATCTCTCTCTCCATCTCCATCCTTTCTCTCTCCATCTCTCTCTCCCTCTCCACTCTCTCCCTTTCCATCCTTTCTCTCTCCATCTTTTTCTCTCTCTCTGCTCTTTCTCTCTCTACCTTTTCTCTCTCTGCTCTTTCTTTCTCCACTCTTTCTTTCTCCTTCATCTCTCTCTCCTTCTCAACTCTTTCCCTCTCTATCTCTCTCTGTCTCTCTGCTTCCAACTCAAGCTGAGCTTGCTTGAAGCTCTCTCCTTCCTCCTTCATTTCCGTGTGTCCCTGATTCTCCACCCCCACTGTCTCCACATCAGGTCTCAAGCTCTGCAGAGCCCCCACCTTCAGGCAGCCTGGATCTTGTTTCTCCAGGGGAGCTGTGTCAGCTCGTGTGGCCTCAGGAGTGTCACCCTGTCCTATTGTGAGTGTCAGTCTCTCGTCCTCAAAATCTACTGCAGGATGTGGGGAGCCATGGAGAGTTGTGGCCTTGTCCTCCTGCGGAGTAACGGGATGGCATTCACTCCAGGAGGTGGGATCTGGGCTGCTGGCTCTGCATTCCTTCTGCGTGGGAGATGGGCTCCTCATGCACACACCCTCTGACCCACCTTTGTCTCGCCCTTCCTTGCTGGACGTCTCAACCGTGTTCCCAAACTGGACTTCCTGGTCAGGCTCAAACTTTACATCAGAAGGGACCACCTGTGCCTTGCAGTCCAACCTTTCATCTGATTGGTCAGGAAGAGCCTGGAGAACCCCTTGCCCATTCTCTCCACCAGCCTTGGTTTGTTCACAGACACCTGAAGTGGAGTCTTCCGGCTTGAAAGAAAAAAACAAGGACCAATGTGTGTTTTCTGTTCTGTGTTCTCTGAAGAGTGTGTTAGTTTTTTCTATATGTTGTTAGTGCAGTTTTAGTTCCTAGTTTAGTTTATGTTTTCTAAACTCACCTTCCCATGATCCTTGCTGCTATTCTCGGGGTCACCTCTTGTTTCCTCTCTCTCCAAACCACTAGGAATGCTGGGTAAACAAGCTGGTTCTGGCCTTACCGCTTCAAAACTAAAACACCAAATTATACAAACGTCTCATCAAAGGTCACGAGTCCTGAAAATTTTACTTGTACTACAGCAAATATATATCTAATTTAAACAAGTCAAAAGTGAAGTCATAGCCTTTGGCTCCTCAGTAGAGTCACATCAACAGCGGTCATGACCAAATGCCAGAGCACAGTACATCTTCAGACCCTACACTGTGATACACAAAATAAGCAGAGCAAAAGATAGCCAAGGAGTGGAAAAGAAACACAGAGACAGAGACTAGAACAGACAGTGGGATCTTGTGCCTGATTCTTACCACTTGGTGAGGTCCTGGGATAAAGGGCGGGGCTTGAAGGCTATCCTCTGAGACGTAGGCTGAGAAGGGGGGGTGTCTGCTGTCAACAGCTTGATCCTCTGTTTGACGCCCACTGAAATGTCCTTTTCTGAGACTGGCTGTGCTGATGAATGAGGGTCCACCCCTGGGGCCGGGGCACAGCCCCCAGGAGAGGCAGAGGAGGACTCAAAGAGACGACTGATGCGCCTTTTTATGCTGCCACCACTCTCTTCATCTTCCTTCTCTTTCTCCTCCATCTCTCTCCCTCCCTCCGTCACTGCAGGTGTAGGCTGACATTTGGGGGCTGGCAGCTCCACCCTTCTTTCGCTCTCTGTCCTCTCAGCTGACCCAGCAGACTGCTTCCCTCCTCTCTGCGGGGTGCCCCCCCTGCTTCCCCCCAGCCCCGACCTGCGGGGGACTTGTAGGGCAACAGACTCAAACTTGGAAGTGAGATCTGCAGAAAGGGGTCGCCTTCCTGTCCAGCGGGGTTTGGCGGTTGGGCTTGAAGACTCTGGGCCCTGGGTGGAGACTGGAGTGAGACCCTCTGAGATGGGCTGGGTCTTGGCCACAGAGACTGGCTGGGGCTTGGCCGTGGAGGCGGACTGGGACGTGGTAATGGAGACAGGTTGGGGTGTGGCCACTGTCTCAGAAGCCTGCTCTTGTTTTTCTCCCTCCTCTGCACCAGGTCCCGCAGAAGGCTCATCCTCCCCAATTTTCCCCAGGCTGTGTCTGTGTGGCTGGACGGAAGACCCCAAGCTAGGCTCGGAGTCTGGTTTCACAGATGTGGCATCAGATCTGGGGGTTCTGACTGGGTCCAATACGGGGATGCTGGGCTGCTCCACTGGTTTAGAATTGCTGATCAGGTCCTGTTTAGGGGTGCTGGCCTGGTCAGGCTTTTGGGTGCCTTCCAAGTCTTGTTTGAGGGTGATGGGTGGGTCTGGTTCAGGACTGTTGGTATGGTCTGGTTCAGGGGGCAGATCAGACCTCTTTTGGGGTCACTGGGCTGGTCTGATTTGGGGGTGCTGGTTAGGTCTGCTTTAGGAGTTTCTTGCTGATCTGGTTTAAGCGTGCTGCTCTGATCCTGTTTCAGGGTGCTGACTGGGTCTGCTTTGGAGGTGCTTGGTGGATCTGTTTTAGGTGTGTTTAGTAGATCTTTACGGGTGCTTGGTAGATCTGTCTTAGGGGAGCTTGGTGGGTCTGTTTTAGGGCTGCTCAGTGGTGCTGGGATGTAGGAGGTGGCCTGTGTGAGTTTGGGGACTGGCTTGCTGAATGGCTTGGGGGCTGTAATTGGACGGATAGTGGTATTTCTCTCCACAGAGAAGGGTTTGGGGGTGAGCCGTGGTTTGGGACCTGACAAGGGCTTGCTGGGTCCGGGGGAGAGAATGAGGGGGGGTCGCTCGGTGCCAGGGGGCATCCATGTGGCTTGTGTTGCTGGAGTCCGCCAAGGGGCTGAGATGCAGACGTCCTCCCGAAACTCCTGTTCTCCCCCCCTCTCCATTCTTCACCTGCGTAGCCATCCCCCTTACTGAGACCCTGGAGAAAAGCAAGGGAAGGGCGACAGGGAGATGAGCAGACAGAGAGCACAGAATATTACTTTCACGCTCAAAAAACAACATTCACACAGGTAAAATATGGACACAGCCTGCATAAGGCCAGTAAGACCAGTGCTGTTGGCAAGAGACCAGGGTGGAGGCACAACCTCTGATAAAACACTATTCGGCTAATTACAAGACCCAAGGCCATCAAACCACTGAGCTCCAACCGCAGGGAGTAACCACCACCTCCTTTAGTGTACACATTGAGCACAGGGATCCCCGAAGGCAAGTCACATTCAGAACAAACCTCTGTTCTGCATACCCCTCCACTGAGGTGTACTTTCACATCCAGCTTGTTTGACAGTTTGACCCTGAGTGAGGCTGTGGTTGGGCTGGTTTGGAGCTGTATTTGACAATCCTGACAGTGATGTAATGCCACCGGGATGTCAATCAAATAAAACAGACCCAGACCATTAGAAAAGATGAAAAGGCAGCCTCAGTTTGTGCGAAAGTGAACGTCTATCATTGCAACACTGATACGCCCTCCTAAAAATATTCTGTGTCATGAATGTAAATACATTCAGTTTCACTCAGACAGAAACCACTCTAAATAATACGCCAAACTCAGGAAGTGAATGAGAAGGGGGGTTGTATAAGCATTAATCTATTGAATATGGTCATTAAAACCAAAGTTTGTGGCTACTCCAGTTATAGCCAGAGTGCTTGTGGGTAACATATACTTGTACAAACACTTGTGCATGCACACTCAAACAAATGCACACTCCAATTGATAATGTGTTGCAGGTAACATCTGGGCATTTACTGGTAAAAGTTCAATGTGAATGTGCATAAAATAGGCCAAGCCCAAGATAGCCACCAAACATGTTCCTCCCCAAACTCCCCAAAATTTTTGGATTACTTGGTAAATACAAAATGAAATCTTATGACTTGTGAATGTCAAGATCACTAGGACGGTGTACAAGTCAGAATATGGTGGAAATACAGAGACAGACTGGAAAATGCATGCAAAGTCATGCAATCAACAGCAGCAGAGCTGTCAATTTCTGTAATAGTAAACATCTCTCTTTCAGAAGGAGCAGCAGGGCCAGAGTGTAATCCACACTGCATCTGAAAACTGTGGGTGCTGAATGTAGCACACATTCCACGAAAATAACATAACACACTGAGATCACCACTGGCAGCTTGCACAATTACCCATAAAGGGCCATGCTGGTTTTCAAGTTCCCAAATCAATAACACTGCAAAGCTACGCTGGGGCAGTAGGGTGGTGTTGGCCTTGGCTGCACAGACACCCTGGAGGGGCGTGGATCACAGCACGTAACATAGCGTCACGTTGCTGGCTGTGGTGACACTGCCTCACGTCTATTTCTGACACCTCTCTCTGCTCTGGGGCTCTTTACTTTCTCACATAGTTTTGCCACATTTTAACCCCCCCCCCTGTGCGCTCTCTCTCTCTCTCTCTCTCTCTCTCTCTCTCTCTCTCTCTCTCTCTCTCTCCTAAACATCTCCTCCTGATCAAACAGACAACAGCAGCGCAGAGCAGCACAGAGCAGCGGATCCACTGACTCCATAAACCACCAAGCAACAACACAAACAAGGAAATCTACAATCTCCACCCAGGGGTTATCATAATGGGTTGGGGAAGTCTCAAATTCTGTTTCCCTGTTGACAGACATCCTACCCAGATGCATGCGCACACGCGCACGCTCGTACACACACACACACACACACACACACACACACACACACAGAGCTTTAGTTCATACATACAGTACAGATAGCCGGTTGGGTTGGTTTTCCTCCTGAAAGCCCAGTTGTGACACTCTGGTTAGGCCAGTTATGAGGAAGAAAAGAACAAAGACAGAGAGACTGATTGAGAAAGTGAGAAAGAGAGGAGAGAGGAGAGACAGAGAGAGAGAGAGAGCGCACTGATACAGGACTGAAGTCCACACCCACTAAGACTGGAGCTTTCACTGTACCAGACAATGGTGTCATTATGTTAAAGAACAGCTTAATCTAAGCATAACCCTCATGCCTAATAACTAACTTGAAGAGGTTATTAAGGTTATTGCTGTTAGCCTTTGGAGGTGAATAGCAATATACGTACATTGTACTGTTGCGCAAAAAGCTTAATAATGATATTTAACACACAAATGCTAGTTATAGTACATGTCCATGTATACCATCAGAGTTATTTTGCTGTTAATTCATACAATACCCACTCCAATGTGTTTTACTATGAAGTTCCTTCTCCAGTAAATATTAAAGACCATTACTGTCATGTAACATTGCTGCTCTGTTAGTTCATATGGCAATTCATTATTCTGGTCTGTAACACTGTTGCAATGCTAAGTTACACTAGGAAATCATTACCATCCTGTAATGCTGCTGTTCTATTATGTTAATGATACAGATCATTACCATCCCCTAAACACTGCTGCTCTGTTATGCTAAACCATCATATAATGCTGCTGTTATGCTCATATAGATCAATAATTAACAGCCTCCTCTATGTCAGGCCTGGCTGGACGATGCTCTTTGTCTGGCCTTGGCCAGGTCTTCCCTACAGACCAAACCAGGCCAATCAATATAGCAAAAACTAGACAGAACTGTAAACTGCAGCTGTGTTTTTTGTTGCTTTTGTGTCAGTCCATAAGCATGCTCACCACACATCTGCCAGTGTTTCTCCTGCTCACAAATAAATTCATTGATTATATGGAAATCTGAGCAACAGGGGTGGGATATTGTACTTTCAAGGATGCAATGAACACAGACCTCAGCTATTACGTAGACACTTATGTTATATAATTATTAAATTACATAACCTAATTTCTTTGCTTAGCGGAGAGCCTTATGTTAGGTGACTTGCAAAGCACACATTGGACATATTGCCCAACTGTTCAACTGGACAGACACTGACACAATTAAGGTTAAGTAACTTTCTCAATGGTACACTAGCAGTGGCCGACCTAGGAAAAGAGCCTGTAACATTCTCATTACAAGCCCTGTAACCAAACTACTCTAACACACTGCTGCCCCAGTACTGTGGTGTTTCAGAGACACAGTGGGACTGGAGTGAGGCTGCACTCACTAAGTTTAAGGACACAGATGGTTTCTCATTATTTTTTGTCGAGTCAAATAGGAATTTACAGTAAACTGCACACAGAATACTTCTTGAAAAATGCAAGCGAGTGCACTGTGACTAAAACCTGACCCACATTACAAGATTTCACAGGCTCACTTGCATGGAAACATGGGTAACTTGTCGCAAACTTGCAAGGACACTTGAAAAGGCTAAATCACAGCAAAAATCAAGATGTGTGTACAAGACATAACTGTCAAATCATTTCAACAACCTTCTGTGTCTGGTGGTGGCAGTGTTGCAAGGCCGAGGGTGAGGTTGGTGACCTGCCTGGCAACATTGTGCCAGTCAGCTCTACAGCTATCTGAAAGGAGACAATGTTGCAGATTTCAGTACTCTGTGGACCTGTAGCTATCAATTAAAGTACTGAAAGACTGCATACATCTCCAGATTGTCCTTGTTTGCCCTATGTCCATTTTTTCATCAAACCTTCGTTCTAGTCAATGTGGTTGTATGACAAAGATGACTATTGGTAGCTATGCCACTTTTACATTTATCATAGATAGCACAAGTAGCTACACAGTCACATGGTAAAGAAACACCACATACACACAATGAGCACACCACATGTGCGTGCGTGCACACACACACACACACTACATGCTCACTCACACACTTAAACACCTACTACATACTCTGCACTCACACATACACATACAATTACACACCACAGATTCTCACACATATACATGCATACTATATATACACACAAACATGCACAACCACACACATACACTGCACTTGTGCATGCACACACACGCCCACACACACACACATACAAGGACAAGGACAATCAGCTGCAATTAGTGATTTTGTCAGTGATGTCACAAACAGATCTGGCATTGTTTAGACTGATGGATTTTAATATGATGGCAGGACCTCTGTGAATTGGAGCAGGCACAGTCACTGTGTGTAGATTTGAAACACACATCCATGTCCAGTCCACTAGAGGGACAGTCCCTCCTTGGCACATTCCACTGGAGATCTATGGACAATGTACTGATGACCAGGCAAACGCAAGGCAAACCACTGTACAGGAGCTGAAAATAGATGCAAAATGTCTCCAGCTGTAAGTCTGAGCATATGTGACACCAAGGAGAGCCTTGCAATGGCAAACCTGCTTCGCATGCTGGAAATAGCACTAATAAGCCATCTACTGAGTGTTATTATTGACCAGTATCATCTCATGCATTTTTGTTTGGTCATTGGCAGCAATGACTATCAGCTTTATAAGTTTCTAAAGTTTGCACATTTCATACCTTTATGCAGCCTATCCCTGTGAGGATGATGTTCTCAAGGCCAATAAACCTTTCTGCTACCTGTGGCACTGGATGGAAACCTGGATGTCAAACTGCTGGCTTCCTGAGTGGCTGCATCCACTTCCACCTCTCAAGGGGTTTAACAGGTGTAATGCTCTAAGCACCTCTCCAACTGATATCTCTGATGACGTGTCTGATCAGTTTCTTCTGTTATGGTGTGATACCACTTCGCCAGCACAGGATCCACTAACCACTTAAACATAGGTGCACACGCCGTGATGCATTGACATTTCCATCTTCATCTTAGTTGCAAAGATGAAGGCGAAAACATGTTTTTTTTATTGTTGGAAGCTACTGAAGAGGTGAAAATATAGAGCAACTACCCTGTAAGACAAGTCGATCATTAGCGTTTGCCAGCATACGAAAAAATGATAGCAACTGTTGCCAAATACGCCGTGGCCACGAATCATGTGACTGAATGTATTCTCTCTCATTCTCTCCGAACAATAACAGGAAACACACTGTAAATCATGCACGCTCTCTATTCAAATTGTGACAAGAGCAGGAAGCTCAAATGCATCGTACTGTAATAACAACAGCAACCATGTAGGCATGAAACAAGCAAATAAACAATTGTCCCGTGTGGATCAGTTTTCAACACAGCGGTCAGACAGACGCAGAATGAAACAGAATGCTTTACTGGAATTATTTGTCTGTAAATCTTGCTGTGGATCGGCGCATCTGTCACTGTGTCTCTCACACACAGGATGAGATTGTTTAGCTCACGTTTCTCACTCAACTCTCATTTTACAACAAAGAAAATACAGTGTTTAGGCAATTCTTGGACAGGTCGAGCTTCAAAACGTCGACACTCGATCCAACCAACAAAGCTGAAAAGCGTGTTAAGAAACACATTCAATTAACAATCTTGGTATATGTGTAGGATATCTAGAGTCTATATCTTCAATGTCTTTTAGCCATGCCAGACTAAAATAAAGAAAAGAAAACATTAAGTAGCTCACTCAGTAGCGAACTGCTGTTTGCTCATCTAGTTTATCATTTACCTAGCTGGCAAGCTGACTAATTGGCAAATCGACCTCGCAAACTTCAACATAGTAAGTAAACGTGTCACACAACTTACCAGTTAAAAACAAAAAACAACAGAAAACTCACCGGTCTAGCTGCTTACGACATTGTTAACAACAGGTGGCTACACATCACAGCTGAATTGTGTAGCTATCTAGCTGGATAACGTTAATTATTTGTTGGAATATACCTTCAAATCTAGAGCAGGTCTCCCGTTTGCTTCCGGAGATTGGAGAAAGCCGCAATTGTATTGTCTTCTCTTTGCTCCCTGCTTCCTACCTGCATGTATAAAGGACACCTGCTAACTTCAAAGAAACATCTTCCCACCTGTCCACACGCGCCTGCACTCATGTGGAGAGCAGGTAGTTGTGGCACTCGACAAATCTGGTTCAAAGGAACGACCGGGCGAGTCTGTCAGAGGGAGTTCCTCCCACCACGAGTGCGGCAGTGAGTATCATTCTTTCCGTACCCATCATGTCTTTCTTTGTTAACTGTGCACACGCGCTCAGAAGGGCGCAGGCTACGCAATTCCCAGGAAGGCAATTTCCCATCACACTATGCTCCCAGATATAGTTACAGGTTTTGACGTACTTATAATCGGTTTGAACAGCCTTTGTTAATAATAACAAAGTAATAGTTTACACAGGGTAGCTTTATATATATATATATATATATATATATATATATATATATATATATATATATATGTATGTATATGTTTACTTTTCTCTTGATGTTTTTCTACTTGATGTTTTTCTACGCGTTTAAATAGGGCTAAGGTTTGACAGGAGAGCAGTGTGGCAACGTCTGTGGTCTGAGTTTTTGTCATGATTTTTGGTTGCTGATTGGTCTTATCTTCCTGGTGTCCTCAAACCGTAGGAACAGCCCAGTGATTTTACTGAGGGACCTGATAACTCTCTCAAGAAAACACTTGCGAAAGAAAAACAAATACCGGTCTGCAATAGGCTACTTTCCAATACAATATTTGTAAATTATACATAACAAGACGAAAAGTAAATATATGTATTTGCTTTCGGCCTTGTAATATAGGTCTACTCCTTTTAAAGTCATGAACATATCGTGTACACAAGGTGTGAAATAAAATATTTTGAAAGCTTAACTATCAGATTCTGATATATTTCTCCTAATAAGGGGATTTGGGAAGGAGCTGTAAAAACATGTATTATTAATAGCCATTTAGATTAATACATGACAATAAATCTGGCAAAAGCTCTTCAAAAAGATTACTAAAAGTAAACTTATAAACTAAAAAGTAAAGAAAAAAGAGACAAGGCCAAATTTGGACAAAAGGATTAGTTATGGCAAACAAAGGCTAAAAGTGATGACGGCTCATTACCTGTCAAAAAATCCTACTATAAATGTAGTAGCACAGTTTGTCAAGATGGAAATCTCTGACACATGACAGTACCATCTTTGGCAATTGCAAGGAATGTTGACGAGGCAGCAAAAATGACACCATACTGGTTTTACAAGCTCAGTCTGAATGGTGCGAACAAATTTTAAGTTCAGCCAGGGGGACACCAGGTACAGCGGTACAACAGCGATTGTGTCAGGTGATCAAGCGGACACAGTCGAATACTTCCGAATTCTCCTTAAATCGTCAGCCCCACCAAAAGTGTACCATGTTAGAGGAGTGCGTCCACGGCCAAGCCAGAGTTTGGCGACGTGAAAGTTTCTTTTGATGAATATTGAACTGTATTTTTAAAAAAAGTATCTCCATAAAGTGATTAGAAAGTGACTGAAAGCTTTTGTCATAACTCCTTCAATGAACTGCCATCGACGAACAACAAAATTATTCTAGTTTTGTAATATGGGTCTCATTGGCATATAGGCTATAGTTAGTCTGGCTGTTAGCTCCTCACTGCCTCAGTTAATATTAAACGCTCCTTTCTCCTAATCCTCTTGATGGCTGGATGGTCACACAGTTTGTGGTATAAATTAATTAACCATCTTGACTATCGATCTAGCTATCTTAAAACCAACTAACAGACTGGCTAGGTGGCTAGATAGCCAGAATATCTAGACTGGAAACTATGTTAGAGGTAATTAATATCGTTTGAGATTAGGCTATATGATCAATATTGTACTCAGACGGACTATACGATAACGTTTGGTCGATCGTTCCTAAATGTCAGTGCAGAAAGTTAACGTTAATTGTGGTAAATCGAGCTTTAGTGATCCTTTACTATGTTTCGGTTGAGATTGTAGTAAGGTCTTCTTGGTAGGCCTACAGTGTTATCTCTTTAACGGTTAACGGAATTCAACGAAAGGAAGATAACATGGCAGTAGCTGTCATTACTGTAAGCGGTAACTGTGACACCTGTTAAAGCTCTCAAGTATTTATTACTGCCGTATTTAAAAAACTGCACTTGGTTTCAACACCAAAATATAAAAAAGCGTATGATACCAAATAACGGTAACAAAATAAAAGACCCTGAAAATAAATGAAATTACGTTATGTGACTTTCACATAGCCTCAGTTAAAACTATTAGCCACGCCAAGGGTGAGGACGGTGTGCAGTATTACAAAGCCTCTTAAAATCGTCGCGCCGGCCCACAATGTTGACTCCATTTTTCAAGACAGTGTGTATTAACTATAATGTTCAACAAGAGGCTGAAAATATAAATAGAGAAATTCCACTGTTAGGTAGATTGCTGTGTTAAATAAAGCAGGTATTTCCGAGTGTCAGTGTCGATATATTCTGCTTTATCATACCAAATTTATGATTGTCATGCAACGTTACCCCTCTGTAGAGAATCTGTAATCTTACTTATGAAATGAAAATAAACCTATGCAGGCTTATTCTGTTTCACAGCTTACTTACAATGCTTATGGCTGTCTGTCATGACCGACGATGGTGATCTTCTACTTTTACTGATGTTGATGTTGCGTCTCCTCAGTAGTGCTCTTAGTCAGTCCTTGTACAGTCTCCTCTAGCCACCAGCAGAGGGATGGCCCTGATGAAGCTGTAGCATGGTAGGTGGACATCAGGCATCCGAATCACATGTCCTAGCCTAGCCAATTGAGTTGGTGATGGCGTAGGATGGACCTGATGCTGGTAGTAGTGGCACGTCAAAGGATTTTAATGTCTGACGCATGGTCTTGCCAAACTGAGACTTCTCTAGAGGTATTTCATGTGGAAGGCCTCCGGGCTCCATATTTGTCGGTTGTATGTATCCCAGTTTTCACACCTATATAAGAGGCTGGAAACATGGACTGCACAGTATACTTGCGCCTTAGTGCACAGGTTGAGGCCCCTGTTTTGAAAAAGACTTTTCCTGAGGCAACCAAATGCAGCAGCCCCTAGCTAGTTGAGGTGCACATGGCACAGTTCTCCGATAGCTACTTTGAGGTGGTGACAGTGGATAATTCTTTGTCTTTTATTGTCAAGGGTGTTGGATGGTGTGATGGTCCAGAATGCCAGTGATGGATGACCTTAGTTTTCTGATTATTGACTGTTAGATTCATTCTTCTGTATGCTTCGACAGCTGCTGTAATGGTGGTTTGCAGGGCCTCTGGAGTGTGAGCTACCAGGGCACAGTTATAAGCATACTACAGCTTGGTTATTTTCTATTAGCTTAGTTTGATGGTATTCTGCAGTCCTCATACGCTGACGAGGTTGCTATTGAGTTGGAAACTTGTGGTATCACCAGCCTGATTCTCCTTGGAACAGTGTAGTCACACATATCAGGAAGATAAAGAGCACTGGAGCCATCACATAGCCCTGTCTGACCCACGTTTGCACAATGTAAGGCTTAGATCTTTGACCCCCCCTACCACCATCATTCTAGAGTGAAATTCTTGCAGGGTGTTTTAAAAACTTGAGCTCAAGGTGTAGCCTGTTAACAAGAAGGTGTAGCCTTGACTCAACTTCATTTAGTGACCCTTCTTCTAGTATTCTGATCTCACATTTACAATGTAGCACTTTAGTTCACTGGCTGTGGGTGCTGTTCTGTGCCGGGGTCTGTCTGTTCCGTGGCTGATATCTAGGAGAGTCCTGATGTTCCATGTTGCAAGCCTTACTGGAATTTTTCTTGTATCACAGGGTGGAATGTCCTGATAAGTGTGCTCCCTGCCCAGAAACTGTTACTTTGGGGCCACCTTTTCTAGGCCCCTCCCCCACTGCTCAGTCAGTCATCCAAAAGCAGCTGCCGCTCAGTCCCAGTTAAGCCAGGTATGTAAATTAAACTTGAACAAACCTGAAAACCAGAAAAAGTGTGTATTAGTGTATGTTCATTGTTTTTATTTAGACCATCAGATGTTAAAGGCTTGATATGCTGATTCAGATTTAGATCATTTGGAATGGTCTAAATCTAAAGGTACGCCCTGCTTTCACATCCACAGTGAACAAAATAATAGCACAACAGAACAAAAATAGATTTTCCCACTCACTAGTAACTGTATAGGTTTCATATCAGGCAAACCTGTTAACTAGTTTGAGAACAGGTTTCAATGGTTCATCATAATATCTTATGTTTGCTCAAAGTTTCTTGATTGGGAGAAAGTATGTACTGTTGTATAAATATAAATGAAAACTGCATTGTTTTTGTCTATCATATGTTCTGTTCTCTCTCAACAGAATCTTGAATTTTTTTCTGTTTATAAAATGATTACAACGTGTAGAATTACCTTGGGTAGAATACATGTCTGCTGTGGCACTATCCTGAGGAAAGAAGCACTCTGAAGAACAAATAAGACTCTTCCTCTTCAAAAGATGTAAGAGAAACATTTATAAGAGAAACAGTCCAGTGATGTTTGTCATCCTTAAATGTTTAAATATCAATCTAACATGTTCTAAATTTGAGGAATTTCCCATTGCTGAGGGATGAGCAGTATCTTTCTTTTATTAAAAGTACTGCTGTGATCTTCTGTGATGGTTTGGGTTTTACATCATTTTAACCATTTGCTTAATGTACCTGTAAACCATCACCTTTGTTCTTTGGAGGCCTAAGGGATTTCAGAACCTGATTGAACAATTTTTTCTCTCTGTAGACAGTCCTTAGCAAGGGGAGAAATTGCAGCTACTGGCATTTTTGCCCAGTCCTACATTGATGTTGACTTTGTTGTCCAGAGGGCCATCAGGAAGTGTGTGAGCTGGTGCTCCTGCTTGCATCTTGTCCACCCTGCCTGTCTGAGGTGGTGGTGGATGTGGTCACTGGCCACCTCTAAGCCATAATGTCTGACCAGGAGGACCAGAGTGGTTTGTCAGCATCCGGAATGTGCCTGAGTGTGGTGGCCACACTGCAAGCAATTTTTGCATTATTCTGGACCATGTGCTGGAAGTCACAGTACCTATGAGACTTATTGTGGATGTTCCAGAATGTTTACCTGATGTTCAGAAACCAGTGGAGCTTATTGTGGATGTCCTGGAACAAGATTTGGTGAATAATCCGCAATGTGCACAGGAATTTGTGCTTGATCTCAAATCTGAAACTGCCCTGAATCCTCTTGAACAGATCATGGATGTTCAAGAATCGATTAAAAATGTATGGTTATTTTTAGCATTTCCTAGATATTCTGCAATCTGTGCCGTAATTTGTAGACTCTGTTGATCTGGAATCTGTCCTGAATACTCTTCAACTAATGCTGCATGTTCAAGAACTAGTGATACACCTACCAGCTTTTTCAAAGCATGATAGACATTATTAGTTTGTGCAAGCACTATGCATAAGAAAGTGTGTCATTGTGACAAATGGAGTTTTCTGTCAGAGGACACCGCAGTGATGTGATTATCTTTATTTGTGAATGTAATGTAATAAGTTTAGTCTCATTCAGTTTAAAACTCATGCTACTTATACTACAGTATTTCTGTCTCCAGTGCATTGTGTACGAACTCTGCAAGCTCCTGGGAAGTACAGAAGGTGGAGGATATCTCACAGAATGAGTCTCACAGATAGTACTCTCTGGATGGAGAATCCTGATGGATCAGTAATGTGTTCTTGATTATTCTCTTCCTTATTTACATTAATTTGAGTGAAGATTAATAATCACTTAGTAGCACCAAACACTAAACACCCGCGGGCACAAAGCATTTGATAAAAGGTTACTTTTACCTGTCTGTTTCACACCTAAGAAGAGTGAGCCAAATGTGGAAAGGAGTGAAACACAGCACCCTCTGCTGCTGCTGCTGTGTCACTGCAGTGACAGATAAAACGGCTATCATCGCATCTACCTGAACTCTTTCCACCTTTCGAGTAGCCCACTGTCTTGCATTAAATCAGTTCCATTCATTCGCCTCCAGTGCAGCAGACCTTTATAAGGAAAGTATGTGTCACATTCCCTTTTATTTCAAGATACTCCAGTTCTCAGCACAGACATAAAATAAGATAAACAAATGACTCATTGAAATAGATTTCCAGAAATGGAAATGTACAGATATCTCGATGCTATGTTTCTGAGTTGGATTAAAACCTTTAAAAAGTACATGTCTCTTAAGGTGCATTTACTGAACCTGACACACTTTATGAGAGGGCTGTCGCGGTGTACATGGAGTCCAGCCTGACACATCAGGTAAAGAAAACCTTTAATATGAACTCGAATGCATGATATGTCACATACCTATATTCCAAATGAAGAGGAGTAACACTGCTGTACTCTCAGTCTCACTCTCTCTGACTCGCTCTCAGTCTCAGAACTGCATCAGCCAACGTTTCCTTCCGAATCACAGCAGCTTGTATGTATTCTCAAATGATCAGTTATCTATTTACGTACATGTTTGGGTTCATTGTTATTCTGCAAATAGATGACATCGGCAGGGTTCCACAGAATCCAGCGAATAGAAGATTGCCATTAACTCCTGGCAAATGTCACGCTACTCTGAAGAAAGCAAAACATGATTTAAAGGGGACCATAACTGTAAAGATTCCCAGCCACTTGTAGGAGTATTGGAGTAAAACCTGTACTATTTTACCATGCACCTAATGAGCTAATACTTACTGGGCGTGAGTGTATGTAACTAGCTAGCTCTGTAAAGTAGCTGAATGATCAATGTGGTCATTGTAAAGATGTGGACTAGACACAACACAATTCTAAATGTTAGTTTGGAGTAAAACATATGAAACAAAATAATTGTTCAAAATGACTACACCTGCGCCTAACAGCTCATCAATCTACAGAGATCCTCTCTCAGCTGCTGAGAGTCTGGTTGCAAAATGAGACTGAATCTTTAAATTAAATTGTGAAAAACGTCTAGCTATGTAAAAGTTGCACTGAACTTTCAAAGAGTGTACATACTGTCAGTAAAATAAATTGAGTAAATTAAATAAATACGAAAACAGTTGCAGGGTCACTTCACTGTGACATTAACGTTGACATTCCTATAGCTCTGTAAGGCTTGATTAATTTTGGCATCAGTCTACACACTCCACAATTACCAGCATTACATCTTTAAAATGACCAAATTCTATATTTTGCATGTAAAGCGCTCCTGTTCATGTTTGAATGCAAATGTGCCTTTTCAATGTTTACTTCATGTGGAAACTGAAACAATGTTGAGAAAACATCCTTTTGATCTTCTGACTCAGCAGTTACATGCTGGTTGCTGAATAAGACTCAAGGGGGATGGTTCTAGACTACCTCCGCACAGGTTTACCTGGCCAGAGGGATTGTCCTGATTTTTCCCCTTTTTCATCCTGTTTTGGAATTGCAGGTTACACACTTGTCTGTACATGTACCCTCTATACTTGCACAGGAGTGCTAAAGTGAGCCGAGTGCTCCTTAGTTACAATCCAACACAAGCTATTCTTCACACTGCAAGCCCCACGCAGCACCACAATGGGACACACACAGACTGGAGCATGGGCACATCCCCACTGACATCACAGAGGAACTTTGCAGGTGCTTCACACACCATTAGAGGGTGCCGCAGCAGAATGACAAGGGCACACTGCTGACCTACCCACACCTACCCAATGGAACAAAGGCAATTTTTTTCTGCCGCTGTGGGCCCCTGGTCATTGTTGACTGAGACAGAGCTGAAATAGCACCCCGGCCTTAGGGTTTCTTTGGTGTTTTTTATTCACAGCAGCATGTGAATGAAAGTTGCACAAGATTAAACACTGTGGGCAAGGACTATCATGTCACCAGTTAAAAAAATAATATCATACTCATGTTTGTGTGTTATTCATTTTATTTATTTATTTTTCCTCTGTCATTTCAGTTCGTTACTGAGTCCACGGTTTCCTTCTATTGTTTGAGTGCAGGCACCAGACACAACAGTACAGTGCAAACCCTCTATGATCCTTCCATAGTTTTGCCGGCAAATGTTATGGCTGTACACCTTACTCAAATAACTTCCGAAATGACATGAAAAAGGTAAGCCTGTTTTCTTTGTATTTGAAGTCAATTTCTTACCTTTATTCAATAGCTAGGGAACTCTGAAATATTATCTTCCTTTTTGGTGACAGTGTCCATTTATATTTTTTGGGGTATGTTTATTTCTAGGTACATTTTAAATGTACTTCACATGAGGTTTGACAGTCATTATCAAAGAGTTTCCACTCAGCAGGAATGATTAACAAGATTAATCTAAAGGCACACAGTTGTGGCTTGTTTAGTGCAGGGTGAACATTGATTGACTGAGCACTTCATTCATGTCCTTAACACTCTCTTTACCCAAATCTTCCATTCACTGAGTGATTGACTTGTTAAACACCATCATCTTGACTGGAGATGTCTGCATGATTCATGGATTTCAGTCCTCTCCCTTGAGGATAAGTGCACATGTCTGACTGGTCAACAGTGCTCGGCAGTGTGCAGACCTGCCGGCCCTGGCTGTTTTGCTGCGTGACAGAAGACTGCTCGTTACTGTAATGATCTTGCAGGGCAGATGCAACAGCAGTCACAGCACCAACCAGAGCGCCTAGCTCACTGCGGAGGGCCAGTATGTTGGCAGAGAGGACCCGTACCTCACTGCGCAGTCCGCTGGCACTGGATGCCACATTGCGTAGACAAGCAGTCAGACCTGCCCAGTGTCTGTCTGCAGCCCGTCGCTGCCGTAGTCTCAGCCTCCTCCTCCAGGGGGTGCTATTTTTTGAATGCTGCTGGGCCATAAGGGGGGCCTCGGACGTTGGGAGCGCCACAGATGTGTCCTCCGCAGTCCACTCGAACCGCCACTTCTGAGGAGCATCATCGCCCCCTTCTGGACGCTCTGGTTCACTGGGCTCTGTGGGATGGGGTGGGAACTTTAAATCAAACACATATTCCACTATTCCTCAAACCCTGCAGAATAATTAACTTGCCCTATAATCACTGTAAACATAACACAATACATGATTGTACAAACAGTTTTTTCATGTATATACATGAAATTTACATGAAACAAATACAAAAAAATAACAAAACTACAATCTACAATAATGGCATTTGCTCTGGACATTATTTAAAGTTTCTTTAAAATGCTTTGGCACATTCTTCTACTGGAGAGAGCTCTATAAAAGAGAAAAATAAGATGGGATGTGGTATGAATTGGAAGTAAAAACTGGAATGGCACCACTATAAATAATCACAAGTCAACAGAGAACTATCACACTGCAGCTATGTATGGAATTACTTTATGTATGTTCCATGTCAGCTCCAGCTTTCACTAAGTTCCACCTTATAAGGGCTCCTGAGTGAGGTGCTTGTCTTGAGTGTAGGCTGGGCTCTATAGTCAGGGTTTAATCTCAGCCATGTCATCACCCAACAATGACTGGGAACCCACACTGACAGAAGAAATGGCTTCATTCTGCTGGGATAGAAATGGGTAGGGTGGCCAGTATTTCCTTGCCACACCATCCTCAGGCACCCTATGATTCTTTAGACACCTGCAAATTGCTGAGATGACTTAATGGGAGTAGCGCCTATCCTCCAATTAGCGTCCACTTCACGGTGGCACTTGCAATAGAAAAAATACATGTTAGCTCTGTGCAAGTGTATTAGAGGACTGCATCTCACCTAAGTGCCTTTATGCAACTGCAGAGGCTGTCGTGTTGAAACGGGCCCAATGTATATTTAGTGATTCCAGTTGTATAAAAGGGAAAAAGCATGAAAAATGCATCATAAGTTTTACATGTGACAGCCAAAGTTTTACTGAAACATGCCATAAAATGATAATGGCTAAAATTATCTGAAACTGTACACTGCTTTATGTTCACTTAAACATTTTATTGTTAGTCTCTGAGACTCTTAATCAGACAAAGAAATGCTGCCCAATATTAACAAATTAAATGTTAAAAATCAGAAATCTAAAATGAATATGCTGCAAGACAATTTGGACCACAACTGCTACAAAAGGGTGTGGGCTTACTGTAGAGGGATGTTTCCCTACTGTGGTGGAGGAGCGTTGCTCACCTTGCTTTATGTCCTCCACACAGTCCAATGTGGCTGGAGTCGGGGTGAAGGCAGGGCTAGGAACAGGTGTGTCATGCTGGGACACAGCTGGCTGCTCAATGGGGGACATGCCTGCCGTGCCCTCCCCAATTGGCTCCTTGACCCCAGCCTCATCGAAGGTGGTCATCACGGCCTCCTCCAGGGGCGTCAGCTGGCCCGCGGGCACGCCAGTCTCCGCCAGGGCCCTCCGCAGGTCCTGCGCTCGTTGCTTAATGCGCCTGCGTTCATCCTGCCAGCGCCTCTGCACCTCGATGAGGCTGCGCTCCGTGTGGCTGATCTCGTTGATGGCGCGTGTCACCTCCTGCCAGATGCGCTTGCGGACGGAGACCGGGCTCACCTTTTCCCCGTACAGCTGGGGCCCGTGGGCCACCACCCGCTCGAGCAGAACGCGGATCTGGTCTGGGGTGAAGTTGGGCTTCCGCAGCCGTTCACGGGGCTCGTTCATCGCTGCAGCGCCCTTCCCTCCTCCTCCTCCTAAATGGTGTCCAGGCCCAGAGCCAGGGGTGAGCAAATCACTGTGGAAACTCTACTGTCTCTGCAGTGCAGTGCAGAGACATGAACTACTGAAAGTGCTGCCTCCCTCCAAATAATGCTGTCAAACAAGCAGATAATACAATGCAGCCTCTTCAGATCAGCAACAGCGCAGACAGTGCTCAAAGACCACACAAAAGCTTTATCAGAATAAAAACAAAAACATCAGTTCTCCATGCAGTTAAACGTAAATCTAGTAATCTGATATAAGAGCATTTCCTTAATACTGATTTCAAATATTTTCTGGCTTCCTGGCTATTATTGTCTAAATGTCGTGGTTCGGTTTACTCTTTGTGTTTAAGACAGTGTTAAATTTTCCACCAAGCACTGCTTTCTTCAGCACCGTGTGCCCGGAAGAAAAGAACAGCCCAGGCAGCATTCTGATTGGATGGTGTTGGATCAGCCCATTATTTGATCCCTCCCTCTGAAGCCAAAGTCTTTTAACACCAACAGCACCTCATTAACATGACTGCACTGTGCACGCTTGTTGCTGGTGTTAAGAGCATGTAGTTTCAACCGGCAGTAGGAGCCTGTACCACATGATCAAGAGTCTCCATGACAACACCATAATTCTGCCTCCCTGTGCTGCCCCAAGAATTCTAACGTGGTGAAGAAGTGCAGTATGAATTAATCATAATATAATGAAATGAATAATCTGAACACTGCAATGAGTTCTCAAATGACTATGAAATTCAAGATTAAACAAATTTATGTGACACAAACATCTCAAAGTTTATTTTGAACATTTCAATCAGTTTTATTCACCAGTGGCAGTGTGTAATCTTAAAAAGGAAGCTAGCAGGCCTATAGACTTCCACAGGTTTAGCAACATCAAATGATGAGACATGATGATTGAAACTTCAAAACAACACACAACACTCAAGTAATGGCAGTGCCTAAATATGATTGTAATGGAGCTGCTAGCCCGTTACGAAATGCATCTATACTTGGGACAATAAAAAGAAAGCAAAGTTTTAAATTACTGTCAGGCTACACTGTTGTTGACTTAGGGTGGCCAACTAACAGGGCAGTGAAGCTACAGGCTGTTAAAAACTTAGCTAAACAGCTTTAACTTTGTTTAAATGTTTTAGGGTACTGTGTTAGTGCGCTAACTAGCAAACTTCTTACCGCGCGTCTGTTTGTGTGCAGCCACTGTTTCCGGAGCAAGGGGAAGCAAAGGGTGATTCGTTGCGCTGGGACTGTATTTATAATGTACATTGGGTGGTATATCCCAGTTAACACCCATTTTCATATATGTTTATTTTCTGTGCCTGGGTAAATCTGAAAATGTGTAAAATGGCTGTTTTAATTAAAATGCTACTTGCAATGTAAATTATTTCTGTTACAGTTTTTATTGCAATATTAACAGCTGGGATTTAAAAAGAATTAAAACTGTTTTGGATCGTCCCAGGCAGCTAGGAGGGTATTTAAGGGAGTTTTTGCCCTCATTTTGGGTTGGTTAAATGGGAGTGAAGACTGGTCAGAGTCAAAGTGTGTACAGTGAGTGGGTATTACTGGAAAACTCTGCAAATAGTTTTGTTTACCTGTTTGTTATTTTATTTTTTGTTTTTGTTGCATCTTTGTTGCTTGAGTTCTGCTTTTTTACCTGATACTTTTGCCGCTTCCACTGTATATAGCCTTCACCTGCATGCCTGGGAACCAATAAACACCCTTGCCATTTCATTTGTTGGGCTCCATTTTCGATTTTCGATTTTTTTTTTTTTTTTTTTCGCCTGGCTGCTGCAGTTGGCCCGTCACAATGGTACATGGTTTTAAGAAAATGTGACATTTTCTCCCATTTCCCCTCAAGCATAAATAAAAAAATGTACATCTACTTAGGATCACAGAAACTACTCACAAACTTTTTTTCCGTTTAGCAGACTTGTTGTGGAAATTCTCTGGCTTTCTTTACAAATCAGTAATACAGTGTGGGCCTAGTCCACTCTGAGTGGGGAGTGAAGGAAGGGAATCAGGACTGATTCCAAAGGTAAATCTCTGCACTTTATTTCCTATATTTTAATAGTGTTGCAACAACAAAACAATTAGGGAACCAGCTTCAGAGGTGATGTTACCAAAACAGTGGACTTTGGTTAATTGATCAATAATTTTGGACATTACAGTGTGATTACCTCTGTAATTTGTTATCATAACGTGCAGGCATTATCAGTAGCTTAATGTAACACACCTAAGGCCACCATGATGCCACAATCATTTTAAAGCTTGACTCAACATCATAAACCATCCATCGTATCTCAATTATTTAGGCTTAACATCTCCAGGGCATCTTCTTGTAATACTTCTCAGAACAAATCAGCTTGTTTCTTTTTATATGTTTCCTTTTGAAAATCAAGTTTTACACCTTATACAAGTTAAGCTGTCTTGTGACAGGAGATGGCAGGGAAGATCTAACAAACCAAACTCACATACACTGTAAGTAATGATATGATCACATAAAATCATATTGCTAACATTCCCGGCAGATGCTTTATGACAGGACTAAGATGCAAATACCTGATAAACACATTTTATCGCACCTGTCTTTTTGGCAAAAGAAAAAGCCAGGACTCAGGGAATTTGAGGCCTTTGAAAAGCTCTGCAGACTGGAAACTGGAGGGATGAGGACACGGTGGTTCAGTCTTCATCCATTCAGTAATGGAAGCACAATACATCCTAAAACCCAAAAATCACCCAAACCCCACATACAGAAGATCTTCTTAAATAGACGATTATGTAGAGTGCAGACACAGTCCCTTCATGGGCATACTGTGGCCTACATACAAGATCAGATAGCAGCAATGGGCCAATTGATCAAACAGGGAAGCGGTCACCATATTTGAGCTATCTCTTCCCATGGCTGGTGGTTCATCACAGTTTCACACAATTAGGCCTCCTGACGAATCTCACGTCGAATAGCAGCGTCAAATACTCGTATATAATTGGAAAAATCAACAGGAAATGATCCTGGTTTGTAATTGCAGACAATTCAATCAATATTCATTTTGTCAGGCATGATGTATATATAGATACAATAAAAACCGTAACAAGTGAAAATTATGATCGTGTTCAGACAGGACTGGAAATGGAAATTATTATGTCGCCCATTTATTGCATAGGTATACCATCTAATGAGGTTCTATGCGTAACATATTACTCATAACTTATTTTTGTCAGGTTAATTCCATGTGACAATTAGTTTTTACCGGCGTTGAACGTAACGTGATGACGTTACACAGTGGGGCAGTGCTTAGATCTGAATGCGCAGGGTAGGGTTGATGCTGGAGAGTGAGTGATGTTTTGTATGCTCCGCTTAGTTTAGTTTTATTTTGCTACAGTTATCCCCTTTGAAAGGAAAACAAACTAGTTGTTTGAAAAGTTAAGAAAGGTAAATGATAGACTGAGTATAAACGTAGTCTTTACTTTTAACTTAATGTTATGCCATGGTCCGATACCTAAAAACGATTAGCCTGATTTAAAGCAAACTATAAGGCCATCTGTCCAATTTAGACAGTACTACAGGAGATTATCGCTAAAGTTCCAAGTGTTTTAACTGAAATGTTTCTCAAGGGTAAATAATGTTCCAAATATTGAGTGACCTACAGTCGACGAGGAAGTCTGCCAAATGAAAATACGTTCTTCACTAAACGGAAAGGCTTGAGGAGGCCTGTGTAGAATTCACTGTCCGTTCTAAACATCCAAATTAAGTACTTCTTATATCGACGCCGATGACTACTGTCTCCTCCTTGGTTTTGTAGATCGCCCTCCAGTGCCATGGTGAAGTTGAAGTACGAAAGTCAAAGCAGCATACAGGATCTGGCCGTGGGGGATTCGATCACCAACCGATGCTCGCGCCTCAATCAGTTCTTGCAGGTAAATAAACCACTTGGTTTATGTACTGGGACAATGTATTTAACGATTTTGAAGTGGCAACAATGTTTATTGGTAAAAAGACGCTTAACGAGCAGGCGGTGTCTTTATTAAAATTTTAAAATGGCAATCAAGACGCTAGAGTAGACAACGAAAATTCAGAGCATGCTTTCAGGAAGGCTGCTTACTAGTGAATAAATGTAGGCAAGCTCGCCATGTAAGGCCACAGTAAAACTCAAAAGAAACTTAGTGACCTGTTTCTATTAAGTGCAAAACCCATACTACAAAAACAATCATTAATTAAAGACCAAAGATTCTTATTTTTATGCTTGAAAATTAAAATCTGTGTGTGTGTGTGTGTGTGTGTGTGTGTGTGTGTGTGTGTGTGTGTGTGTGTGTGTGTGGAAACGGAGGCTTTTTGAATGTACTGAAGATAATAAAGAAATCTGATGGTCTTAGGTTGAATTCCCCCCTTAGTTTAGAATGGACAATCCTGTGGTAGATGTAGCTGTCTTCTGTGAAGATACAGAATTACCAGATAAGGTACAACATTCAGTTCAACATTCATTCAAAGGTGTCCTTCCAATAACCCGCATTGGCAAACCTGCATTTTTGATATAAACAATAAATCTAAGCAGCCTCACTACTTTAAAAGAAAGACTGGCATGTCTGTCCAGTATGACCACCCGTGCCTCACAACATTTGACTTTTGCGATTTTGCCTTTACTGAGTGATGTGTATATGTATGCTTTTCACTCTGCCCTTCTCCCTCCCTTCCAGGGGAAGTGCAGTGTCCAGTCTTCCCAGACAGGGGGCAGTGTGACAAGGGAGGGCCTGTTGGATGCCCTGCTGATGCTGCACCAGCTGTGCAGCTCTCCAGACCTCATGAAGATCCAGCATGTGGCTGACTTTGTCAATGAGTGTAAGTCTCTGCCCATCTCATCCCTCTTGTCCTCCTGTGATCTGTGAGTGGGTCAGTGGTAGTGTCCTCAAGCATGTACATCTTTCAGCCTAACCAATTGACTGTCCCTTTATTATCTAGGATGTAGTGATTTGCTGGCCTTTTTGTTTCTTCGTAGGCATGAATGAAATGGCCCTCTGCAATAAATAAGAGAACAAAATAATAAGGCCTTGTGGACACAGTCTTGCAGGCAAAGGAAGTGTGCATTCATGAATACTTAACACCTCTCAAGTGGACTCTTTCTGAATGTGTGAAATATATGCCTGCCTCTGTGTGTATGTGGGTCTGCCTCTGTTCACGCATATATGTACATGTGTGTTGCTGTTGTTGTCGTTGTTATTGTTGTGTGTGTGTATTTCAGTCTCTGAGATGGTGTTGGAGCTGCAGGACCTCCAGCCTGGCCTGCAGGACTTTGAGATGCGGGGCGTGGCGGGGTGTGGCCACTATGCTGAGGTGCATGTGGTGAGAGAGAAGGCCACAGGAGCAGTGTACGCTCTGAAGGTCATGGCCAAAACCCACCTCCGCACAGCACAGCACGTGAGCACCAGTGTATTTACTGTATCACTCACTGTAAAGAACCAAGCAAGAATTCAGTGCTGGTCTTGAAAACACGATAACCCACCCAAGGAAGATTTTGGCGAAAAGTCCTTATGAAAGTCTTGTTCAAATCTTATATCATAACTTATCATCTAATGTAAAGGTTAATAAATAAATTGTGTGCAATGTCACTTTTTCGGGTGTTGCCAGTACTGGAGTAAAGATGATCTCAAGATGATTGTTGTGAGTTTTTTTTTACATTCACATTTCTCCATTACATTTACAGACACTCCTGTCCTGAGCAATGGAAAAGTTAGGAGAAATAATGGAAAGTAACTAGAATAACAATAATATTAATAACAGAGGTACATTGAGTTTTCCATACTGTTGCATTTTTTCTCCTTGTAGTAATATGATTTTGGTTCCGCGTTTTCCAAGGTGGTTTTCCCAAGGTGGATAGTGTGAAAGCAGAGAGTAAAGGGTAAACTTTTCAAGGATGATTAATTCCTTTAATAGCAACACCTGTATGCCTGTTTTAACTTGCCTCTTTGTCAATTATGTTGTGTTTGTTGTTCTTGAACATTGCATGCTTGGCATTGGTACTGTTGCTTTGTTCGTGGTTTAATACAGGAGGTCAAACATTTGCTCTGTAGGCAGTAAACCTGTTGGACTCTGAACACTGCTCATGTATGTTTTTGGGGCATGGTAGAACAGTATGTCCCCCCCCAATCCCAGGTGGTGTGTTTTGAGGAGGAGCGAGCGATTCTGGCTCTGAGTTCCAGCCCCTGGATCCCTCAGCTACAGCATGCCTTCCAGGACAGAGACAACCTCTACCTGGTGAGATTCTCTCTCAGACTCGCTGCATTGAGGACTGTTGCTTTGAATGAGTGCCATTGTCTGGTCAGCCTTATCCTGTGAAGTTGAGGAGAGGTCTGCTCAAGCTCACCTTTTGAAATGCAAAGGTGATGGGGAGTAACAGTGTCTGCTCTCCAGAAGCTGCTTGCCCAGAAGCGCACCCTGAATACTGTATCTTCTGATTGTTGGAGGCTTTTGTTCTGTGTCCTTGGGAAAAAGGCCCACTAGGTCTTTTACTATATCAGTATCTCCATCTAGAAACATTGAAACCCCATAATTCCATATGAAAATGATCAGGCAGGGTCAGGCATCCAAGTGGCATCCTCTGTCTGCTGTGGCCCTATTGGTGTATTATGAGCTTGGCCGTCAGTAGTAGACTGCTCTATAGACTATTTGGATCCACTACCTAGTCATAGCCTGTAAATCTTGACATTTTTTGTGTTGTACTGTAGAGTATTATCATTTGACCGCAGTTATTGAGGGTTTTGTTATTTTAACACTGTCTTCCTTCAGTATGGGATTAGCTTTTGTAGCTTTTAAGATCTGCTCTTGATATTTTTTGTTT
This sequence comes from Megalops atlanticus, assembly GCA_019176425.1. NCBI lineage: Eukaryota > Metazoa > Chordata > Actinopteri > Elopiformes > Megalopidae > Megalops > Megalops atlanticus. The sequence continues at coordinate 16,499,290 of CM032880.1, forward strand.
TTAATGTTCATTACACGTGGACTTACGTACCTTTGTTTTGTAAATTGCTCTACATAAAACCAAGTGACTGAGTGTAATTTAAATATGACGCTAAGATTCACTCTGCTTGGGAAAGAAATTCATGGTATGTTTATGGAACTGTGAGAGAGTACATTTGTGTGTGTGCATACGCGTGTTCATCAACTCAGCATTTGCTGAGTCACAGATCTGACCCTTTCCTCCTCTGCTGGTTCTTTTAATTCAGAAGCAGGTGCTATTCCTGCTGTCAGTCACACTAACCTTCTTCTGCTTAGGTAAAGAAAGAAAGTGTCAATGTCGCACTCACAAAAGCTCCCATAGCCCATGACATAAACCTTTACTGCTCTGTGCCTGTTCCCTCTCACTCCAGAAGAGGGCGCTGCAGTCTTTTTCTCATAATTGAATACAACCAGTATGGATATACTGTAGACCCTTGTGGTTATTGCTGGGTGATGGAAGATTGGAGGAGAGAATGTTTTTTCCTTACTTACTTACCTTTTCCACTTACTTCTGTTGTAAAGATCTCACATTTTCCAGAATGGATGTTTGTTTATTATTTATTGTTTGACACCCCACAGTTAAGTGTTTTACTGTCTACTTTTTAATGGCAGGAGGCTGAAACTTGCTGTGCCTCATCCAATTTAATTGCATTGCCTTGCTTTATCCGACAGTAGTAGGCTTTTCTGCCCAACAGGGTCAGTGGCAGTAACATTAGGATTTCATCCTGTCCTTAATCAGCATCTGCCCACTAGTGGTCAGCACTCACGTTTTGCCGCTTCTGCCATTGATGTCAGAGTCTCCTGTCTTGCTGCCATCTCAATAATGACCTTACCTGTGCAGGTGGAAGTACAGGAGCCTCTTGGTGTTCATGGATTTGCTCTTTGCAATTTTGAATATTCGTGCACTGCAGGGGTGCCTGTTAATAGCTTCCCTCTCTGTTCCAAGTCGATTGAGTGCTCTGCTAAGGAACTTGTATTTTTTTGACACATTATACCGTTTTATTACATTAATTAAATACACATGTTCATCATTTGTTTCTTGCATAATTAAATTTCTTTAAATGTTTATTTTGTGTGTGGAACAATTTCCTATTTTCGCATAAGTCCTTTATATCTACAGTATTCGGATTTCACTGCTCACAGAATATCCTGAAACATATCTCATCAGGAAGAACAAGGGTCACCTGTGTATGTACCGGGCCCTCTTGCCTTCTCCTTGAGACCATCTGGGCCACTAACTACAGATATGGATACAGGCATGAACAGATTAATGCTGAGAACAAAGTTTTTAATTTTCCTCGCTTCTGTCAGCTTGGCCACTGCTCTCACAGCCTCATTCATTATGGATTTTCACCTTGTTGTTGAATTTCCTCCCAGTTCAACAGCTGCCAATGACACATCTATTGGGCAGTTGATTTAGCTGACCTCTGACTTTAGAGGCACTTGAATACCTAATTAATATACACATACAGCTCATATCTATGATCACTTTTCATTTCGGATGCTGCGCGCAGCTGAGCTGTACCACAGAAATCATATACATGGAAAGACCCTGCATGTCTTCCTTTTGAAAAATTGTCATAATTGAACTGGTAATTCTGCATCGTTTCACTCATCAGTTCTGTTGGATGGCAACTGATACCCTAACGAGCAAAAATAATTCTTCTCTCCTGGTTATCAGTTCAGATTTTTCCTGCTGACAGGTTATGTTGATAATGTTGTCAGTGTAATGACTGTTAAAGCACTTTGCTTTGTGCTATTGCAGGATTCTTTTCTGAGGGAAAATGCTGAAAATGGTGTGTTCATCAATTTTTTAAAAGCTTTTCTCGCTGCCCGCCTTGTGTGCGACACATTCAGCTATGAGAATCTATAGCCTGAGTGTTTGGAGCAAAAGACTGACAATACCTTGTTGCTAGGTAACGTCACCGGAATGTGACTGTGTAATCTCCATTGGCTCAGCTTCAGTTCTTAGCTCCTCTGTATCCATGATCGTTTTATTTGCAGCTGTTGTGCGCATACACATGTTGTGAAAGCATGCATGTACTACAGACCTGCCAGCAACTCTACATTCTGAACACTGCTAATAGCCCCTTTTGCCATGCATGTAAATGGATGCACGCACAGTGGTTCCCGATGCAAACAGGGTGATGTGACAGATTATAGATTATATATAAATATAGATTATAGATTATAGTTTTTTAAATAGGAGGCACCTGAGCAGGTTTCATATTCAAAGTAGTAAAACAACAGCACATCTATTTTCGTTTTGGCTGGTTTTCTTTCATTGTATAGACCATAAACACATTCTAGGAGTCTCACGTTCATACATAGAGCCGAAATGGTCTTTACTTTTAAGCAAATAATACAGCATAAAATAAGAATATATTATAAGAGGCTGTCGTCTGTCACTGGTGCTCAATTTTGGTTACTGATCTGAGAGGAGCCAAGGTAAAGGAACTAGACGTATGGATTTGGTCATTGCCTTGTTCTATTAATACCGTCAGACCCAGAAAAAATCATTAACTATTCATCTTCTATTAACATTACTTGTTTACATTTTCCAGATCTGTCCCAGTATGCAAATGCAAACGGATTTTGCATTAACATGTAAATGTAGATTAGGAACCGCACTTCAGGCACAACCTCAGTATCAGCCTCTTAAAACTCTTTTGCTGAGCAGTTCAAACAGGTCCCCATTGTGCGCTGGTTATAATGCTCTCCCAGTTGCATTTAAAGTGGAAGGAGGTACGCTGTCATCCCCTTCAGATAGCTGCTGTCATGAAAACCAAAAATGAATCTCTTTACACTGCCGTTACTCAGCCGGGCACTCGAACTTGCAGGTTAAGGAGGCCTTTAGAGAAATGATGGGTTAAACACTGAGCGCTCCTGTAAGAATGTTTGTCTGGTATAATTTGATTCTAATAAGTAGCTCACCTTCGTAAGTGGACCATTTTATTGTGGTTTTCTCCATAGAGTGTGTAGTGTGACCTGTCCTGTGTGTGTATTTCTGTGTGCATTTTCAGGTGATGGAGTACCTCCCAGGTGGGGACCTGATGGCTTTGATGAACAGGTATGAGGAGCAGTTTGATGAGCCAATGGCGCAGTTTTACCTGGCAGAGCTGGTGCAGGCCGTTCATGCAGTGCACCAGCTGGGCTACATCCACAGGTGAGCGCCTCTGTCTCTAGATCCACAGGTAAGCCCTCTGGTCTCTCACTCCAAAGGTGAACGCTCCTGTGTCTAGCTCTACTGATGAGCTCTTCTGTCTCTCCTGGCTTGGTATACCTCTTTACTTTAGGCCCCCGTATATATATTTCCCTGGAAAAAATACAGTCAGAGAATTACCGATCACTTGTATTTTACGTCTTCAATGCTGTTGCATGTAGTTTGTTTGATTCTTCAGCACTCTTCTCTCCCTTCCCCTGGCAGGGATATTAAACCAGAAAACATTCTAATTGACCGCACTGGGCACATCAAGCTGGCAGATTTCGGTTCAGCAGCCAAGCTCACAAACACATCGGTAAAGAACCAGCCAATCAGTGCAGCACACATGAGTGACAGAACCCACGCAAGGCCGGAGGCCATGGTCAAAGTGCCTGTCACTGCTCAATTAGACCATGGTCAGACTGCCCATCACAGGTTGATTGGTTGGTCAGAGAGCCTGTTACAGATCTTGACTCAGATGAGTATGCTGCTGTTACACAGGGTGATGATGATGGCAGTGGAGTGAAGGAAGAAATGATGACAGTTAACAATGTTTTTATCAGCAATGGTAATAAATGTGGGTCTTAAGGTCGTCACTATGATGTTGCTCACTGTGGTGATGGTGGTGATGCAAAAGGTGTTGAAGGTGTTTGTGATTAATGATGTTTGGATGATGGCGGTAGTTATTGCATTATTACCCCCTGAGTTCCTGGGGTTAACTATGAAGATGAAGGCATTGATGAAGGGGAAGATGATGATAATGAAGTTCTGTTGATGATGGTGGTCATTTGGTTCTGGTGATTGTGGTGGTAGTTATTAGTTGGTTGGGTTGTGATGATGGTGATGATTATTAGTTGATTATGAGGTTCTGGTGATGGTGGCGGTGGTGGTGATTATCAGTTGCTTATTGGGGTCTGATGATGGTGGTTATTAGGTTGCTGCCTCAGAGTTCCCAGTTGGCGCTAAGGACTTCCTGGCCCCAGAGATTCTGACAGCATTAAATAGAGAAGCCCGGGTGCCGTTGGGCCCAGAGAGTGACTGGTGGTCCCTGGGGGTCCTCGCCTACCAAATGATGTACAGGAAGCTCCCCTTCGCTGAGGCCAACCATAACACCCTGAACTTCCAGGTGGGTGGGGCTGGGGTATGGTCTGGGTGCCATGGTGTTTGTAGTCCAGTCCTCCTCTCCCATCATGGAGGTCCTGTGAAAAACTCCATACACACAAATAAGGAAAATTAAGATTTCTCCACTTTCACATCATTTCTCTATCTTTCTCTGATACAGACAAGTCTGTGTCACACTTACGTACGTCCATTACTGATGGATATATTTATTGCGACAGTTCAGCACTTTGCTTCATGGTACAAAAGCAGGTGCCTCACCTGGGAATTGAACCTGCAACCGTATGGGTCCCATATCTCTGAAGGAATGCTCTGCAAATCATTCCTGTTCCTTTGACTGGGGGGGGTCAGAAATGGAAAGGGATTGTGTGTGCTGTGAAGGTGAATTGCCACATTCTGCCCTTCACACTATTTGTCAGAACCAGTACGGATGAGGCTGGATTTGGCAGCAGATTTGGAGCCATGTGATTTCTGCCTTGGGAACAAAACAAAGTGGGAAAAATTGCTGACTAACTGTTAACGGGGAGACTTGTGTCCCTCTCCACTCCGACCCCACACAACCTCGTCTCTCAGAGCTCGCTGAAGCTTCCGGAGGAGCCCGAGGTGAGCCAGCGCTTTGTGGAGCTGCTGCAGGGCCTGCTGTGTGGGGTGCGAGACAGACTCGGGTTCGAGGACCTGCAGTGCCACCCCTTCTTCCTCGGTCTGGACTGGAGCAGCCTGAGACAAGGTTAGCCCTTTGCCCGCCTCATAGCATTATAACTTTGTTTCCTACCAAAAATGTGTTTGTTTTGTGTTGCGAACAAATCCCCCTTGCATATGGGTTTTTACTGCTGGCATGATGCAGTATTTGCAGAGTTAGCAGGGAGCTCTGGAACATATCCCCTGCAAATGGCGAACATCTCCTGTATAATCAAATAGTCAGATTGGTATGTTGGGTATATCTCTATCCCGCCCACTGACTGTGTGAAATTAAACAGCGCCAACATGCGGAGTGCATTTCCAGCAGATGGTCAGGCAAACTTTCAGGAGTTGTTTTAATTTTACATTTTTGTATTTTTTGAAAATTTTGAAATATTAACTCATTCGATACTTTTTGTTTTTAAGGTAGAGACCCTAACTGCTGTACATAGACTTGCAGAGCTGAAATTGAACTCTGCCTCAGTTTCTGAGGTTATACACACAGAGCCCTCTCATTCACCGCTGAATTCGCTGAGCATTATTTCCGTAACCCCCCCCATTGAGGGTATGATATGGTGAGTGTTTTGAAAACATGGGTACTTGAGCATGGAAGCCGCTGTGCAGTGCCCTACTGCCATACCCTTGAGTGCGATACTTGACTTGTGTTGCTCTGATTAATGCAGTGGGGTTCTCTCCAAGGAAAATCAATGGCCACAATGGCCTTAGCCGCAGCTTGGGGTGTCGTGTAGAACCAGCCGTTTCCCAGTGAGCAGCGAAGATGAAATGTAAACATTTCACCCCATTCGCGATATTGATAGGATATTGATAGGCGCAGCTGGTGCTCAGCTGTGTTCAGTGCATGAGGATTTTGCACTGAATCGCCCATGTCTCAGGGGATTGACAGCTGTTGTACCCTTGAGCAAAGTACATGTGCTTAACCTGAATTTCCTCAGTAAATATCTAAGTTTATGAGGTGGATAACATTGAAAATGTGAGCTCCCTCATATGCCCCAAATCAGGTAAGGAAATGTATTTAGAAATGTTCAAAATGTAAACACCTAAAGGTGTGTCCAGGGTGGAGTATGCCATTTATATTTTATTCAGCAGAATAAGAAAAGTTATGTAAATGTGAATGTGTGCAAAAAAAATAATACATTCACATAACTAATGTTACTCACATCTCAGTGTGCAAGCAACTGGCAAAAAGATGGTATATCTAAACTCTTCTGAACACTAATATGTGTTCAGAAGAGAAAAGCCAATGCTCATGAATGCATCTCAAGCTACTGACGCAAGTCTCCTCTTTCCTGTTGCAAGCTCTGACTTCTGTTCCAAACATGGGGGTAAGATTAATGCTTTTTGCAAGTGTCAGATTTATATTTGAACAGAGAAATATACCAGATGGTCTGTAACGGACTGAATGCGCGGATCTTCCTCTTTCAGTCCCAGATTGCTGAGCAGATTGAGATTAAATGGTATAAATCTGAATGAGGCAAATGAAGATCATGGCACAAAAGCATGAGTGCACAGAAAGATTACTCCTTATTGACTTGTGAACAACTACCTGAGGGTAAGCACATACACGCACACACACACACACACACACACACACACACACACACACACACAAAACATATCGCACACATATATACAGGCACCCCACACATGCACACGAATGCAAGTAAACATACATGTGCACATACATAAAAATGTATATCACAAGCAGATGCACACAAACGCACATGCACAGACATATTATAATCTTGCATTACATTAGAAAACTTCCCTTACCAGTTCATTCAAATAAGATGAAAAGAACTGGAGATTTGTAGTGTATTCAAGGTGGGGGACATTTTAGTATTTCCATGTTGTTTTTGATACAATGGGGGGGGTAGGGAGGATTGGGTATATAACACTGGCCACCGCACTTGCTAGTGCTGGTGTGCTGTCCGGTTGTGTGACTCATAGGAGAGACCTGCGGCTGTTCTCCCTCACGCAGGTGCAGCCGCGAGGTGCTTTGTTTTAACGTTTCCCTTTGATGTTGAAGTGGAAATGTTTCCTCCTGCTTTAGCAAGGCAGATTCAAACAGCAATGCAGGCCAAAAAAAAAACCAAAAAGATCCTTGATTGAAGCCCGTTCATTGCGATTAGTTTTCAACATTCCTGAAATTTTTTCAAGGGTCGGGAGCAAGAATGCAGACCTAAAACATGTGATCTGAAGTCCAAATATACCCTGGTCACCATGGCAACCCAGCAATGATACAGTTAACCCTCCACAGCAAAAATAATGTCACCTCATAACAGGCTCTGGAATTGTATGGTCTCGTCTATAACTGAAAAATTATACAAGCATTAGTGCTTAATATAGATATTACACTCAGCACGGGGCATGTAAAAGCACTGATGTTTAATGCTGATTTTAATGCGTACTTACTGAGAGTGAAGTAGATTTTATCTGACAGTAACAAGGAGATGAATTTTGTTTTTCTATCCAAACAATCTCCTCTCTGAGATGGCTTGTGCTTAATATACTAAGGGAAAAAATCATTTTAGTATGATGTTTACATATGGCATGTGATCTGCTCACAATATGGTCTCATTTTGGTAATGGATTTAAAATAGCAGATAATTTCATTTCAGAACAGCCTGTGTTTGTGAACTGAGGCAGAGTTTGTTGTGTCCCGACCAGCAATCCATTCACATTTTGCGTTTGAAAGACAGCTATTGATCCGAAAATACTGCATTGCTGGGTGTCTCCGGTGTGACTTGACTCGGGCACTCGGGGTCTGTTTTCTTATTCACGTTTTCAGCTGATGCTTGGAAATATTGAGGGGAGGGCGAAGCTTTGAACCAAACTGTTTTGAAGGCCAAAGTTACCTAAGTAATTAACAGGGGTCAGTGATTGACAGCACATAGGCCTAGTAGCTCCACCCACTCTGGGGTTCATGAGCCCATGGCATCTACTGTTGCAGATGCCACTCTGCTGCACACTTGTGCCAGGCAGAGAGAGAAGGGGCCCTTGGCAGAGAAGCATATTGCCCTCTGTGTTCCATGTGCTTTCCTCATTTAGTTAATTTGTTGCTTTTTGCAGCTATTAAAAAAAGAATATAAAAAGACTCCAGGGCATGGTTAGAAAGCTTTCGTTTAGGTATAGAGAGGAAGACTAATGGTTGTTAGCGGCAGGACATGGTGACCAGAGAGGAGTGACTGGGTGCTGAGGGGTTAACAGACGGTGGGGGTGCGGTGGGGGGGTGGGGGGGTGTGGTGTGAGGCTCGGCAATGACTCAGGCTGAATGTATCACTGATTAGATGAATCTGCTGCAGAGGGAGAGAGAGGGAGAGGGGGTTCTGTGTGTGTGTGTTTCAGAAAAAGAGAACATTTCTGTGTGTGCGTGTGTCAGAGGGAAAGCGCGGTTTGCTGCACTACAATCTCATTGCACCTTCTCCCTCTCACCCTCCCCACTCCCTCTGTTTGTCTCTCTGCTCATTCACCACTCATCTCTCTCTCCCTCTCCCTCCCTCCCTCTCTCTCCATCTCCCTCTCCCTCCCTCTCTCTCTCTCTCTGTCTCTCTCTCCTGAAGCGCTCCCTCCCTTCGTTCCCGCGCTCCGCGCTGAAGATGACACCTCTAATTTCGAGGAGCGCGAGAAGCCCCCGTCCCGGCCGGCGGCAGCTCGAAGAGAACCCCCTCGATCAGGATCCCCGGGCGACGACCTGCCGTTTCTAGGCTGGCTCTACAGCAGGACCCTGACACCGCTGCCCAGGGCCGAGTGAGTACCGGGAGCCCCCGACGCAGGGCCGGCGACGCGTGGCGGGTTCCGCCGGGTGCGATGCCGTACGCGCTGCCGTACGCGCTGCCGGACGCGCTGCGACGCATCTCCTCGCGCATCGTCCCTGTTGCTGTCAGATGGGGACAGGGGCACTGATCTCTCAGCAGCTGCATCCTGCGGTCTCTCTCCTGTTGATCCAGAGCCAGTCAGTATGGCAGCCAAGAAAACAGACTGAGTTTGTTGTGTTGCCTTTCTTCTGCCCTTACTCTGGTATTTATAGATCCGGTGTTAAGCCGTCATTGATGCAATGTGGATGTTGTTGTTCGCATTCTCATGAATGTCGTTGTCAGGAATGAATGAAAGTGAAGCCGTGGTGTCGTAGCTGTAACTCCTGCGTTATTTAGCCTGTGTGTGCGTGTGTGTGTGTGTGTGTGTGTGTGTGTGTGTGTGTGTGTGTGTGTGTGTGTGTGTGTGTGTGTGGTGGTAGGGGTTATATGCTTGTGTTTGTGTAGACGTGTGTGTTTTTGATTGTTAGTGTCTCTGTGTAGTGTGCTACTGTGTGTATTGAATGTTTACAAGTGTTTACATAGGTGTGTGTGTGTGTGTGTGTGTGTGTGTGTGTGTGTGTGTGTGTGTGTGTGTGTGTGTGTGTGTGTGTGTGCGTGCGTGCACATGCATGTGCATGCACACATGTGTTTGTGTTTGTATGTATGAGTGCATGTGTGTGCATATGTGCTTGTGCATGTGAGAGTGATTGCGTGTCAGCACCTGTCCTCGCAGCGCTGAGGAGAGAAGTGTCTTGCTCTGCAGATTTCTCTGTGGATTCAACAGATTTTGGAGTCTGCCTCAGGTAGATTAGCAACAATCCCGTTTGTAGCAGATGATTCTTAGCCATTTGGTGTCTTGTGTGTAGAACAGAGAGCAGAATGAAAGAATAAAGAAGAACAAGCGTTAACAGATTAGTCAGTAAGGATGATCCCAGATTGGGGAAAATAATTTATTTCTATGGAAACCAGAATGTATCCCACATGCGTATTTTCTATCTCTCTCTCCCTCCCTCCCTCCCTCCCTCCCTCCCTCTCTCTCTCTCTCTCTCTCTCTCTCTCTCTCTCTCTCTCTCTCTCTCTCTCTCCCTCCTCTGTCTCGCCCTCTCTGATGTAAAAGAAGAAGGCATTTCCTGGTTTGATCGCACGCTGTTACGGAATGATCCAGAATCCTTTGCTGTTTGATTAGTTTTTTCAAGGTTTGCTTTGGTTATGCTTTTATGGAGGGTGTGTGTGTGCACGCGCACGCGCATCCGTATGCTGGTGTTCAAGTGTGTATCTGTGTGTGTGTGTGAGAGAGAGAGAGCATGCTTGTGTTAAACAGGTGTGTGTGTGTGTGTGTTTAAGAGTAAGTATGCTGGTGTTGAATAGGCAGCAAATTTGCAGTAGTAAAACACAGATCCATATGAGAGGGCATTAATGGCTGCTTCAGCTTTGTGGGGGATGATATTTTGACTGAATATTTTCACTGTTTGGCTACATTTCCTCATCCTCTGATTGTAAGCATTGACAACCAGTGACGCTTAATGCGTAATGCTCTCTCTCCCTCTCTCTGTTTTTCTCTCCTTCTCCTCTGTTGCTCCTCTCCCTGTTTTTGCCCATCTCCTTCCTCTCCTCTCATTCTTTCATCCTACCCCTCTCCTGGTCTTTCTTGTCTCCCTCCTGTCTCTTTCTCTCCTCTCTCCCTGTAGCGCCTGTTTATCTCCTCTCCCTCCCTCCCTCTCTCCATGTCTCCTCTCAGCAATGGCTGATCCTCAGTTTCAGCTTCAGTATCTATTCTCAGTGGTGCATCAAGGTTCATGGGATTTCCCTGAAAGATGGGGGAGTGATTACCCGTTTTCTCTGCGATTTGATGGTCGTGGGGGTCATCAAGCTCTTCCTCTGTAGGCTGATATGCGTTTTTGGGGATTCCGCCCCACCCCCCTAACCGTCAACCACAGGAAGCTGTCCTCTCTGAATGACCAGCCCCAGGCCATGCTCTGTCACTGTGTGAGTGGCGGCTGATCCAGCACACCACCAGCACATTAATGATTAAAGATGATCATGATTTTGGCCCATTGTCTCCGCACCCACATCACAGAGCTGTCATTTAGAACAGCTGTCATTTTTTGATGCGTTTGCATGTATGTGCGCGCTGTGGTTACACTTCTGCTTTAGTCTTTTCCTGAGAGGGGACCTCTCATGCTGTGCTGTGCTGCCGTGCGATATGTTCTGTTGCTTTGGCGATTTTCACTGTAATACATATTTCAGCCATTAGGTACAAAGAGCCAGGTACATAGCGTAACGTACATAACACAAGGTACGTAGCCTCAGATGCATCACACAAAGTACAAAGCTTAAGGCACATATGAGAAGATCCTGTTGAGTTCCTCCTGTTTTGGAATTTGAAATGCCTGATTCTGTTGCAGGACTGATGACTTGGAGCACCTGTCAGGCTTACCACACATTTAAACATGTGTCTGTCACACCTGTCACAGCTGTAGCATCTACCACATCTCTTATACATGTAACAACTGTAACAACTGTAGCTATTGAACACCTGTTATGTCACACCTGTAATATCTACTATACCTGTTTTATATGCCTTACCTCTTACCCAATTAACAAATTCAGTCTAATTACAGTGCCCTTTGTTCTTAAATTTAAATAACATGTTTAGGCAAGTGCATAATCAAGCCTAAAGTTTCTTGTTGTATTCAGTGATGGCCTAACTCAGGGTTATCCCAGAAACAGCAGGAAGAATGTCTTTTCTGTATTTTCAGCTGAACAGTAAGGAAATGGCAGATTCCTGATGCTTTACTACACTGTGATACTGACTCAGGCCATTGTAGAATCGCCGACACCTGTAGCAGTCTCACTCTGTGATGTTTTAGCACTCTCCTTTTGCTCCACAAGCCTGTCATTGGACTCATTAAGATGGTGGAATTTCGCTCATTCAGAGATGATTTTCTCCGCATAGGCGATTCAGAAATAAACAGTAGCAAAGTTGGTTGATAAGCCAACACACTATTAAATGAGAGCGAAATTAAGCTACAGAGGCGGCTGTGAGGAGGCTCAGTGTTCAAGATGTTATCACCCTCTTTCCTGCTAACTGTCTCTTTCTTGCTTGCTCACTCCTTCTCGCTCTCATTTCATTTTCCAATATCAGTTGGCTTTATTGGCATGACAAGTATGCACTTAATGTGTTCCTAAACAACAAGTGGGATAAGAAAATAATACAGTTCAGCTAAACTAACATGTTAAAAAATAATGAATCGGTAAAATAACCATGGACCATAAACTAAACGAGTCTTTATTTTGTTTCTTTTATCAGTTATCTTTCAGATTGTGGTAAGTGGCAGCATACTGACCTGCCAATGCCATGGAGGCTTCTTTCCCAGCATGAATGGCAGCCTCTCAATATCTTTGAGGTTCTCAAATTCAGGGCACATTTCCTTTATTTGGCAGAAGTGATGTGCCCTTGTATATCTGTATCACAAATGATCAGGAAGCTCAATTCTGTCTCCACCTCTTGAAAATGACAAAGCACAGCTTGTCCTTTCTGGACAATCATGTCTGCCAGTGTCTACCAGTCTTTGACGGGTTTTGCTCAGTCTGTCTGTACTTTGTCAATATTTTCCTGTGTTTATAGTTTTTCACCATGGTCAGTCTGCCATTCTCTTTTTAGGGCCAGAAAGCATGCCAGGTTGCTTTCTGTGTCCGAGTGCCTGATGTCATTTTCTTTGTGGTGTGTTATAATTTGGTTGATTTCGATCATATTTGCTGCTATTATGCTGCCCTGAAGCTGCTTTGCATTAGTAGGTGTTGATGATGATGTCACTGTCTCTCTTGCTTACTGTCTCTCCTTCTTGCTTGGTTGCCATCTCGCTCTCTGTCTCTCACATGTTGTCTCTGTTTCTCTCCTATCTCTTGCTGTTTAAAATGAGTGAAACTGAATTTTGCTTTCTTGCAGAGAGGTTATACAGTCAATTCAGGGGTAACTTAGTATGGTGTTTCTCAGTCAGTTCTGGAGCAATTTAGCACAAAGGTACAATAGGTTCAGGGGTAATTTAGTACAGAAATACAGACAGTTCAGGGGTAATTAGAGGAGCTGACTAGAGCAGTGAACTGAAATGAGATGAGCTACACTATGGCACAATATCAGAAGCCGCTACATTAACACAGCTTTCTGAATGATTCATGCCAGGTGACAGCTGTGTGATAGGTATCCAAAGGGTACACATCTGCTCCAGAATGCACGATATAAAACCGTAAACTAGCAAATCCATCATGTGTCGTAATGGGGAAGCACTGTAATGTATCAGCAGGTGTTCATAGCAGGCTAGCACGCAGCCTTAGCTGATACAGCCCTCTGAATCTCGCACTCCTGGAACGTGTGTGGGATGAACGCGGTCGGAAATAGACGGGCTAAACTGGGAACGAATGAAAGCGGGAAATGGCAGGGATCTGCGCGCAGCTTCTTATTGTTGTCCTTCTGTTGTGCAGTAGCGTTTTATTTTCAGATCAGGTTAATGATCCATTTTGTGACACTTCGATCGACTGCAAAAGTAGAGTCAGTTTAAAGTGGGATTACTTTCTATAGTTTACATAGCCTTTTTCCGACCGGTGCTCAGAATGGAAAAAAAAAACCTATACATTTTCCATGACAAAATCCTTAAGACCTTAAATTAATTCTTGAGCCTTACACTTTTAGGCACACCAAGTCTTGTGTTTTTTTTATTTTGTTTTGTTTGATTATTTGCTTAGAAGAAGCAAGTAGTGGTTATGGAATTGAGTTTGGGATTGAAAGACAGATGGATGAAGGTTCAAATCCCAACAGCTCTGCTTGCTTCTGTTTGCATAAATCAGGGTGCTTAACCTGAAGAATGTCCAACTGTATTAAAGAGATACATGTAAAATATGAATGATGAAAATTGTACTGGATAAAGTCTATAAGGCTCTCTTTAGAATAATGTATACAACCTATAGAATGCATAAGTAGCCATGTAAAGTGAACCCTTTTGGCTTTCAGTCTTCAAGGGCATTTGCTTGGTAACAATATAAATCAAGTCAAATCTTCTGGCTATTTGTGTTTCACCATTTACAGTCCATGGGGCATGCTTCACTTTTAGGATTAAATAACTGCTCATTTAAAAACATCCTTGCAAGTTTGTTTGCTTCTTGATTTTTACAGCCTGCCAAATGAACAAATAAATGTACAGCCTAATGACAGTCTTCAGGAAATGGTGAAGTGAATAATTGAAGTGTATACTAATATTAATTTTCTGTTGTACATTTGAGTCCTGATAGCTGGATGGTCAGGGTTGCTATGCTACGCACTGAACAGGAGGAAGAAAAGTCAGTAGAAACAAAATAGACCTAGCTGCATGGTATGTAATAAAGTGGAATATGCAGTTATCCAATATGCCGTTATTGGGAACTAACTGTATAAATTATATATATTGTTACTGGGATGAGCCAACACTTGTGATTGTGTCAGCCGCCTTCTTTTAATTAATGTATGCAAATGTTGGAAAGTAAAACAAAAACTAAATAGGTTAGTTTGAAGCCTCTGAAATGTCACAGTGTGTAGGCATGCCTGATTGATTAACATATCAAGGAACGAATGAAAGGACAGATCTACCACTCTCAGATGTTTCAATAATTTACATAGTGGCTTTTTTTGTTTCCTGGACACCAGAGAGCAGACACACTTAACTGATACCTATTATGGTGATGATTTCTTACCCTTGTTGCACAAATGGATAAAATAGTGAGTCTTTTAGCAGCTGTTGAGCATTCACTCTATTTCCTACAGACGGTGTTTGTTGTATCTCATGTAATAAACACCCTCTGCAGTGAACATACGTATTAGTATATACAGTAGTTGTATAATAATTGTATTTCAGTTTTTGTGTGTGCATGTGTAATCAGTGAGAGCAGTCCATCTATGTCTTGAGCTGTCAGTCAGCCTATTGCAAGCTGTGATTGGGTGATGCAAGTCGAGATGTTTCCAGTGAGTTAGACTGACTGCACCGCCAGTCTTCCACTATTCCATGCAGTGAAGAAGCGCAACATGTCAACAAGTCAATAAGAACTGAATTTACAGTTCTGCTGTTTATTGCTTCTCCAGGTGAGCAGACATAAGCGCTGGTATTATCTCCTGCTTTCTTCCAGAATGAACTTAGCACCGCATGTTCCAGTATCCACTATTTATAGCATTAAGTGGGTGGGCTTAGGGTTTGGGGGGGTGGTTATTCAAAGAGCGCTGCTATCAGTGGAAAATTTTATATCACAAGCAAAATTCTCAGATTAAACTAATGTGAACTTTAGTTTTTAGTGTAGTTTTTAGTTTAAACATTATTTAGTTCTTTAGTGACAATTGTTGCTATTTGCTTTCTGTGTCTACAGCACATGATTGTAATCGCATTCAGTTTTATTGGGCATTTAAATGCAAAACAGCCTTCTTATTGAGGAAGAAGCTGACCTTAAGAAACTGCAGTGTATTTTTGTAAGCTCCTTTCCATTGTCCTTTCATTCTTTTTCCTTTGTTTCTTTTTGTTTTCATCCTTTTATCCTGCTTTGACTTCAGTCATCAGGGCGGGAGTTTGTACTCCCACATTTTACTTCTTCTGTTCTGCTTCTGC
This sequence comes from Megalops atlanticus, assembly GCA_019176425.1. Lineage (NCBI taxonomy): Eukaryota > Metazoa > Chordata > Actinopteri > Elopiformes > Megalopidae > Megalops > Megalops atlanticus. Next base: position 16,514,744 of record CM032880.1, read on the forward strand.
ATAACAGGGACTCATGTACATGTACGTGTACCTGTGTAGATGTATAGAGGTGTATATAGGTGTATAATGTAGTTGTTACTGCTGCAATGTTCTTCCCTGGTTCTGTTTAGTGCTACTTACCTGATCCAGTTATTCAGATAACATTCTGATGGGTGGGGGATATGGATGAATATCTGTACTGCAGGTATGTAGGGGTACAACAGGTATGTATGATCTTAAAGTACCACACTGTGACCAGCAAAGGTGACTTTCACAACACTTGTGTAGTTGTGTAACATGCGTCTAATGTAGGCCACTGCACAAAAGTTTGGTTTGATCTGTTGCACTAGTAAAATGGTGCTGGAGATGACATAATTTCTTCATTTGATGAAAGTTGGTATCCACTTGTCTGGCAGCTGTGGGTTTTAACTCCCTTCTGCTGTAGTGGTTGTGTTCCCCACACGGTCTCGTAAACTACTCCTGGAGTGGCTCAGAAAGAACTCCGCGTTCCGGAGGCAGGGAGCGGGCTGCGTCTCGTCTCTTCTGTGTTGGCTTTGATGGTCTCTTCCGCCTCCACAGCTGTCGAATGACGAGCAATCCGCCGTCTTGGAGTCAGTGACGATCAATATCAGCACCTGTCCCCCCCTACTGCTGAGGATTATTAGTACTGTCTGAAGTATCTCTCTCTCTCTCTCTCTCTCTCTCGCAGTGTATTTGTGGCGAGGTTGTGTGAGCAGTAAGGTTCTTAACTTGATGCTTTCTCTGTATCTCTGCTTTCTCATTATTGTCTCATTTTTGCCTCATTTATGTCTCTCATATCACTTTTAGGAGACTCACAATCTCAGTAAGCAGTGGTCTTACATTATTTATTATCAACAGTGTGAAAATGTGTCTCGTTTAGTTTTGAAGTGCTTTGTTTTCTCCGAGTGGTGTTGACTTGACACATACTGATTGACTTTGACAGGCTAAACTGACCAATCAGTGACCACTTGCCTGCAATTTTCAATGGTGAATATTTTAAGGTAGATTTAATTATGGCTGACCTTCCTACTGAGTACTTCTCTTGAGTCCCCTTGCTTTGATTGATGCCTTCATAATACACTGTTGCTGTTGCAGTAGAAGCTGTGCTGTCCACTCACTCACTGAGTCAAGTGGTTTCCCCAAAAACAATGACAGTACCTTTTTACCACTAGAGGGCAAACAGCCACTAAGAAGTGATGCAATGAAAGTAATCGCAGCCTCTGAACAGTGTCTGCTCTTGTGCTGGTTTTCTTCAAAGTATAGGTGGCACAGCAAAGTGCAGAGAGTCATTATTGTACGTTACATTTCATACATTACTCATTTGCCCCTGATAATCACTGAAACTGAGGAAGCCTGCGAGGATGGATCAAGAAGTTTGTGTCCTCACCTCACCCAAACGGCTGTCATTCTGCTGCAGTGGGAAATTACTTTTTTAAAAAAGGCATCACATCTCACAGGAAAGCCCGTCTAAATATAGGCTGACATCTTTATATTTGGGAGAGCCTCTGAAGAAACCAACGCTTGTCCTAACCTGGGAAGAGGGAAAACTGAGAAAGGAGTACTGATTAAACACCTGCCGGAAAAACTGCTCCCCCGCGCCAATTATCTTCCTGATCCAGCACCACCCGACTTTTATGTTTTCCCCAGAGAGAAGTCTGTTCAGCATGGATGATGAAGGGCTTGGTGCGGTGGGGCAGGGGTGGGGGTGTATCATGAAAGCTACTGATGCTGGAACGTGGCTGTTGTAAATGAACTGACGTAAGGGTAAAATTATGAAATATCACATATGAACATTTAGTGTTCATACAAGATAAAAAAAATCATGTGTGAACATTAATTGCTCTATAAGGCTCTGAGTGAGGCCTTCAGAATGTGGGAACAACCAAATATTTTAATATTAATCAGTGCAGTTTTGTTGCGGATGGATTTGTTTTGCCTTTGAATCAAGATTGGTTATTCGATACCAGCTCTCTGATGCAGCTGTTCAGTCATTGCGTTCACTCAGCCGTTGCTGGTAATGAGTAGAACAGTTCTGCATTATCTATTTCTGTTTATCTTTTTACTTTCTGCTGTGCTGTGAATCATCGCCATGGGTATTAGACTTGAATTCCGAATCAGAGATTTTCTTTTTTCGCCATCCACCCGACGAACACACAATGTTCTCTCAGCAGTGCTGCAACACTGCAGCCATGGGTTGTGTTGCCACCAGGTCAGAGCAGCCTCACAAGACAGTTTTGTGTCTTCTCTTACTGTCTTGCTCCTCGGTGAATAGAATTTAGGAATTTGATGCTACGTCTGCTTGCATTTTGTTGTACCTTTTCGCATTGTTTATTCCAGATTAACTTTGGAGAATCAGCTCCATATTTACATGTATTCAGCGCATGTCAATGTGTTTAAATGTATTCATTTGTTAATGACTTTGAGTGGAGTGGGCCACTTATGCTTAAATGTCGCTATTGAGAAGTCGCTGTTATATAGCACTCTGGGAATTGTGCAGCCACCATACGTATTAGGCTCTTAGTCGAGATTTCTCCACATTCCTGTCCATCGTGTGAGAGAGAGAGAGAAGAAAGAGGAGGAAAGGAGAGAGGGAGTGTGAGGAGAGAAGGGGAAATGTTGAGTCTGCTGTTTTGTAACTTAAATGGAATAATGTTGTTGGGACATGTTTCAGTCTTGCTTTTTTTTCTTGATTTTTTCTTTTGGTTTGGATGTGTTCCTTAGGTTGAAGATGTCTGTGAATCTCCTAGTTGAGTGATACATCTATATGAGGGTATATAGTAAGAAAGTGTGCTCTTCTTACATAATGTTTTGGTGTATCCTTTGGCCATTTTCCTCTTGAGTTGGTTCTCATTAATGAGATAATTAGATGGGTGGAGTGGTAACTGTCTCAGGGCAGTTGCTGGGAATATCGCAGTAGTACATCCTGAATGGGAAGATGGGAAGTTAGCAGAATGTTTACTGTGCTGCTCTAACAACCTAAAATCTCCTGGATTTGTTTAAAACACACTCAATGAAAGAGTGTCCTTCAGGAACAGCAGGGAGAAACAGGGACTGTGGAACCGCTGTTGCGAGTGAACTTAATTGTTAGAATAGTCATTACAGTGCAGTCAGCACCTTCAACATTGCAGAGAATGACTGGGGGGTGGAGGATTGAATTTAATGATTACAACTGGGCTGCTTAGGAGGAAGGCTTTATTAGCATTAATCAGTGGAACCAGCAACTGCTATCATTTTCTGACTCATGTTAACCAATCAAAACTCTTCTTCAAAGCAAAGTACTATGAAGAACAAAATGGCAAAATGCCCTGAACCTGTATATGCCCTACACTTAGCTCCCGGAACTTATTAGCTTGCCTGTACATTTGTTATAACGCACTACACACACACACACACACACACACACACACACACACACACACACACACACACACACACACACGTAGTGTGTTTGCATATAGCTTTTGTTCCATTCTGTGAAGTTAACTGCAAATCGATTATGTCCAGAAATGATGCTGCTCTATGCAAAGTGCTCATTTGCCAACTGGCACTCCCACCCACTCCACAAACCCATCCCCACCCCGTCCCCCATGGATCTGAAATGTCTCTGTAAGCTTCAGGGCACTGAGCTGCTAAAGAGCAGCTTACTCTCCTTATGTCAGCAATTTCTGCCTGCTCTCTGCCCCATGAGTGCATGGATCTGTTTAAAACCCTCAGAGTTTAAGCCCTGCCTCTGCCAGAGAAAAGGGGAATTATAAGCCATTCAGACATCCAGACATTTAATTCCCTACAGGCGCAAATTATTTTAACATTTTTCTTTTATGGAGCAGATTTGAAGGGTGTCCTGGAAAAGCTTGATAACCCACGCAGTTGATTTTGTGGCGTGGCTGTGCTTCTCATTGACTCCCATCTCCCTGACGTCCTCTGTGGTGATGCCTGTTGGGGCGGTTCCTGACTGATTGACATTTGAGAGAGATTTCTCCGGGTGTGACTGTCAGCGTGGAAGGCCTTAGAGGGTGACACTGTTCAGTTCAGTCTCAAATTCAAATTTCTCTCTCCCTTTCATGACTTCTCTTCCTTTCTTCCTCATCTTATGCTCCCACTTTCTTCCTCTCTCCCCATTACTCCATCTCTCTCTCCTCTTATGTTAGGTATTTTCTGCTGTTAGGCACATTGATCCTGGAGGCAAACGGTACTGAGCTTGGCAAAGGGATTCTTTTTTTTTCTTTCCTTTTTTGGACATTGAAAATTCGCTGTTGCTGCATCGGTGTGCAGCCGTGACATGAAGCCAGAGGAGGCTGTTGGAAAACGAGACCCGCGGGCTGGAGATGGAGAGAGGGAGAGAGAGAGTGACAGCAAATCTTGTTGCCTGTCTCTCCAGGTTTTATGACACAGACAGATGGAGAGGGACATTTTCTTGCTTCTTGTCTCTGCAGCTGAGCCAGGTTTGACCACCAGCTCACATTCACTGTGTGCAGGGAAATGGTGTGTGGGTTGAGAGAGGAATACACCTTGTTTCTCCCTCAGAAGTGCAGTGTACCGTCCTTCCTTTTTTAATGATGTGCTTAATCTGTGTCATATACTTTATATGCAGTTACATTAATAGTACAATCTGTGATGACTTTCTACAGTGTGTTTGGACATGATGTGCTTTTTTTGGTTGTTTTTTGTGTGCATATCTTGAGTGTCATATCTTTGTGTGTTTTCCTCTGATCTCAGATCAGTAGGCACGGCCCTCAACTCTCCAGCAAAGACCAACTCCATGGAAAAAAAGATTCAAATTAAAAACAAAGAACTACAAGAAACGCAAGACAAATGTCATAAGGTAGGCTGTGATTACTGTGTGCGCTGTAGGTCACTGTGCACTGATGGGGACACTGTGCTGCAGCAGACAGACATTGAATCAAGGTCCTGAGTCACTGTGATCCAAAGTGCCGATGGCACTTACCACAATTCACAGAGTGGAGGGATCTCCCTGGGGTCCGGGCAAAATTCCCAGTCTGGCCCTCTCAATCTGGTCATTTGTTAATCCCCCAGTTTAATTGGCTGGAATAAAATCCCTCCCTCCCACCTCATGCGATGTGTGGTGAGAATGCTGGCGCTATGTAAATGAAATTTATTATTATTCTTCTTTGAATGCTCTTGAGTGGGATTCATTACCCCTCAGGACTGGCGCCTCTCCCTGTTTGTCACTGCTGCATCACTCTTGTTTAGCTTCGCAACATCGCTTCCTGTTTTGCACAGACACCCCCACACACACACACACACACACACACACACACACACACACACACACACACACACACACACACACACACACACACACACACACACACACACACACACACACACACACACACACACACACACACACACACAAACAAACAAACAAATTATTGGGATTTGGTGTATTATTCTTGGCTTGTACATTATCTGTTATTGGGTTCGAGAGACATTATCTGTGACAGTGAAATACATGCTTTTGTGTTTAGCTGATTAAGAGCTGTGAGACCTTACAAAAAGAGCACTCCTTTTCATTTAATAAAATGAATGACTCAGAGAAATTACTCAATGGCTCAAAGAAAAAGACCCCACACTTTTGAGTCAGCTGTTGCATTAGTGCTGTTTAACAGTCGAGATTGCAAATAACTCTGATGTTTGTCATGATTACATTTGCAAAAAGAAGTGATTTCTTCAAAAATAACCTTTTCAGGACATGCATGGCTGACTAAGACATGACAACTACCACTAGCCACTCTTTAATCACTGTTCATACAGTGCCTGCCCTATATTGGGAATTACATTTACATTTTGAGTCACTTAGCACTCATTGAGAGTGACTCACAAAGCAAGGGTACAAAGATGCATCGAATTCGGTCACATGAACAACAGACAGAAACATACAGAAAATGTCAGACCACATCTGACCATGTGTCAGCTTATCCTTAAATATTTGAGATCCTACAACCACATACTGATTTGGTTTGAGTTGCCCAGTTCCACTCTTTTCCTGTGAAAAAGGGGGCTTGGCTGACCAATGGGCATGGTAGCAGAAGCTTCTCTCCCATCATGTCCTCTGTTTTTAATGTATTTATTTTTGCTTTTTCCCCCCTTCATCCAACCATATTTTTTGGAATTGCCGATTGTAAACAAAGATTGTCTCACCATGACAACCTCTGGACCTGTGCAGGAGTACTGAAGCAAGAAAAATACAATCCTCCAATGCACTCACATGCAGTGAGAAGCTATTTTTCACAAGGTACACTAAAGTAGAGCTGGTACTCAATGGAGGATAACCATTACTCTACAGATGTCATCTAAACAATTTGCAGGGTACTGACACGTTGCAGTGTCCTGCTGGTTTTTGTTTTCATCTCTTAGTTACCTGTTGATTTTCACCTTGAAAACAGGTGTGCTTGCTCTTCAGCCAATCAGAGATTGTATTTAGTTGGTCAACAAGAAAAACAGCAGGACCATGGCCCTCCAGGACTGGAGTTGCCCACCCCTGACCTAAGCCATAGAGCTTGAACCGAAGTCGAGAAGCTTCACCACTGGGCGACTTAGCAGCCCCACAATGTCCACCACGCTGAGTTACTTTGGCTCTGGAGTCTCTTTCTTGGCTCCTTAAGGCTCTTCTCAGATCAATTTGTGTTTGTCAGATGGAACAGGAAATCTCCCGGTTCCAGCGCAAGATGTCTGACCTGGAGTCAGTGCTGCAGCAGAAGGATGTGGAACTGAAGGCCTCTGAGACTCAGAGGACCATCCTGGAGCAGGACCTGGCTACCTACATCACAGAATGTAGTGTGAGTGTCCTGTGTCTCTCTGTCTCTTTCTCTCTGTGTCTGTCCCTCTCTCTTATAAACAGTAGTATTCTGTGTTATATTTAAATATAGTTAAATATGCATCTGTATATTGCTCATTGGTCAGATTGATGGGTAGCAACTAGCCAGTCAGACCCCATGAAACTCCATCTGCATGACCTGTTCACTCCAGGGCCCGGGTTGCCAAAAGGCACATAGGCTCCCAAGCATTGGTATATCACTTGTACAAAGCAGCTGTCATAACTCCAGTGTTTGGTGTTTCTCAACACCCTTGTAATATGTGTTGCGAGTTAAAAATAATTTTTAATATATAGTTGCATGCATCACTTTGGACCTGAAAAACACAGATTCGTTGAGCCATTATTGTATGGCTGCCCACGCAGTGTTTTAATGTCAGTAGTAAAGGAAATGTGTTTGCAAGTATAACAGTGTAACAGTATACAAGTATATAAATCTACTTAAAGTCTCTGCTGTATATATCTCATGTCTGTCTTTCATTACCCTTTTTCTATCTCATATGCACACTGTCTCTCCATCTTTCTGTCTTTCTTTAAACAGCAGTATTGCCATAGCAATTACAATGTAATTACTACATGTAAAAGATAATGTATAATTGTGTATAAGTGTGTAAACCTAAGTGCATAGAAAAGTGGCTGTTGTGATTGACTTATGGTCTAGAAAGTTCATCCTACCATGGATAAACAACAACTTGAGAGGCTGAACCATTATAACATTATATTGCAAACTGAAGTGGGGCAATTCTTTCCATACTGAGAAGTAAGTATGGGACATTGCGCATCTGTGCACTGGGAAGGCTAACTGGAACATGTCCAGGCAGGGTTGAGTCAGTGCTCAGTCAAAACTTACTGACAGCAGCTCTCAGAGAGGGGAAGCTTGAAGTACTTTTTAATTTGTCACTACACAGAAAAAAGTTCAATATTTTAAAGAACATAGAAGTGTAATTGAAGTGAAATAAAGTGAAATTAATGGGTGTGTGAAGCTGTACTTGTTTCCCAACTCATTTGTTGGGAAAATGGTTGGTGGCCAGAATGAAGCTGACAAGGTCTTAGCAGAAGCAGACACAGATGCAATCTGTCTCAGAGTAAGGCTTAAAATAACAATTTACTCATGGAGTGTGTTCCTCTGTGTGTGGATGCGGGTATGGATGGGGGTGTGGATGTGCACATGCATGTGTGTACGTGCACATGTTTGTGTCTCCCTCTGTGTGTGTGCATGTGTGCGTGCCTGTGTATGTGGGGGAATGTGTGTCTCCCTTTTGGTTTGTGTGTGTGGATGTGTGCGCGCGTGCGTGTGTGTGTGTTTGTGCTCGTGTGTGTGTGCAGAGTCTGAAGCGCAGTCTGGAGCAGGCTCGGATGGAGGTGTCTGAGGAGGATGATAAAGCTCTGCAGCTGCTGCATGACATCCGGGAGCAGAGCAGCAAGCTGCAGGAGATCAAAGAGCAGGTAGGGCCCTTTATTACACCCTACACTCTTATTCACTCCCCATGCGCATATATACACCCCCATTATTACACCCCTATGTGTTTACACCCCTACTCCCTTTATTAGACCACTATGCTTCTATCACATCCCACGCTCGTTTATTACACCACTGTGTTTCTTTATTACATCCCTATTCCCCATTATTATATCCCTGTGCCCTTTTATCACCCTCCTTGTGCATGTTAATATATGCCTAATAACAGCATAAGGAGGGTAACTGGCATAAGGAGGCACTGTAATATCTGTGAATCAGTTACTCAAAAGTGTGATGACATGGGTGTCATCTTCAGCAACAAGGATTGTCACTCCAGCCACTTTTCATTAATTTAACTTAATTGAAAGGGAATGGGGAATGATGAATGAGAATGATAGGATGCCCGCACCATGGCAACTGCTGCTTCTGTCACGGTCATCGTCAGTGTGTCATCGCACTCATCGGGAGGAAGTGTGTTGTTTTAATTGTGTCTGGCTTCCTTTTTCCAATTATAAACATGAGGCTCAGTCACTCCTAACAGGAGAGTGAGACTTCCTGTACCCCATTATCAGGGGAGTTGCCATGTGCTATTGATCACTGTCTTGTTTGAACCAATCAAAACACTTTGCTCTTTTGCTGAAAGTCAGTGGTCAGATGGCTCAGTCAGTGGTTCAGTTTGTGATTGGTTCAAATCAGTTCCTGATGTCCAAAATGTGCAGAGGGAGAAAGCATTGAATTACCAACGGTCTGGTCGTGGAACTCAACACACAGCAGCACACTGTCAGACACAGAGCAGCTATGAGGGGTTACACCACTGAGGGATCTTTAAAACTTTGACAAATCATTACATTTTCAAAGTCGGCATGTTTTAAATTTTAATGTCTGTAATTAATCCAGAAGTCATCAGATACAGTCACATCTGTTGCCCTCACATTTGTCTTTTTTATTTTGCCTGTTCTCTCCTGAAAAAAAAAAAACATATTCTTATCTCAGTGGGATTGGCTCCATGTCTAAATAAAAGTTAATAACCAGATAAATTACTGGTTAATTAATAGAAAAATATGGGACATTTAATCTGCTCATTCAGTTCTGAACTCTGAATGGTGTTTATCATAATTGTGACTGTTTACCTTTTAAATTTGATGGGTTCTTTTCCATGACACCTTTTAAACAGTGTGGCATTAAGGAAGAGAGCAGAGGCCTCTCATTTACCGCTGTGGAATGGCAGCTTTAACAGTGTCCTCATTAGCAAGCCAATCCACTGGTGCAAGAACGAGTCTGGATTCATTAGCTAAATGTACTTAAAATGGTTCGCTAACGACATTTCTGTGTGCAGAGGGAGCCAAGATTTGAGCTGCCAAACTAACTAAGCAAATTAAAGAAAAAAAGTCATGTCAGATTGCAAGTTCAGTCACATCTGGTTAAAGTAGTTAAGGTTAAAGGTTAATTTGATTGAGCAAGAAAATGTCTGACTGTAGAAACTGCAGTGATGGACAGATCGCCTGGTTTCCTGGCTCCTTCCTTTCTTTCCTCTCTCTCCTCTCTCTCTCCTCAGTCACTCCCTTCCTCCCTGTCTCCACTTCATTCTCATGCTTGCCTGTCTATCTGTCGTTCCATTATTTCCTTTCTTTTTTCTTCACTATAAATAGATAAATTGTATCATCTGTGTTATATGTGAGGAAATCCTCTCTGAACTGAATCAAGACATCTTACAGCAGCAGCATAGGGATTATAATAAAGATGATGTTGGTGATATTATTATTATTATTATTATTATTATTATTATTCAGCCAGAAGGACAGTTAATGCAGTTCATATTCTGTATTTCAATGTATGTTTCAATGTATGCTCAAATGGTAAATTATGAAATAAACAAAACGACTAGATACATTGGCAAATAGACATGGGACAGATGCAGGCATAAAGCTTTAATGGAACCAGGCTTGTAACCAGAAGATGTCAGGGTGAGATCCTGAGTATGATGCTGTCATTGTGCATTTGGGAAAGCCACTTAAACTTAATGGCGTCAGGGAATGTCCACCTGTGTAGATGGATATTGTGTGAATGCGGTGTGAAGTGTGGAGGACTGGGCCTAGAATCTGCCCAGCAAATGTAGAAACGCCCGTCATGTTGACAGTTGGGCTGAAACTCGTCCCCAGGAGTACCATGCACAGCTGGAGGAAATGCAGGTGGTCATCAGGACTCTGGAGGAGGACCTGTCTGCGGCACGTCGCCGTAGCGACCTGTATGAGGTGGAGCTGAGGGAGTCCAGGCAAACCAGCGAGGAGCTGAAGAGGAAGGCGGTGGATTACCAGCAGAGGATCCAGAAGGTGAGGGGCTCCAAGCCCATTTTCCACTGCCGCAGAGCTCACTCAGGGGACTTACTAATGTGTTTGTGGCTGTGTTTCTGTTACTGACAGGCCAAAGAGCAGGGAAAGGCTGAGGTGGAGGAGCTGCTCTGTAAGCTGGAAAAGGTGAGAGATGGTGCCTGTCCCTGCATTTTTGTGCTGTTGCTGCTACATTTTTGAAGACTAAAGAGCTCTCAGTGAAATATTGCAAAGATTTTTGAGCATTTCGCACCTTAAACTGTGTGTGGGGGCGTGTAGATGTGTAGGCGGGGGTGTGTGTGTGTGTGTGTGTGTGTGTGTGTGTGTGTGTGTGTGTGTGTGTGTACATATGAGTATTTGTGTGGGTGAGTGTGTTTATTTGGCTGGTGTGAACATCTCCATTATTGGCTCTGTTGTATTGATTTGTACCACACTGTGTTTCAGAACAATGCAGAACAACAGGCAAAAATACAGGAGCTGCAAGACAAACTTGCCAAGGTAAGTATCAGTGAAAAAAGGTAACTATCTGGGGGGAAAATAACACATCCACATAATAAGGGCTGCTGCAAGTCAAGTCTGATCATCTGTCTTTCCTGTCCAATTTAGTGTGATTCCTTTTCCTGGGAGATTTTGATATCTCTGCAGTGTATGGAGTAAAATGAAAGACTGCAGACAGACTACACGCATGGACTGCATGTTATGATTTCCCAGAGGAGATTCTGTGCCCCTTATTCAAAACCAGGCTTAACTGAGAATTGGAGCCTCAGCGACGAAATGGAGCAGGGCATGCTGCAGCATTGAGCTCCTGATCCCACCAGCACCACCATCTCGTAGCCTTTCACACATCGTTCATATGCAGAACCATACAAGATTTATAATTCTCCTTGCTACATCTCTTTTCACCAGTGATCCAGTATAGATCATTACCAGATGCACTCACACAACTCTCCCCCACAGCTTGTTAATGATGGCCATGATTGTCGGAAGTGTGTCCAAACCATAATTGCACGGCTCAAAAGATTTGGCTTTAGTCCATAAGGGTGCTCATGGGGTCCTTCCTGGGCAGCGTACAAATCAAAACAATGCAACAGAAATTAGAATGAACATGGCAAAGGTGCAGGACGGAGAAAGTTTCTGGTCATCATTGAACGCATCTCATGTGGGGACCCCCCCAAACTCCTGCCCCCTGCTCCTCAGTGACGTAATTGCCAGTTTTCTCCGGAAACATTGCTGCGCGCAGGTGTTGCGAAAGCCTCTTTCCAGACTGCCGAGGTTTGCAGCTTGTTAGCAATCTCGAACACGCTGGGAGTGGAGAGCGTACAGGTTCCCTGCGCGCAAAACATGAATATGGATGATCCAGACCATCTGCACAGAATCACGGAGAGGTGATGTGGGTCAGAGCGTGGGAACATTCCCGCCCGCAGAACTCCGGGCCTCCGTTGCTGTGGGTTGGATTCCAGCTGGCGTTTCCATAGTTCCGCTTGTTGTTGTGTTTTGTTTTTCTCGGCGCGGCGAAGGCGGTGAAGGCGAGCACGGAGGCGACGGAGCTCCTGCAGAACGTCCGTCAGTCCAAAGAGCGCCTGGAGCGGGAGGTGGAGCGACTAAGGAACAAGGCCGACCCCAGCGACACACTGCGCCGGCGCCTGCGAGAGACCGAGGTGCTGAAACCCTGAATCCCCCTTCAATCCCATTGCAGTACTCTGTCCCGCTGTAGTGTACTCCATCCCACAACACTTTCCCACTATAGTATGCCCTATCCCTCTGCAGTATACCCAATCCCAGTATAGTATAGACTTTTCCACCACACTGTAACCTATCCCACCAATCTATACTTTATCCCACTATAGTACGCCTCATCCCACAATGGTGTACCCTATCCCACTACTGTATATTGCCATACACTACAGCCTGTGTCACTATGCTATACCCTATAACCCTATCCCACTGTAGTATACTGTATCTCCCTACACTAAACTCTATCTCACTGTAGTGTACACTTTCCCATACAAAACACCCTGTCCCACTATAGTGTACTCTGTCCTACTACACTATACCCTATCCCACTATACTGTGCCCCAGTACCCAGTAGCCCTAAGATTATTTTGGAGGAAAGATGGGGAGAAAGCTGGTGTTTTTGCTGTTTATTTCTGCAGAAACAAACAGCAGCCACTCAGTGTAAATTCGTATTTGGTGAAAATGTTGTGCTTTTTCACTCCTTGGGGGTCTGACAAATCACCATACCCTATCACATTACCGTACACACTATCCTACTTTACTTGTGTAGTCTGTCTCCATAGTGGTTATTCAGTTCAATTTGATTAATTAAAGTTGTTCAGTTTTCTTTGATGTTTGTTTTCTTTATTTTTCTGTGTGCGTGTGTGTGTAGGAGGGAAGGAAGTCCCTCGAGAACCAGGTGAAGCGGCTAGAGATGGTGGAACGCAGGGAGAACAAGCTAAAGGATGACATCCAGACCAAATCCCAGCAAATTCAGCAGATGGCAGATAAGATCCTGGTAAGAGATCAGGGATAAGACTGTCTGAGATTTTCCTCCCTCCCTCGCTGCCCCACCACCCCTTTGCTTCCTCACTCGCCCCTTGGCTGGGTGGGGCACAGGGCGGGTCACTTACCTGTCCCCTTCTCGTGGGATGTCCCAGCAGCAGCAGCAACAGCACTGACCTGCGTGCCTCTGAGCTCACCTCAGCATGAATGGCCAGCGGTTGCTTCCAGTGATGGATGCACAGTTCTTCAAAGCAAGTCTTCTGGAGATCCATAAGGGGGTGTTCTTTGTCTGCACTGTATAGCAGGAGTATCTGTCTGTTGTTTTTATTTATGTGTGTTTGACAGTACTCTTGCTGTTTGTGAATGTGTATGCTTGTGTTAGACAATGTCACTGCTGTGTGTGTGTGTGTGTGTGTGTGTGTGTGTGTGTGTGTGTGTGTGTGTATCTGATGGTATTGTTACTCTGTTTGTGTGCAGGAGCTGGAGGAGAACCTGCGGGAAACTCAGGCCACTGCCCAGCGGATGGAGGCTCACCTGGTGCAGAAGGAGAGACTGTATGAGGATAAGATCAAGGTGCAGAGTCACACACGCCCTTGCACGCACTCTCTGTCACACACACATAAAGACACACACATACAGACACACACTTACAAACACAAATACACTCTTTACTCACAAAAACACGCGCACGCACACACACATAAACACAAACACACACACACACACACACACACACACACACACACACACACACACACATACTGACACGCACCGCCCAAGACGTGGGAAGATCAGTGACAGAGCGCTGATGTTCCAGAGCAGTATGTCAGTGTCATTCTGTCTTTGTTCTTGTTACCCTGCCCTTCTGTCCATGAGACGGGGAGTGTCCTCGCAAGGCAGTGTGATGCACTCTCCATGTAATTCTGTCTGCCCCTGCAGGTTCTGGAGGCTCAAATGAAGGTGGACATGGCTGACAAGGAGGTGCTGGAGTCCAAACGGGCCAAACAGGAGGAGGACGTCCAGGAGAAGGGCAAGGTCATCAGTGAGCAGCAAGCGGTGAGGCCCAGGCTTGTCTTCTATGCGGAAATGAAATGCATAGTAATATATTTTGAAATATGGGGTTCAGACCAAGAATATATTGCACATACAATTCAAATGAATTCAATGCACCAAAACAACATGGATTTATGTATTTTGAATAGATAGTTTGGGCTAAAAATATATTCTCAATATATATTGTTTTGTATGGGCCAGTTCAATCCAGTTTGGTTTGGGTCTTTTGATGTCAGGAGGGGGAATGTGGAATATATAATCTTCTACATTTGTCCTCACTGTTTTTAAAGCTGTCTTACAAATGAAGATCTGCATTGGATATATTTTATAAAACAGTTACTTACAATATCTCTCACTCCTGAAAACATGTTCCGAGGATCTCAAAAATATAGAAGTGTGTTTCCTGGAAACGTTCACATTGCTTTGAGTTTTCATCATCTTACTTCAGGGATGTGACCCCTTAAGCTTTAAAAAATCTGACAGATTTAGAAATTGGAATGGACATTGTTGTGGTATTTTAGGGAAGAAAGATTTCAAAATGTGGTGTCTGAGGTCCACAGTGTAATACCTTTAGTGTATGTGAGACCGGGATTATTTTTTGTTGGTTTTGTTATTACTTTGTAGTTAAAACATGAGGTTAATATCAGTACCCTGGCACAAAGAAATGGTTTATAAATCCAGGCTCTCTGCATTATTTGGCCAATCAGATAGTGCCATCAGTTAGTACTAGACTAACGGAGTGGTAATTACTTGGCATGGCATCACTCTGTCCTGTGTGAATGTTTTGGACTGCTACCATTGGCCCTCGACAGGATATTTGATGTGTTTTAAAGTGATTTGGACATTCAGCCAAGCTTTTATTCAAGTTATTGAAATGCACTGTCATTTCTAATGCTCTAACCATTTCCCTGAGTAAGGGAACATAAATTGAAATAAGTGCCACATAAGTAAGTAAATACTGATTGTCCTACTGGCTGCTGTTCTTGGACTTTCCCTTCCAGACCATCAATGCCATGGACTCAAAGATGAAGAGCCTTGAACAACGGATTGCTGAGCTTTCGGAGGCCAACAAGCTGGCAGCCAACAGCAGCATCTACACACAGCGTAACATGTGAGTGTCTTGCAGATCCCAGTACGGCGCTGGTAGCCAACAGCATTCATCTACACACAATGGAACATGCATGTGTCTCACTGACCCTAGTCTAGAATTGCTGGCTGGACAAGGCTGCCCACCTTCACCAGATGAACATTGATCACACCCCCACCAGGTGGATGTTAGCCACGCTTCCACCAGGTGGATGATAGTGTGTGTCATTCTGTGCTGCAACTATGACTGGTTATGACCGTGCTCGTATGTGTAGGAGTTTGGTCGGCTGACTGGTTATTCCCTTCCTTCACCCACTCTGGTCTTGTAACTGGAAAGAGGTTCTGATGGTTCTCATTCCCAACTCCATTTAGGAAAGCCCAGGAGGAGATGATTTCAGAGCTGAGGCAGCAGAAATTCTACCTGGAGTCGCAGGCTGGCAAGCTGGAGGCCCAGAACGCTAAGCTGGAGGAACACCTGGAGAAAATGAGCCAACAGGAGCAGAGCAAGAAGAGCCGTCTGCTAGAGCTGGAGACCAGGCTGAGAGAGGTGAGAAATGGAGACAGAGCTAAAGAAAGAATGAGTAGCAGAAAAGGAGACTGAAAGAGAGACATAAAGAAAGGGAGGAAGCCTCTTGGTTGGCTAACTTCATAAGAAGAAGAGAAGGCCAGAGCAGCTCCCATGACCTTCAGAAGGCTGTCTGTCAACTGTTAACCCTAGCATAGGAACTCAAGAGCTGAAATCGACAAGAAGCACAATATCATGAATAAGAGTAAATATGCCTGTCTTCAAAATCACAGTACACACAATACACAATGCACACACTCTGCTACAGTGCTGTCCGAAATGGGCCCTGGCAGTACTCTCTAAAAGTGGAAAGTGCTGATCTTCTTAAAGTGGTAATTCACTTCATGGAAGCGATTTGAATTTGAACTTGATTGAGAGAGCAAAATAGTGAGACAGTGAGAGCTTCAAAGACCAAAAGAGTGACAGAGACAGAGTATTAAAAGAAAACACAAGGGCGCACAGAGAGAAAGAGTAAAATAGAAAAAGAGTATCAAATTAACCAACAAGCATAATTTCTTCTGAAATAAAGCTCCTGGTTTTGTGTGCATGTCAACACTGTAAACACTTACTGTCCTCACATGCAGAATCTGATGCCATTTGTTCCTCAGGATTAGACCTCTGTAGAGATATAAGCCCCCATGCTCTCCTTCTGTGGGGCAAAACACTGACCCTCCAGGGAATCTCGGATAAACCCAGACGGGATCAGGCCTGGGGGATGTAGGGGGGACAGAAGGGGATGTTTATGAGGTTGGGGGAGAAAGTAGTTAGTACAGTCTGCATGTAATACCAAGGGTCCTGGATTTGACTACCCAGCTCAGGCCTCAGGCTGTTGAGGAAGGCCATTTCTCTCCCTTGCTAGTGTAGAATTCTGCCTCAGCTGCCTCAGTTAATAGCACCTTCTGAGAGAAACGACTTCAAGTAAGATGGTAACAAAAAAGCAGAACATGCCACACAGCTGACTGGTCATGTGACCCTAATGTCATGTGTCATGTGATGACACATCCCCCCCCAGATCGGCCTGGAGCACGAGGAGCAGAAGCTGGAGCTCAAGCGGCAGGTGACGGAGCTGACGCTGTCGCTGCAGGAGCGGGAGGCGCAGATCACCGGGCTCCAGGCTGCGAGGGGGGTGCTCGAGGCTCAGCTGCAGCAGGCCAAGACCGAGCTGGAGGAGACCACCACGGAGGCCGAGGAGGAGATCACTGCACTCAGGGTGAGAGCGGGGGAACACTGACAGCACTTGCACTATGCTGGTACAAACACTGATGCTACTATCCTGGCATATGTCCAGATATCAAACTCGCACTATATGGGTATATGTAAATGCACTGCAGTAAGTTACTGATGATGCACGTACACCTCACCAGTATAAATTGATGCTACACTGTATACTGACACTGCACTTTGTACTGTGGTACATATGTTAAATATACTTTCCTTATTGCTCACAGGCTCACAGAGATGAGATTCAGCGGAAATTTGATGCGCTCAGGGACAGCTGCTCGGTAGGTAGTTGCCTCTGACCCTGTACAGTACTTCCTACCAGGTTGTGTGTGACTGTTTCGTAATGGCAGTGTACTGTTACGTCAGTGTGACACGTATACGTGCCCTCTGATCTGCTCTGGATTTCATTGGAGGGATCAGCAGTATGTAGCACCTTTTGCATCAGTTCATTTCAATTTGCCATTGCAATTTTATTATCAGTGCCACTTTGCAGTTATAATATAGAGTGATCTGATCTGATTTTACCTGTGGCCACATTGTTCTATGAATATAAAGTCAAAGAGAGAGAGAGAACGGTAGGGGAGGATGAGAGAGAGAGGAAGAGAGGAGGAGTGAGAAAGAAGATAGGAGAGAATGCCCTCTCCGCTGTCTTACCCTAGTGCAGTCGCATATAATTTAACTGCGGAGTGTGACTCCTGCTGTCTTCAAAGCCCTTGAGACAGGTGTCCCCCTGCATCAGTCTAATCTTAACATCACCTGAGTGCTTTTTGATCTTAACATCTGCACCACTCGATTGGGTCTGTTTGACATGCATTGCAGTGCTCCAACCCAGTGTTTCTCAGCCTTGCTTCTTTTAGCATGCTATGTGCACTGGATTTGATTGCAGCTGAGCTCTCAGCTAATTAGATTAGACTAAAACCAGTATACTCATACCCTGGGTCCAGGTCTGAGAAACACCGCACTGACCAAAATGGCACAGGGCCCAGATTCAGCTCAACAGCCCTCTTGCTTTGGCACCTTTGAAGGGGAACTGCACTTTGGCAAGTTTTTACAATTAGAGTGATGGGAGTTCTGCATCCCCCTCACTCAACCCCCCCAGGTAATCACCGACTTGGAGGAGCAGCTGACACAGTTGACCCAGGAGAACGCAGAGCTGAATCGGCAGAACTTCTACCTGTCAAAGCAGCTGGACGAGGCGTCAGACGAGAGCGAGGACCGCCTGCAGCTCAGCCAGGAGGTGGACCGCCTGCGCAGGGAGGTGGCCGACCGTGAGATGCACCTCAACAACCAGAAACAGGTGCGGCTTCGCCCTGACTGCAGCTACACCTCAACAAGCAGAAATGGATAAGACTGTGCCCGAACCACAACAACAATTGCACATCGATAACCTCAAACCTCTTCGGACTGCATCTCGGTTCAACCTCAATCCCCACCCACTAACACTTTTTATTTTATGATGTAGTATTGCAGTTGTATTTTGGATTCTGTGTTGTAGGGACTGATGAATAATAGTGTAGTTGGCTTCCCTTGTCTAGCTCCCTTGTCTTGTTTTCACAGTTTAACTTGTGGTAGGGCTTGAACAGTGTTATGCTCACATTCACTGGTCAGGGAGTGTTGTTAGCCTGGTCTGTTAATGTTGCTCATTCAGCTTGAATGGTCTCTTGTGCTGGAAGTTGCTCTGGATATGAGCGTCAACTAAATGAATGTAATGTAATGTAACAAACAGGTGTGAGAAAGCCATCAGGTACCTCATGAACTAAAAGCTCAGCTCTGCCCTTTCAGACTGCAAACTTTTATACACAAGCACACACACACTCACAGACCTGCCCTGATCGCCCCCTTCCTCTCCCAGAACATGGAGACCCTGAAGACCACATGCTCCATGCTGGAGGAGCAGGTGCTGGAGCTGGAGACCCTGAACGATGATCTGATGGAGAAAGAGAGGCAGTGGGAGGCCTGGCGCAGCGCCCTGGAGGATGAGAAGAACGAGGCTGAGAGGAGAGTCAGGGACATGCAGAGACTGCTGGATAATGAGAAGCAGAACAGGTAATGCACTGACGCTACCATACACACACACACACTCCCTGTCACACACGCATATATACAAACATGCATTCACTGTCAAATACACATACATAAAGGCATGCACACACTGTCATACACACTGACACAAACACCTACTCACACTTACTGTCATATGCACATACATATACGCTGTCACTCACACATACATACTGCTATCGTCAGAGGTTGCGTGGCACAGTATTCAGGTCCGTGTCTAACAGAGCGAGCCCCCTGCTGATCTCTGTTCACAGGCTGCGTGCGGAACAGCGCAATTCTGAGTCTCGGCAGGCGGTGGATCTGGCGGTGAGGGAGCACAAGGCTGAGATTGTGGCCCTACAGCAAGCCCTGAAGGAGCAGAAACTAAAGGCTGAAAGCTTGTCTGATACAGTGAGTCTGTCTGTCTGCATTTCTGTCTGTCACTTTCTCTACCTCTCACTTGTCTGTGACCCTCCGTTTGTCTGTCTTCCTCACTGTCTTTCCTGACATTGTGTGTAGTGGGAGATCCACCCAGCTGATACTGTGAAGCCTGTTTTATATGTTTGTTGGGTGTGCCTGTCTGTCTGTGCGTCAGTGACTCTAGAAGCCAGTCTGATCAGGTGTCCGAGTCTGTTTGTCTTTCTCTCATACAAGGGACTGATCCACACCCCACACCCCCCCATCACTGATGCTGGGACACCTTTGACTTTGTGTAACCCTCTATGGCTCAGATACACAAAGAGGCTCCCCCGCCATGGGTCACTGACAGCTCTCTATGACATTCCCCCAGCTGAATGACCTGGAGAAGAGACACGCCATGCTGGAGATGAATGCCCGCAGCCTGCAGCAGAAGCTGGAGACGGAGAGAGATCTCAAGCAGAGACTGCTAGAGGAGGTAGAGAGAGAGAAAGTGCTCACTCTACACACTATATAGACAAAGCACACTACATATGTACATGCACACACACGCATACACACACTCTCTCATATAAACACATGCTCTTAATCCCCATGTTGTTCTTCTCAGCAAGGTAAGCTGCAGCAGCAGATGGATCTGCAGAAGACGCACATTTTTCGCCTGACACAGGGCCTACAGGAGGCGCTAGACCAGACCGACCAGCTGAAGACCGAGCGCACTGACCTGGAATATCAGCTGGAGAACATGCAGGTGAGACAGACACACACACACACACACACACGTACACAAACATGCACACACACACGCGTACACAAACATGCACACACACGCACACACTCACCCATATAAAGGTAAAGCCCAACAAGCTACACATATTGTATGCACCATATTGATGGTTTGTACATTGTTGTTGTCATAGTTGCATAAAGGAAATCTTGTTGGCCCAGAATGCTTTTCAGATCCATTAAAAATGCACATGAATAAGATGAATTTGCAATGAAACACTTACATAATTGATCCCATAATTATACCTCAGATTTGCTTTGAAACACCTCCTCCGATGCCATGGCAGATATGGGCATACCTGATTTGATGGTGGTTTATCAATTAACTCCAGCACCATTACAAATAGCTCAATGCGAAGGACTCAAAGGCTCAGTTGTTTTTCTCGAGTAGCTGAATATTCAGCTGTTGTCATGGAGATAGACTGGCATTTACGGAACATGGTTTTGATTACAAAAACAGGGCATGGAAGCTGCTGAGGATTTGAATCATTTGGCAGAAAGTCAGAGGCTGCTATTATTTTCAGAGATGCAAACTGTCTAAAATTGAAAGAGTATAATTTACACCTGTACGGTTGTTCATTCAATATGTCACACAAGATGGATTATTCTTCTACTGCACCGGCGTTCATTGATGTGAAATGAAATTTTCTGCAGTCATTAATGTTGCGTAATGCTATTAGTCCTGGCAGATTACACGCGGGCCGAATAATATCTGGGTTTGGGGAAATACTACCACAAGGGAGAGAATCATCTAATCTCCAGGACAAGACAAAGGAAAAAAGAAATTCATTCAGAACAACTGAGGGCTGAAACAGCTTGCCCCTTATGTTGCCAATAGATTGAAGATAGGGCCCAAGATGTCCCATGTAACATTGCAGTCCCCCCCACCTCTGATATTTTATGATGACATTTTAGGCTTTGGGGCCATTAATGCATTAATGCATTCCCTCTTTAGGACCTTTATATAGAGGTGTAATTTTTTTCAGAATTCTAGACATCCTCTGATGTGTCATCGCTACTGAAGGGGGAGTGAGGCTTCATGAACCCCATAGTGGGTGCAGCTGGCATGTGTGGCTGACACGTATGAAACACCCAGAGCAAAATGCAGTGATTGGCTCAGCCCAGTGAGTCACTGACAGCGTGATGGTTCCACTAATTCTGGGGGTTTGTGAAGCTTACTCATTGATCCTAACCCCTCTGACTCCCCCTGCAGGCGGTGTACTCCCATGAGAAGTTAAAGATGGAAGGCACCATTTCCCAGCAGACCAAACTCATTGACTTTCTCCAGGCCAAGGTGGACCAGCCCTTGAAAAAGAAGAAGGTGAGAAGAACTTAGCTTCCCAGAATGCGGGGCTTCCCCTAAAGCTGTTTTATCAGGTTAACCAGTGATGTATGCATGTAGTCTGTCCTCTCCCTGCTCTAATGAGTTCAGCGAGGCTCCTTGTGATTTGTGTTCAATGTTTTGTGTAGTTGGTTGTGAAATTCAGAAATTCCGATTTTGTTTTGTTTTGTAGGGAATTTTTGGGCGTCGACGAGAGGACCTGGCGGGTGGGGCCGTGGGCGTGGCTGGAGGCGCAGCCCCGAGTGGGGGTATGGGCAGTCCGGGGGGCACCCCCACCCAGGTGCCCATGCAGTACAACGACATGAAGATGGCGCTGGACAAGGAGCGGGCGCGCTGCTCCGAGCTGGAGGAGGCCCTGCAGAAAATGCGCATCGAGCTGCGTTCTCTGAGGGGGGATGGTGAGTGGAGGAGGCGGAGCTAACTGAGGAGGGTGGGGGAGTGACAGGCGCTTGTGGGAGGAGGGAGTATACTGTACGGTTGAAGAAATATTTTGCCATGATTCAGTTGTCAAACGACCATTTTTCAGGATTGTTGTGAAATTGGAGTCAATTTGATAAGGTCAGTAATGTCTAATTAATAGCCCCTACGTCCTCTGGATAATAGTACGGATGCCCCAGTTAAGTCTAGCTGTCCAAACTTTTGTAATCTCTCGTGAAGTGTAAATGGTGCTACTAAGAGATTTCTGAGCAGCCACTGTCACTACCCAATAGAAACTTGACAGTGATCAAACAGTGGCAAAGAAGCTGACTGCTGCGGTGTGATCCATGTGGTCCCAAGAAAATGAGTCTAGCTGAGTTGTGGCAGGAGCCTAGCTGTCTATTTGATATCTCCTGTGACAGCTACCTTGACAGAGGAAAGAACCACTGCTGGAGATGAATAGCGCTGGCGCTTCAGCAACCTGGCCAGTAACACTATATAGCAAGCTAGCTAAAATCTAACGATAACAATGACATTCCAGAGCCAGAAAGGCCCTAGCCAGAAAGGATAGGATAACAATTCAAATATGTATGCAAAGTATGTAATATTTAATATATAATACAAATATATATCCAAGTATACAAATCTCTCTATCTGCACACATATTTGTCAGGGTGTGAGTGCATATGTGAGGGAGGGTATGGTTGCGGTTTCATATTAAATGTGACGAAATACAACAGCTGTTTGAAATGGGGTCACAGGTAGCCTATCATTGCAACCCACATGATGCGTTCTGTTGAGTTTTGTCAAGGGATTTGCTGACTTACTTACTGCTCTTTCTGGAGAATGGACAGTCCATATCGTCCATGGTTTCCAAGCCACTGATGGGTCCAAACTTTTTTGCTGTATCTTTTTTGGCTTCTCAGTGTAAAGTAATGCTATAATTATGATGATAGCCTGTTGGTAGTCATGAAATCAAATTAACTGTGTGAAATTGCATTTTCATTAACAAGCAGTGAAATTGCACAGTGCGGTCACCTGTGTTGCATAAACACAAACAAGCAATGTATGTCGGCATTTTGTCACACATTATGCGGGGGTCTGCGAAATGAAGATTTTAGTAGTCGTGCAGTGTATTCCGAGCCTTAGGTCAACAATCCCCCTCTCTGGGGTACAGCAGCTGGACCACACCTGGGAAACAAACCTATAAACCTGTAGTCACAGGCCCAGCCCCTCCACCGCTGTGTCACACTGCCACCCACTCCCCAGGACTCTGCGTGCAGGACAGATCGCTGAATACATCCTGAGCTTGAGAGTGCTTTTCGTGGGCCTGTGACTTCTCTATCTGTCCCTCTCCAGGGGTGCACTTCAAAGCCCCAGAGCACAGCGGGCCGTCCACCCCAGCCCTGGCCCGCTCGCAGGCCCTCATGTCCTCCATAAAGTCCCCCGAGCGCCAGTCCAGCCCCAGCAGCCTGCTGGCGCCCTCCAACTCCGCCCGCAGGAAAGAAACGGCCACGCCCGAGGGTGAGTGAGGGGGGCGTGGCCTCCAGTGTGTCATGGGCCAGCAGCCATGGTGGGGGCCTTCAGTGGCATCAAGTTATTTGAAATGTAGCACAGCAGAGTCAGCCAGCGAAAGGAGGTCTGTGGCCCTTCAGTAGTGAGCTTACAATGCTGTTTGGTTTTTTCACATGACTATACTCGACAATTTGATTTGTCCCCACTGTCCGTATCTTCAGTTCAGTTGTGGGGACAAACAGTGGTTGCTTATAGGCCAGTAATCCCATGAACAAGTCTCTGGCTGCTGGTTCTCCCTCTCTCAGAGTACAAGTGCTCTCTGATATAGTATCCTCCTGTTGACTCTATTCACCCAGCTAACCGAAGGCCTTCAAGCCCCTGGCCTACCTCCCTGACCCATAGGTCCCTAGAGGCAAGTCATTCTGCAGACTGACTGAAACGGTGCTCTAACAGAAGGCTCAGATTTACAGTTGAAAGTCCTGATTTTGACCTGTCCCCATACGCCAAACGGCCATCCCTTGTGAACACTCTGCCTGTCTCACTGTGCCTTTACCCCCCAAAGTGTCTCTCGTCTTTTAACGCTGTTGTTGGCTTGACTGTGCTCTTGTGTTCTCTGTCCACACTACTCTTCTCTTCTCCCTGTAATGAGGAAACTACACGGATGGCTGTCTTCTACACATCCCTCTGTTTCTCCCTCCCTTTCCCTCTCTCTCTCTCTCTCTCTCTCTCACTCTCTTGTGCTTTAGTGCTCTTTATCTTTCTCTTTTTTACTCCCTGCAGAGAAGAGGAGGGTCACTTTTGAAAGTAAGTTTTTCCCCCCTTCTCTGCCCCACCAAAGCTATGCCCCACCTTACCACACCCCAGCTACCACAGGCCATGGTTTTCATTTCCCCTCCTCTCCCTCCTAAAACAATTAATCGCATTCATAATATTCTAGACAAAAACAGCTCGTTGGGTGATACCATGGGATGGTATCTCCATTAGTGAATCAACCATGTAAATACACTGGTCAGTACACACTAAGCAACTAAATCAATGCCAAAGCAGCATGTCCAGATCATCTCTGAGCCCTATTGCTTGGAGATATCTGACTGGCTCATGGTCACTGCTGGCTAGCAACTTTCTAACTTAGCCAATGGGGTTTGACCTCTTGATGATGTAATAAAAATTTCACTCAGTTTTAAAATGCTTAATAGAAGCAAGCTTTAGGGCCATGGTGATCTAATGAGTTCAACATCAGATAAATATGGAAATATAGAAATAAAAAAATGTTTTTTATATATTTAATATTTGAAGATGGTTCTTATGTGCTGAATCTCCCTTTCTGTATGAGGTTGAGGAAATGGGAAGCTATTACACACCATCATTTACCTGCCTCACATGCGCTCACCTTGGCTCACCTGCGCCACTCACCTGTGCTGCCATCAGGGCCCCGTGACAGCCTGGCCTCCAGTCTCACATATACTGTTCATGAGAGTTTTTGTTCTTTTCGTTTTACTGAAGGGTGTTCTTGTGTTTAAAGGGCCGTTGGATCCCAGCGAACGGACACAGTTCCTGCTTGATGCTTCTGTGCATGAGTTACATTTTTCCCCCTCGAGTCCCCGTTCCAAACTGCTCCTCAGTGAGGGAGGAAAGACCGTTCCGTTTACATGTCTCTGTGCAATGCTGTTCCTTTATGCCTGTTTGTCTGCTTGTGCTGTGCCTGTTGAAAATGCTGCCTTGTGTTCAGTTTGGTGGCTTTTTGTCTTGATTTTGTGTGCTTGCTTGTCTATTTGTTTTGGGTCACTCTCTGCAGTCAAGGGCAAGGCATAAATGCAGACGAAAATGCCATGTCTTGGCCACAGTCATTTCTTGTTGAAAGTAATGCTGAAAATTAACCTGGTATGAATCATGTGTGCCTTGCAGATCTTTAGAAATTTGATTCATATTCCCTCAAAGAATAAAGGGAGTGAAGTCAGGTATTTCCATAAGGCACATATCCCTTGCTGAATTCATTATACATTTTTTTAAAAGCTTTGAACTTACTTATACATGTATATGAATCCATACATGTATAATGTATGAGTATATGTAGGTATATATTATCATAAAGTCATATTTTCTTACGCAGGAAGACAGTGCCATGAGGAATTCTAACGGAAGGTTATTCTGATTGGAATGCTTTTAATATAATACTGTATCACAGTTATAAATGTCACGTTTGACTTTACAAAGTTCTGAAATAATTATAGTACTGTGAGAGCTAAATGAAGGTCCTAGTAAGTTTATTACTCCCTAATCCAACTTTGTAACTTGTATGCTTTGATAGAGGTCCTTCAGTTATTGCCATCAGCTGTTTTAATTAACTATAATTACAGTATGCCAAGCTCAAGCTGTAGGTTTTAATAGATTCCAGTACAGAGACCACCTAGAAGTACAATAAAACTGTCTGCCTTTGGGGGTGGAGTCGATGTGTAAGTGGGCGTTGCTATGAGTAATTCCACCTGGAGTTCCTGTCCTCATTGGCTGTGTGTGTGCTGTGTGGGTGTGGCCTGGCGTGACGCAGTTCCCTCTTCTCTCTCTGTGTGCAGAGTACGCACGGCGTGCGAAGGAGAGGACCCACCACAGCAGCCCGCACCGCTTTACCGTGGGGCTCAACATGAGAGCCGCCAAGTGCACTGTGTGCCTGGATACAGTGCACTTTGGCAGGCAGGCTGCCACCTGTCCAGGTACCTAACAACCCCACCTACGGTTTTAAGGATGAATTCAGTTTTCCCCCTGCATCAAATGGCATTAGAATGGCAGCAACTCCATAAATAATCCTCTAAGTATGTATTTTTTAGCGCAAACGTCTCTTCAGTAATGGGAAAAAGTAGGGAATTGATTTCCTTTTCATATTTCTTGAAATATATAGGTATGAAGTGTGTCAGTCCTGTATGTGCTAAGTCAAATGGTATTTATTCACTGGGGTTTTTATATGGCATATTTTTCACATTGTATTTTATTATGTCTGTCAATTGGATAAGCTGGGAAACATGGGCGAGAAAAATTAGAGCTGTACTCAAACCATGCTTTTTTAGGAAAGGCCTCTCAGGATGTACAATTGCTGTCTATCTTCCTTTGATTTCCATTCAATTGCAGTTCAGACTATAAATAATGGATACTCTGTTCTGTTCTGTTCTGTTCCATTCTGTTCTGTTCTGTTCTGTTCTGTTCTGTTCTAGAATGTCATGCTCTGTGCCACCCAAAGTGCTCCCCCTGCCTCCCGGCCACGTGTGGTCTGCCTGCTGAATACGCCCTCTCTGAGGGCCCGTCTCGTGACAAGGCCAACGGCACTGCCCCGCAGACCAAAGAGGCCAGCGGGCACGTGAGGCTGGAGGGTTGGATGAAGCAACCCAGGTGGGCCAGGGGTAGGGGAAAGGGAGAGTGTGTGGTGGGTGTGTCACTGTCTCCTTATCTTAGAAACACTTTACCAGCATCATCATACAATTGATGATGTTGTTATCCCGTGGTGGTGGTGGTGGTGGTGGTGGTGTGTGTGTGTGTGTGTGTGTGTGTGTGTGTGTGTGTGTTGGGGGGTGGGGATGCAGTCTGTGAGCTGCAGTCCTGTGCTTGTCACATGTGTGGCATGACATGTGACTGTTACCTAAGCACTGTTAATAAAATACAACAACACACAGTAATAAATTAATTCATTATTAAATCATTACCAAGGCATATAAATGATGAATACATGATAATAATTCCTCCTCAGGAATGGGAAGCGAGGCCAGCAGGGTTGGGAGAGGAAGTATGTGGTTCTGGACGGTACCAAGATGTCCATCTACGAGACGGAGCCCAGAGAAGGTTCAGACATTCTGTACCCTGTTATAAACCCAGTTTGCTTTTTACTGAGGGGGCTGACAGGTGTTTCAGCATCATCACTTCTCAGGTGTTCTGATACATTTCATTCCAAGCGTTTGAGCTGCCAGGGCCTGAGTGTGACAGCAGTATTTGCAGCAGTATATTTCTCCCTGTTTTTTCAGACACGGTGAAGCCGCAGGAGGAATTTGAGCTCTGTCTGCCAGACGGGGATGTGACCGTCCATGGAGCAGTCGGAGCATCAGAACTGATCAACACGGCCAAGTCAGGTGGGCCCCTTAGTTCCCACGGTCTTTCCCCCAATCCAACTTTGTACAGTCCTTTAAAGTAAGGCATATTAGAATGTATGTAATTATATTAATGGTTACAGAGCTTACATGGTTGTAAAGCTTCATGCAGAAACTGTTTTATTCCCACTGTATGAAGAATTTGGAGTCAATGAAGTCTATGTACCATGAGTGGCCTATGAGTCTGAGTGGTCTGAATGTGTTTGCTTGTGTGTGTGTGTGTGTGTGTGTGTGTGTGTGGTGCCTGTGTGTGTGGTGCCTGTGTGTGTGTGTGTGTGTGTGTGTGTGTGTGTGTGTGTGTGTGTGGTTTCTGTCCTGGCTGCAGACATCCCCTATGTGCTGAAGCTGGAGTCACACTCTCACATCGCCTGCTGGCCGGGGCAGTCCCTGTACTTCATGGCGCCCAGCTTCCCGGACAAACAGCGCTGGGTGGCCGTGCTGGAGTCCGTGGTGGCCGGGGGGCGGGGCTCACGGGAGAAGGCGGAGGCTGACGCCGTGAGTGGACCGCTTGAACGCAGAACCGTTTATGACCCATCACGACGCTCCAACTGTGGGGATGAATACTGAGAGCTTAGGGGTGACCTGGAAAGACTTGATAACCCACATTTCCTGCTTTGTAGGGGGTGTTTTTTATTTTTTCAATTAATTTTGTTTTAACTTTGTAAGACAGTCGTTGTTAGACTAATTTTCATTGCTCTGACTTGGAAGACCAAATGAAACCTCCTGTGCTTCTGATGTTCAGTATTATGTTGGTTATCAAGTCTTTTCCAAGATGCCTATCATTTTTTGTGGTCCAGTGTTGGGTTGGGTTGCATGAGTTTCTCACTTTTCTTTGAGATTTAAAATCAACATCTGTAAATTTTTTTCCTCAGACTTGACGTCTCTGCCTAAAATTACATAAAAGAATCAAAAATTTTGATGTTTTTCATACATGCCACATATCGTGACATAGTGTAAATGGTATACTGCTTTTTAATTCTGTTTAGTATTAACATGTCAGTAGTATAATACAGTATATAAGTATTTACAGTTACAGAGTTATGTTTCTTTTTTTAACACAAAATGATATCTCATGACCTTGGCCCTTTATCATCTCCCATTTTAGATCTGGAGGCTTTTACTGAACAGCTGATTTTCTTTAGCAAACCAGGACCCCAGTCCTCTGTGCTGGCTGTTGTATCCGTAGTATCTTGTGCTAACTTATGGAGGAGGGAGAGGTGGCAGATGTGTGTCCTAACTGACAGCTGTGTGTCTCTCTCTCTCTGTTGGTAATAGTGTCTCTCTTTCTCTCCCTCTCTGTCTCTGCTCTGTGCTTCTTCATGGTGTCTCACTGTGTTTCTTCACTGGGCCTGTTTATTTTGGTGTTGATTTTTACCCCCAACCCCCCACCTCCCACCCTCCCCCTGGTTGGGTTTTGCTGTGCTCATACTGTAGGCTGGGGTTTCCAAAAGACAGAAGACTCTGTCCCCTCTGGTTCAGGTAAAGAGCTGCACGAGGCTGTCCGCTTGGCCCCTCTTTCCTCCACCTCCTCGCTACGGCAAGCGCAAACACACACACACTAACTGTACGTGCACCCACACGCATAGAGGCAAACACCCACACACAGGTTCACAGTGCACATACACACATGCACGCATGCTCAAACTGCACACATACTCAAGCTCACTGTGCACACCCACATACACAGATAGGCTGTGCACATGCATACGCATACGCACACTCACAGTACCCACACACGCATACAGACACACACACATTGACGCTCCAGTGCATGCATCTGAGGCAGCGCAGTGTCGCAGCCACGTCCCGGTCACACGCATGTGCCCCCATGTCATCCACCGCCCCTAACCCCCCACCCGCTCCACGCCCCTCCCAGCGGCCGCAGCGAGCCCGTGACTCCGCCCCTCACCTCGCGCGTCTCCAGGGTTACCTCACCTCGCCCTGTTGCAGCTCTTGTGGATGTGGACCTCGTTGTCGTGGATGTTCATGTTGGTGTTGATGTGGTTGTCGTTGATGTTGATGTGTTGAAATTCCGGTACGGTTGCCAGGGCGGAGGGAGCGCCATGGAAATCTGGCCCTTGGGGACCAGGGATGGGATTCATTACATACTCGAATATTCTATGGATCCCAACATCGAATATTCAAATAATCTAACGCCACAAGTTTATTTCCCAAAGCTCTGCATGAACCTCAGCATAATGACTCACTGCAGAGAGATCTGCATTCACTCATGCTATCAGGCAGTAAATGAATAATGGCAATTAATTATCTGCAATTTCATGCAGGAACTCTTAGGCTCATCTTCATGAATATTGATGAGAAAAGAATATTGTATTTTTCACTATGGGTTAGTTACCAAGCATTTGAACACTCACTCCAGTAATTGACAAGTGACTTCAAAATAGAATATTTGAATAATCGAGCAATGGAATATTCAGTCCCGTCTCTAATAGACAGGGGGTTTCAGTGCTGTCAGGACGAATCAGGGGGTTTCAGTGCTGTCAGGACGAATTCCTGTCAGTTCTGACCGGGCCGACCTCTTTCAGGGCTGTGTCTTTCTGTCGAGAGAGAAGCTCTTTTCTTGATGGGGTGGTGCTGCAGCAATTTGGATGAGGAAACTTCATCGAAGCCACGACAGCTCTGTCCCACTCTGGTTTCAAACCTGCAGCCCTCTTTCTAATCAGGAATCCCATTTGCGTAACCCCCCTACTCCACATGGCTGCCCACCAAAAGCAGAGGGAGATTAGGAAAGAGGCGCGACTTACGTCTGTATCTGACCCAAACCAAACTCATGTGAACTTCCTTACAGAAACTGCTGGGCAACTCGCTGCTGAAGCTGGAAGGGGATGACCGGCTGGACATCAACTGCACCCTGCCTCTCACCGACCAGGTAAACCACACCCGAACCTCACTGACAAGTAAACTACACATCAGGTATTCAGCACACCTGATGTGGAACCAGGGGAACCACATACCTCATTACTCACACACCAGGTGTGCCGCACAGATACAGAGCTATTAAAGGGAGCATCCAGTTGAAAGCAAGTAAGCACAGTAAAGTATATGAAGTCAGATGGCCTTTTTTTACAGGAATGATTATTTGACAGTAATACTGTGGTATGGGGTATATAAAGAAAGAAGCTAACCCCCCTCAATTTCACTTTCTTGTTCCCCCTTTCTCTCCATCCTTTCCTCCTTTTTCTCCCGCCTTCCCTCTCTTTCTCCCCCTCTCTTTCCCCTCTCCCTCTCTGCCCCCCCCCCCCCACTTCCTCTCTCCCCATCTCTCTTCTATGTCTGTCTGTCTCAGATAGTTCTGGTGGGCTCAGAGGAGGGCCTGTATGCACTGAATGTGATAAAGAACTCCCTGATCCACCTGCCAGGACTCCGCTCCGTCTTCCAGATCCACATTCTGAAGGAACACGACAGCCTGCTCATGATCACAGGTCAGCATTACCATGGTTTTGCCTTTTGACACCAAATCCAAACTGTACAAATGGCTGAAGACAATTTCCCCTTTGAGTCTTGCTGTCCACTACACTTTACCAATTTATTCTAGTTTATTATTTAGAAAGTCTCTGACCCTGTATTTTTTGTGCATGCGTGTGTGTGTGTGTGTGTGTGTGTGTGTGTGTGTGTGTGTGTGTGTGTGTGTGTGTGTGTGTGTGTGTGTGTGTTTGCACGTTGACTTCCAGGGCCAGAGAGGGCACTGTGCATGCTTGAGATTAAGAAAGTGAAGCAGTGTCTGTCCCAGGCCCACCTTCCTGCACAAACCGAGCTTTGCCCCTACATCTTCGAGACAGTCAAAGGCTGCCACCTCTTCGCCGCCGGAAAGGTTTGGGCACCATGGCATTAACAAAGTCTGTTTTCCTAACGTCTAACCCATCATCCTTTGATATAGAGCGTATGACTCCAAATATAGACGCTAAAGGAATTTTATGCACTGCTGAGAACACGGCTCGTCTGAGTCTATTTGATTTATTTTTTATTTATTTCATTTAGAAAATTTCATATCCACTGGCAAAAAAGGTTCTGTCGGCTTTCATTCTGTGTGGTATTTCATCAGTGTCATGTGGGGAAGCCCGCTTATGAAAAGATGCTCACGGCCTCCCCGGCCTTGCCTCCCCCCTCCGCAGATCGAGGGCGCTGCCTGCATCTGCGCTGCCCTGCCCAGTAAGATCATCATTCTGCGCTACAATGACAGCCTCAACAAGTTCTGCATCAGAAAGGTGAGCGTGCAGCTCCTTCCCAGCGCTGAACATGAGCACGATAACATATACATTCATATTCATTCAGTTTTAGTGTCAGCGCACTTCGTGGTCATTTCTTCCTATGGAGGACAGAACAGAAAATGTGATAGCCAAATCTTCTACCAAGAAAAAATGAATGAGTCATCTTGTTTTTCCAGGACATCTCTGACATCAGCGCAGTTTCCGCTGCATCATTATGGAGGAAAAGAAACTTAAGATCACTGGACACATTTTTGGTGTTGTTTATTTCTCTGGCCAGCAGACCCTCCTGTAATATGACGCATGCAGTCCCATTACTTTCCAAAAGATTCCTCACTCAGTCCCTCCCCTGACCCCTCATAATGAACTCTGTGCCTAATGAAGTGTTTGCCCTGTTGCTCCGCCTCTCCTTACAAGATTATAACTCGGCCCCTCCCCTAATGATCCTGTTGCTCCTGTCCTCCTTCAGGAGATTGAGACGTCAGAGCCCTGCAGCTGCATCCATTTCACAGGGTACAGCATCATCATCGGCACCAACAAGTTCTACGAGATCGAGATGAAGCAGTACATCCTGCAGGGTACGAGGCGAGGCGTGTGACCGCGCACGACGCCGTACACACAACGCACAAATCCCACTCATAGAAAAAACGAAGCATAACAATATCAGCAGTTGAACCTGTAATGTTGAAACACTTGGCGGTTCACTGATTAGTAATGACCAATGGAACACAGCACTTTTCACCTGAAGGCCTGAAGCCAATTAGTTTTGCTTGATTGGGTTCTTGTCAGTGGTTGATTCATGAGAGGGCCTTTTCTCTTGTGGGTTTGTAAACCCTCATACTGTTGGAGTCCCTGAGTGGGTTTTACTGCAGCAGTGAAATGTATCCACAAAAAACATCTGGTGTCTGAGAGAGACACAAAGTTCTCTTCTGTGGAGACATCATGCTGCTCCGATGCAGGTCCACTTTATTGGCTGTTTGGCTGTTTTGTTCCTGTAAAACCTTGTGGATGTGCACCTAGTTTGTCATTGGTGTGTATCAGCTTGTCCCAAAGATATGGAGATGTATTTTTTTCTGGGAGAGTGGAGGTGTATGAACCTCGTTGCTCTCTATAACAAAAATTTAGAATTTTTTCAGATCATTGAGTCACCAGTAGTACATTATGGCGCAACCCACTTTGGAGTTGTTATTATGGTCTCATCATTAAATGTTTAATTTGTGAGCTAAGCTCCACTTCTGACCCAGAATGAAAGGGTGGGGGTGGGATCGGGGAGGGGGCAGGATGACATGACCCGCTTGGGGTACAGTTTTCACAGTCTGTCCCTGTCTCCTCTCTGACCCGTCAGAGTTCCTGGACAAGAACGACGTGACGCTGGCATCCGCAGTGTTCGCTGCGGCGACACACAGTTTCCCCATCTCCATCATGCAGGTGAACAGCGCCCCCCAGAGGGATGAGTACCTGCTCTGCTTCCACGGTCAGCCCCGCCCCTTTATCCTGACCTTCTGCAGCGTTTACAGTGTGCTTTGTGTGTGTGCATCTTTGTGTGCATGCATGTGTGATTTTGAGTGGGTGTTAGTCTTACTCTGGGGGAGGGACATGTAGCTCCATGTGGCAGTGTGCCATATAACCTGAGGGACAGTGAGTGAGCAGCCCACAGTAAAAAACAGGCATAGAAATTAGCTGCTATTGTTATCATCACCATTGTTTCTTTCTTCATTGTTAATATAATTATTACTATGCTACCATTACTGTTTGTGATGCTAGTAAAGCTCATTTGAGCTTGTGTGTTTGTGCTTGGTAGAGTTCGGCCTGTTTGTGGATGCGTATGGCCGCAGAAGCCGCAGTGAGGACATCAAATGGAGCCGCCTGCCTCTGTCGTTTGGTAAGTGAATGTGAACCCTTTATTGAACTGGGATTTACCTCCTTTTTTATTGGACTGCAATGTTTTTTTTTCATCCCAGTGGATATGCCTTTGTGTAGCTTGTAGTAAGATACTGTGAATGTGTGTGTTTGCGTTTGTGTGTGTGCGTTGTAACAGTTCAGTAACAGTCCTTTCCTCTACTACAGCCTACAGAGAGCCTTACCTGTTTGTGACATATTTCAACTCCCTGGACGTCATTGAAATCCAGGGACATGGAGCTCTTGGGTAAGACTGACTGACAGGGGGAGGGGTTCACACACAGGGGGAGTGGAATCTTGACAGACAGAAGGATGGAATATTGACAGACAGCAGGCAGGGCAGACTGTTATTTATGGAAGTTAAATGAAAGGGCTATGAACAGTCACCATGGCAATGCCCTAAGAGACTTAAATCAGCTCTGTGCATTCTTTTGCCTCTGGTTGCTATGGCAATGAGCAAAAATATGGCAGGCGAGCAAAGCTGCAGATTGCCAGTCTTGTTTCAGATCAGAAACGCTGGCTGTGCCTCCACTGTTCCAGCACATACACGTGCAGCCATCCACAGCACAGATTGTGAGGGGAAGGTCGGGGCACCAAATGATAGGATCACACTGAAAACAGAAACCTGTTTGCCAATTAAATGAGAGGCTTCGCATCACCTGAGTGCCATATCTGTCTCCCTCTCATCTCCTATCTGCGCTCCCTCCAGACCCCCCGCCCACGTTCACCTGGATATTCCCAACCCACGCTACCTGGGCCCGGCCATCTCCTCAGGGGCGGTATACCTGGCCTCGTCCTATCAGAACAAGCTGAGGGTGATCTGCTGCAAGGGTAACCTGGCCCGAGAGACTGGGGAACTGCAGAGGACTGCCTCCAGCAGGAGGTAAGCGCCCCCTACTGGCCAGGAATTGCTTTTTCTGTCTGTCCTTCTCCTGTCTGTCCTTCTCCTCTTGCACATAATTTATTTGAAGTTCTCACCCTCTCTAGCTCTTGCTCCCTCTATCACTCACTCTCTCCTTATCGATCTCTCCCTCTCCACCTCTCACTAGGTCTCTCTGCTTTCGCCTGTCTCTCTCTCCGTCTTTCCCTCTCTCTGGTCTCTGTCGGAGATCTCTTACATTGTGGGGTGTGTGTGGTTGTGGTCAGTGTTGTGTGGTCACTGTAGGATGTGGTCACAGCAGGAACGGTGCTGGGGTGGTGTAAAACGGCAGTGTTGTACAGCAGGACTCACTGCCTCACACTTGCATGGATTGGCTACTCTGGGCCAGCTTTTACAGTCAGCCTTCAGTTAGCATGGTTGGACCACGCTTTCACTCAGAGTGGGGTTTTCACCGGTGTGTGCCGGGTGAGATTCAGCCTTTAATTAGACACAGAGTTTTAGAGGCTCAGAGTCAAGACTTGGAGTCTTGGAGGATTAACAGAGTGATTTGTTCTTTGCAGGAAGAGGAAGAGCGTATTTTTCATTTGTCATAAACCCTGCTGAGGTGTTGAGGGGGTGAGTGAGTGAATGAAGTCAAACATTTTCACCTCAGTATTTTAAATAGCGTGTTTTAAATTTATATCTTGTGTAATAAAAAATTCTTTGAATAAAGTAATTTTAAATCTTATGCTCTCTGACTCATCTTTAGCAAATGGCAAGCAACCATGGCCCAGCAGCACCATCTACTGGTTGTTACAGCATATAGTGCATGAAGAGCACTGTTGTTGCATCTGTATACTAATACAGGATTATCATCCAGCACTGTTTGGTTTATTTAAGGAGTAACAATGAGGATTTCTATGGAAGATAGATGCATGGAGAGATGTACCCAGGAAAAATTAATCAGATCACATCTCTGTTCCTTCAGCTTTGTTACCTGTTCCATCACTGTGCTTTTAATGTTTGGTCCTTGTCATCTGTGAGAAACATTGCTTACCCCTGTACCAGAATAGTATCGATTCAGGCTTACCGTTGTGCTGTAGTATTTGTGATACAGACTCACCGCTGTGCCGGAGAATTAGCGATACAGGTTTTCACCTGTGCCAGGGTATTAGTGATACATGCTCAGTCTGACCCCTCTACCTGAGTATCCGTGGTATTGGCTTATCCCTGTACCAGAGCAGTGGTGACTAAGTTGCAAACTGCCAGCTGTTTTGAGTGCATGTTGTGACCATCATTGGGCATATGCATTGCTTATTACCAATGATGATGATTGAGAGTAAGTTTCTATTTAAAGAAGCATTTATTTAAGCAGTAATTGAGTCCCATAAGAACATGTAAAGATTAGTTAATTCCACATGGATTTTGGTATTTGTACCATATCCATAATTTTCCCCTATCAGATCTGATAAACTCATGACGCCTTTGAATCACTTATATTTTACAGAATTTTTTTCTAGGGTGGACGTTTAGGACATTTTCAAGATGAAGGGTATCCAAGGAGAAGATGAACATTTTTTATTGACATGTATTTGACACTAAAATCACTAATATAATGGCATGACAAAGTAGATATACTAGTCATTTCTGCGATGGGATTACCTGTGAAATATTAAGAA
Source organism: Megalops atlanticus (assembly GCA_019176425.1). Classification (NCBI taxonomy): domain Eukaryota; kingdom Metazoa; phylum Chordata; class Actinopteri; order Elopiformes; family Megalopidae; genus Megalops; species Megalops atlanticus. The sequence goes on from CM032880.1 coordinate 16,551,096, forward strand.
TTTTGGGAGTTTTTATGTTAATCCTAATCAATTTCTTTCTCTTTCTTAACAGATTTTAACACAAGGGTTGACCTCACAAAAACAGAAATGGCACAAACTGCTGTAGTTATTTCAGTAGAAACAGAATGATCAGACAGAATTCCTGACAGAATTCCTGCTGTATTTATTTGAAAACTTTTTTCCATAGTCATAAAGAATGATTTTTGTGTGTCACCAGTTTCTATTTTTCCCGTTTCTTTTCATAAGGAACACTGGTGATGGCAGAGTGAGGTTTCATGAACCAATGTGGAGTTACCCTGTGCTAACAGTGACTTGCTGATTTGAGCCAATTTTGGTGATTTTACTGTGGCCAGCAGTCTTGATTTGGTTCAAACAGGTCAGTGATTGACAGCAATCAGTAGCTCCACCAGTTATGGGGCTCATGAAGCCATCACTTCCAAAACCAGTGTTCCATGGCAGGAAGTAGAGAAAACATAAGCTATACAGCCCCTTCCCCTGACCGCCTTCACCCCCTCGTGCCTGCTCTCCACAGCAGTCCCAATAAGCGGGGCCCCCCCACCTACACAGAGCACATTTCCAAGCGGCTGGCATCGTCCAGTCCCGGGTCACAAGACGGGGGCCTGCACCGTGAGCCCAGCACCCCGCACCGCTACCGCGAGGGCCGCACTGAGTTCCGGCGGGACAAGTCACCTGCCCGCCCACTGGACAGGGACAAGTCCCCAGGCAGGGGGCTGGACAGCCGTCGCGAGAGGTCCCCTGGAAGGATGTTCGAGGACAGGCCCCGCCTCCACACAGGCTCTGTTCGCACGCCCCTCACACCTGTCAACAAGGTGAGGAGGGCGGGGCTGTAAACAAAACTTGACTATATCCTCAATATCTAAATGCTGACTGAAGTAGCCCCCCTTGAGGTCTTTTCACCTACTGTAGTCTGTCATTAATGCATTAATCAGAGTAACACCCCATCTAACATGCAATAAAATAGCATATCATCGCTAGTGTACTGAAATATCCCAGCATGCCAAGGGGCGGAGGCTGCTCTGACCTTGTGTGTGTCTGTCTTTCTGCAGGTGTGGGATCAGTCCTCTGTCTGAGTGACACATCCATTGCTTCGTCCAATTGGAGTAGAGACATGACCTCATCCCTACCCTTAAGCCCAACCACACTATACTCCTGTGTCCCTGCAAAAGTTGTCCTAACTGCACGAGGCAGATCGCAGATATTCTATTACAAGATATTCAGTTCCATCATTACTTCCATCCTCCATCTGGGAGGTACTGGTTGGGAAATGGAGGTTCCAGTGCCATCTGTGTTACTGAGTTACAAGAATGTTCATAATGAGCCAGCAAACCGGAACACTTGTAGCTTCAGCAATGACAGATACAAGACTTTTTAATGTGACATGCACTGAGCTGACTATCTGGTACATGTATGAAGAAATCTGTGGTCAGATTGACATGGGACCTCATTTTAGGAGCCTAGCGGAAGTGCCTGTAAAAAAATACACTGCCTATACAAAACATTACATTTTACTTCACATTTTGTCATTTAGCAGACACTCTCATCCAGAGCAATTTAAAAAGAAAGAGAAAATTCATCTAATGAAGTTACATTAATGAGTTAACAACATAGGGTTGGGCTGTTAGCTGATTGTAACAGAGTAACATCTAATGAGCTAATGAGGAGTAGAAAGGACATCTATGGCTTCAGAGAGCAGCTGCCCCTGACCCACATCTGCCATGGCTGGTGGAGTGACACAAGCATGCACACACTTCTTGAATGGCTCCTGAAGCGAGGGTCATGTGACAATCCACCTTGTCCCCTTTGATTGTAGTCCTTCAGTATTATATAAGGACACAGCCACAGGCCAGAAGAGTGTCGGCATCCGAGGGCAACAAACGGGCACTTTCAAAGCATTTGCCATTATGATATGATTTTTGCTCTGTGTTCCTGGATTTAGGGGACACACATGCAAACATGTAACTATTCTATCCTACATGTGCACGTGTGTGTGTGTATTCATCAGGAAGTCCCAGACCTGTCCTATCCCAGACCATAGAGATGGCTTATGTTCAAGAGGAGAGAATCTTCGTAGTGCTGCTTCGCCCAAATTCTGTAAATAGGCTTTACTCTGGTTTTTATAGACACTAAAGGGAGTATGAGGCTGGCAAAGCCGCGTCTATTTTTATTAAAAATAAAGATAGTGTTTCTAACGTGTGATCTGAATGTTGTACCATTGAGAAGAGAATCAACCACCCAGAAATGCCGTGGATCCTTTTACCTCTCTGTCACAGCAGTGAGTGCTGCTCCTTCATACGAGGCATCCTGTGTTCTACCTGGGCCACTTTTGCCAGTGATTAGGCTAATAAGTGTTTGGTTTATACTGCTTTTCAGTGGATTCAACCATTAAGTTTTGCTACAGGCTTCAATGTATTGTACAAATAGTCTAAAATATTAATGTTTTTTTAAAGAATAAGGGTGATGCACTCAGAAATGGCACTAGGTGAAAAAATAAAAAGGAAGTCAACTCAACAGCACCACCTGCAGCTTCCTGTATCCTTGCTGTTTCAGTACAAGATGTCCTGCTCACTGATGTTCCCCAGCCCTTGGGTTTATTTGAACTTTCTGCAGTACCTTTGATAAAATCTCATTTCTGCAGCACCACAGTATTTATAGATTGACTTTATTTTGGAGTTAAATTGGTGACCACTTGTAAAAGGGCACTGCCCTTGTATGAAGCATGTCTCATCTCACATTGCTTTATGCCCCCCATCAGCTGTGTGATGCAATCTGTTTCCTTTTTTAATTTTTTCCTTTATTGTATTCACTATTTATATTGTGTGCTAAATAACTGACTTGAAAAACACATGGTGATGTCCAACAACTGCTAACAAGAGAATTACTGTAGCTTTCCTGGTAGATTTTTCTAAATGTTATATTAAATATGACTGAACTACTCCCAAGGTGTCAGTTGCCCTTATTGTCAATGGCTGTTCTGTGTCTTTATGGCATGTTTTTTCAAATAGTCAAATTTCATTCAAACCAATGTATGTTCTCCATATAAGGTATTTGGGGAAGGGCAGTAATATTTTGAGTCAAAATGTGAAGCTGTTGCATAGTTATGTCAGGTTGAAGCCATTCCAGACCAGTGGTCACCCTGGATCAGCTTAGGCTTCTTTCAGCATGATGGATGGACTTGTATTTGGTCCAGGGATGCTGATCTTGGATTATCAGTTTAGAGCAGAAAAAGTAGAGACACATGTGTGTAACATGCCCACAAAGTGCAAACCCAATGAACTTTTTTTTTGTTTCTCACTGAAGACTCAACACATTGAACTGATTGGCTGAGACAGGTTACATGAAACCTCAGGATCAGTGAAAGTGGAATGGAATTGTCTGTCAATGGGTATAAAGTGAAGCCATATATCTCCAATTTCTCCAGTATTTAGTAGAGGCAGCTCCGAGTCTTCCCAACAACCCCCGTCAGTCACACTCAAACCCAGTTTGGGGCAGTGTTGTACTTTTATTCTTTCAGCTTTTGAGCGCTCCATACCATTCACACCCCTCTCCCACCCACTGCCACACCCTGCCCAATTTCATTCAGACGCAAAATAAAGACAGCGGGGAACGGTGCACTGTAGCTCAGTCCGAAAGAAGGAAAACAGAAAAATAAATTCCATGAGGGAAGCAAGTCTCTCTGAGCTTTTGCGGCCTCCGGCATCCATCCGTCCGTTTGTCCTGCAGCACCGCACACCCAAAGTGCTTTTCGATTCTCTCAATACGCAGCCTTCTGCTATTTCTGTACACACATGGCATCATATATATATATATATATATATTTACACATTAAACCTTCACGCACGTGTGGGATTGGATATATACAGCACATTACACTCGCACATGCACGCACACGTACGCAGGTGCATACCTGCATACAACATTCTCTCACTCTTCTGGGGGACTCAGTTCAGTTCCTCAGCAGTGGGTGTTTTTTTTTCGCCAGCTCTCCACACTCTGCTCCGGGTGGGGGGTAGCTAGTTGGAGGGTGGGTGAGAGGGGCTAATTGGAGCTGGCTGTGATGGGCTTCTCCAGTTCCAGGTCGACGGGGGGCAGGGCGGACACGCGCATGCTGCTGTGGCAGGCCTTACACACACGACTCTGCGCAGAAACCCTCTGGTCACAGCAGCTGGCGCAGAACACATTCCCACAGTTCCTACAGGGGGCGACAGAGAGAATGGTCAGGCAGGTTGCTCTTGTTGATGGCTTCTGAAGGCGAAGGAAGTGGTAAAGAACGCCCTCTAACTGCAGCTTCCTTTAAACTTACGCTTATTAAAAGGTATTATGTGATACACTGTATCACTGATAAAGTATACATGCTATCTTACAGGAAGGTTAAGCATGACACTGCATCCTGTGTAATTACTGCACTTGCTGCAGCTTGATATTACTGTCAACTTGTACTACACAGAGTAGAGGCAACCACTCTTTTTCCACTTCCCTCTGATTGGGCTCAAAAGCACAGGTCATGGTCACCTGTTACTGGGGTCCTCGGCTGGAATAGGAGGATGAGGCTTCATGAACCTCAAAATGGGTGGGGCTGTGGTGTTACATCAGTATCAGTGACTCGGTAATTTATATCACAAATTTAGGACACCACTGGTGCGGATGAGTAAATGATGTTGAACACATGACATCTTCATCCGTTATAGTGTCTCACCCTCCCATCAGACTCGAGTTCCTGTGCACATGCAGTAACATATGTTGGACAAGAGGGGGCAGTCATGCACATGCACTCTAATGCACGGTCTCTCTGCTGACTGGTCAAATACATATATGTCACATTACATACTGCACCTACACCCACATATTATAATACACAGACCACATCCACACTACACTACAGCTACACTACACGCAGACTATTGATTGAGTAGAGAGGAGAAGAAACAAGTTAAGGAGATGGAACACAAAGAACAGTATGAGAGTCTCACCAGGCTTCTTCTATAGGCTGCTTTCCCCTGTGAGAGAGAGGGAGAGAGGGAGGGAGGGAGCGATGAAGGGAGAGGGGAAAGAGAGGGGGATAAATGTGAAGACTCATGATCATACCTCCATGACTACACCGTGTATGTGGGTGTGTGAGTTTGTGTGTGTTTATGTACATGCACGTGTGTTACCTGCAGTGATGCTTCCTGGTTGCCAGCCAGAACCTGTTCTCACACCCGTAGCACTGGGCTTTCAGGTTGTCTGGGTACCACTGTGTTACCTGAAGAGACCAGACAGTCTTTACAATCACATTCCATAGGATACTGTATCTCACCTGTGCCTTACCATTTCAACCACTCCTGACCCTTGGGCCACGGTCATATATGACCTATTCCCTGGTACAATATGGCCACGCCCTTCCCCTGATCCTGCACAGCCACAGCCCTCACCGTGTCCTGCTGCTCCACCTGCTCCCAGCTGGCCTCTGAGAAGAGCTCAGCACTGCAGCGCGACAGGCAGGGAGGGTCACCACTACACTCAGAGTCCGGGACGTACTTCTGACAGACAGACAGACAGACCTATCAGAGGGTCTTCACTTTCACAGTGAAACAAGACAGGTTCACCAGAAAAAATATAATTGCATAATTAAAAGTCCTTGTCTCTCAAGCTTCAATTTGCAAGCTCTGATTGTTTGACGTCTGCAGTGCAATGATTATCCAAGGTTCAATCCAACAACCCGACAGTGTGAGGTGCCCTGCTTTCTCTCTTACCACGCTGTCGCTGGGGTCCACGTTGCCGCGGTCCCCGTTGCCCCGGTTCCCGCTGTGGTGGCTCTCCAGGCGGCTCCACAGCTCCTGCACCTGCCTCTTGAGCGTGTCCACCTCCAGCTGGTGGCCCGCCTCCATCTGCCGCAGCCGCTGCTGCACGGCGTCGCTGTGCAGGGTGAGGCCGTCCTCGTCCAGCCGGCCCCGCCCCGACGCTTCGGGCGGCGTGCCGTGGAGGCAGCGCTGCTGCAGGCCCCAGGGGTGCGCGCCCGGGGATCCCGCGCTGGCCGCCGACGCCTGCCGGCTGAGCGGGGTCCGCGCCCCGTTCGCCTTGGGCTGCTGGGAGCCCCGGGGCTCCCCGTTTGGGCTCCCCCCGTTGCAGACGGGCCGCCCCTGCCCAAGATCCACCGGGGGACGGTGTAGTGCACTGAGCGATGGCCTTCTGGGGCCGTTTGGAGTCCTCTGCTCACCCTGCCCCGCCGCGACCCCCCTGCTTGCCTCCACTTCAGTGCAGGGAGGGGGCCCCTCTGCCTCGGCAGGGGGTGTGGGCAGGCCGCAGGTGGCCTTCAAATCAATTCCGCCCTCCTCCGTCAATGTCTCCACGGAATTCCCCTGGGGAGAGGCCCCGTCCTCCACACCACCCTGCCCAACTGGCGACAGCTCACCGTGGCCATTTGTCATAGTCCTGATGGACATCTCAATTGGGGATGTCAGGGGGCAGGGGTTCTCAAGTCCCTCTAGGTTTGGAGATGAGCCCAGATCCACCTGTTCTTCACTCACCTGTGTCTCCACGGCTTCCACACTCTCTGCATGTAGAGCAGCGGGCGGGGCTGTAGGCAGAGCTGACAGAGGTCCCAGGGAGTCCTCCGAGTGACATTTCCCGTCACTGACGTCCTGCAAAGTCTCATCAGCTCGCTCTTCCTCCGTCGCTTCCTGCAGGATGTTCTCCATCTGTCCTTCCGCCACGCCCACTGCAATGGAGAGCTCCGCCTCTTCTGCGCACTCCTCTGGCAAAAGCCCCACCCCCCTGATTTCATTGCCGGTGGCAGCTTCTGGCTCCTCCATTTCACCAGCCGAGCCGCCATCCTCCACCTCCTCTGAGGGCTGGCCTCCCACAATCCCCACCTCCTGCTGGCTGTCAGCCCCACCCTCCTGGTCCTCTGCCCCGCCCCCGTCTGGGCCCACGCCCATGCTGAGCTCCAGAGAGCGGCGGTGCTCCTGCCACGAGTCATTCAGATTGGGGTCGCTGGAGCGGCGGTTTGGAGGAGGGAGTCCCCCTGCTTCACAGGCGCTGGACAGGTTGTCAAAGGACCTCGTCTTCGGAAGTCTTCCGTCAGCAAAAAATAAATAAAGTCACCGGATAAAACGAAAATGTTAACTCCACTGACGAGAGGAAAAAGCAATACATTCAGGGGCTAAGAGAACTTTTTCGGCTCCCCTTATTCGGGCCTGATCGCCATCTAGTAGTAAAACAAAGGTACTGTCATTACTTTGATGACTCATTACTTTGGAGTGAGGGAGTGAATGACACAATCATTTCTATGGCTGTTTAGTCAATGGCTGTTTAAAACTACAGTAAATGCTATAGATCCTTGAGTAAGCCTGTGATGCCAAGACAACAGTTTATAACCTTGGAACCAATACAAAGAGCTCAAAAATAACTGCAAATGAATTTAACCAAGATAATCTACATGCAGAGTAAGTGCCCTTGTACCCACTCCTGTACCCCCCTTTCGGTCTCACCTCAAACAGGGTGCCACTGGAGACTCACCTGCCCAGGGGCACATCCTCGGGGCTGGCGCCAGGCACGGGGTAGGGGGCGCACGAGTCATCCGAGGGCGTGGTGGGTAAGGAGCTGGGCAGGTAAACGGCACTCCACAGCATCAGGTTACGCACGTGGCACACCGGCCGCAACACCTGCACGGCAGAGACACAACCCTCAGCTCAGCTCACCTTATACAAATACACCTGAATGACAGTACCTCTTAGATTCATACACCTGGCCTATTGGCGGCATTGCACAGTCAAGAAAAAATAAAGAGAAATGGAGAGGGTGAAAGAACGGTGGAAAGGCGAGGAGAAGGAGGGAGGCGTGGAGAAAGGGAGGGAGGGAGAGAAGGGGAGGGGGAGAGAACCTACCGTCTCAGAGTGGGAGGAGTAGAGAATATTCTGGAAGGCGCGATTGGTTGGCCGCAGCAGCGACCACACGGAGCAGGTCTTCTCCTGAACCTGCCGTTCGTCGCGCTCCTTCGCGCTGTTGCACAGGAAGGTGCCGAACAGGCAGGAGTAGGTGTGCTGCACAAGCTTAACCTGCGAGCGACACACAAAACATTCATCCACTCATTCATGCATCCCAAACATCTCCATCTAAAAAGCCAACTGCCTGTACCCCTCTCAGGTGAGTGACCTAAATGTGGTAATTCAAATAAGAATTCTAATACACTCTAATATATATATATATATATATATATATATATATATATATATATATATATATAGCTATATTTTCATATATTTATAGAAATTATCTGCATACTTAACAATGCTACCCATTTCACAGCCTCGCTGTATCTATGTTACAGGTGAGATATAAGCTGTGAATTTTTTTAATGTCTGTGTTGGAAACACACTAGTACCTGACTTATTATTATGAGTGTTTATGATTATTATGATTATTATTATTGTTAGTAATATAATTATCATTATTCTTATTCTAACTGCAGGGTGCCTGGCCCCTAATCACAGGTTTTGCAGGTTAGCATCAGCGTTCTCACCAGGAAGGCCTCGTTGAATTGGAAGGAGCAGGGGAACTGGCGGTGCAGCTGGTGCACGCAGTCCAGCCACTGCAGGAAGACCGGGCAGCGCTCGTTCAGGTCCTCCGAGCTCTCCCCGTGCCCGCAGCGGTCCGCAAACTTGTGCCCGAAGTCCAGCCACTCCGTCTCCACCAACACCTGGAACCCCTGTGGAGACACCACGCCAGGCCCCCATTAGTACTGGTCTTTCCCATCAGAGCCTGAACCAGAACCAGGCTAACCTGTGGGCTCCTGGGTCCGGGAGCATTTCCATAGTCTCCACATGACACAGATGCATGCTGCTTCAGCCCTGTAAGGAAGCTGAAGCTTGCTCCCTGTGTCTCGGGCCATGGCCGAGATGCTGGACCACATTTTGTTGTGACTGGTTTTGATGACATTCATCACAACCGGTTTCATCTGGTCAAACGACTTCTATGGTCTAACTGCAGTGACCAAGAACACGGTATCCTGACCAAAGGGATACGGCTATAATAAGTGCAAGGAACAAATCTGCCTGCCCCTCTGGAGGGACCCTTTACTCCAGAATGAGGCACGTTCTGAGCACCTGTAAGGTCTGTTTGAGGGTTACCTCACACTCTACCCCCCTCCTGCTTTCAGGGCCTACCTCAATGGTGCGATAGTAGGGATCCAGAAGCAGTTTGGACAGCGCCACAATCTGGGGCGTGCGGTCCCAGCCATCCGAGCAGTGCACCAGGACGGGGCGGTGGTCACGGTCCACTGCGTTCACCGCCAGCAGGGCGGCCTTCAGCAGCAGGGACAGGTGCTGAAGCCACCTGGTGCCCTCCAGAGCTGACAGCCAGCTAGGGGGAGGGAGAGGCACATCAGAGCAAAACCTCACTACAGAGAGAGCATGCAGAATCTACAGACAAGACACATACACACACACAGAATGTACAGACGCAAACACTCACAGAGCAGAGAATCTACAGACAATCCAGCCCACAGAGAGACACAACACACAGACAGCAGAGAGAGAGAGGCAGTATCTAGAGCCAGACAATCACTCACAATGACAGATTTACTGTACAGTAGTAATGCCTCCTGAAATGATTACCCCACATAACCACATGCCATTAACATAACCATTACAGCTGACCCAATATACTGTAATTTTATCACAGAAAGTTCATGAAATAAAGTCTATCCACATTAAATTAGGATTTTTGTCACTGACAGTCAGTTTGCAATGGCAAACAGCCAACATGATTCAAAAAGCCCACAAATCATGCATTTATTGATTAAAAACAAGCATTAAACTTTCAGGACAGACTGTCAATGTTAAATGTAAGGTTGAGAGCTTTGCTGAGCAAAAAACAATAATAAAGAAAATGTGATAAATAAATAATAATAAATTAATAATAAAGAGACTGTGACAAAATAAAACTGTTGATATAGTGTCATCAATGCCTGACCACCGATGCTCAGTATGCCAGTGTGGGCAGGGGGGGCGGGGCAACAGGTTAGGGCGGGGCTTACTTGGCGGGATCGGGCATCTGTGTGCAGAGGGAGCGCAGGGACTGGAAACTCTTGCGGATGGAGTGTATGTTGGCCATCCCCATGAACACCACCTCGCAGTTAGGATAGTACTCTGGAAACAACACACAAGGGGGCGCTGTCACACAAAACCACAACAGGCAAGGGATCATTCTTAAAGAACACATGCCATTCTCTCAAAAAAAAAAAGTGGAGAGTGGCAGTAGACAAAAGCACTTGTCAGTTATTTAAGCTAAACTACTCTAGGAGAAATCAGGGCAATGAAAACAGATGTCTGTGCACAAGATGACTTCCTGTTCAACTTTAAGTCTTCTTCATTCTGGCACAAGAGCATGCACTACCTCTAATAAATCTAATTACGTTTGTATGTAAAGCTAATATCCACTTTTTGATTGCATGCATTTTTTCTTGCATTTCTTTATCCTCCATGTTTTTATAAAGTAACCCCCCCCCATCCACCCACCCAGGTGACCTTACCTGGGCACTCGCACCCCCCGCCCTTGGCACGGTTAGCCACGGCAGCCGCATAGGACCTGGCGTCCAGGATCATCAGCTTTCGAGGCTGGAGGTCTGAATTCTCCCCCTCGGGGCCGGGCATTCCAGAAGGATCTACAACAAAGCAGTCAACGATGAGAGAGAGGCACCTCGTCGCCACCTAGAGGCCACTCACGCTATGCAGCTAGCAATAGACTACAGGTATTAGACTGACAGACTGAGCTAAAAAATTAGATTTTATTTGACTACACTTACATAAGAGATTTACACAATTTTAGCCTATCACTGACGATGTCATCCAGGCTCAGTCTTCTGTGGTCAGACAAGACTATATTAAAAATGGCTTCCCAGAAGATTCAAAAATGTCAACCTTTGGAACATCAAAATTTGTGGTCTCAAGATGAACACTTTGCCACCTGAGCCACTTGGGAACCTCAGTTTTATATGGCTCAGATGAAACCCAATCTGTCATGTAATCCCATTGCACAGCTGGAGTTCCCATGTCTATCATGAGCGCTTAGCGCCTCGTACTGACCGAAGTCACCGTTGGAGAGCGGTGTGCTGTAGCCGTTCTCTCCGCCGCAGGTGCCGTTGCTCAGGGGCGAGCGGGAGGCGCGGTCCATGGAGCAGGCCTTAGCGATGGACTGGACCAGGTGCTCGTCGTCCGCGCTGCGCCAACCCCACCAGCTGACCTCGGGCTGACCGCAGCGGGCGATGACCGCACCAGTACTCTGGTGCCTGGTGTGGGCGGGGTTTAGAGAAACATGGTCATGGTTCACAAAGAGCTTTACACTAATGCAACCATGAACAAAAGGGCACTTCAGTCCAGGTTCATCCAGGCCATCTGCTACACTCAGGCTGTGTGAGGATACAAGGACAGGAACATTCATGGGTCCCAATGAATGCAATAAATCCCCATCATTCACTTACACACCAGACGCCTTGATCCTCAGCAGCTTACATAGCTTAGATTTAGTGCTATCCATGTATACAACATTAAACCTTACCCAAGGGCACAATGGCAGTGCTCAATCACGAACTTGTTTTCCTTCCCCATATACACACATAGGCTTCCATGTCTACATATCCATATAAACACAGATACTCATCCAGGCACATCATTTTACACACCTGTACCAACACATAAACACACGCACATAACCAATCAGATGCACACACATATGCACATGGACACACATGCAGACATACACCTGTAAACTGAATACACACACCGATACAGACAGATAAACACACGCACACACCTGTATACCACGGCTGGAATCCTCTTCCAGGAACGGAAGGCTGCCACACTCTCCAGCTCAGCATCGGTGATCCAGGAGGGCACCAGCAGCAGCTCTGGGTAGCTGGAACACAGCCTGGCAGCACCAGGACATAGCACAGCCTCACACAATGTGCAGATAGATTCCAAGGAGGCTTCAAGCACTGATCCTGGATCAGCTTCATATTTTTCACACAGCAGTCAGTGTTAGGATTTGAGGTGGTTATACTAACCCCAGATCATTTTCAGCTTTTCCACATAATGGTCAGAAATAGGATCTGAGGTGGGTACACTGACTCTAGATGAGTTTCAGCTTTTCCGTATAATTGTCAGGGTCAGTATAGGCAGTGGACTGAATGTTCTGATGGTCATTTAGAGAGTTCATTCTAGCCCCGTGCTGTGGTTTGCAGCTCACCTGTACTTGCTGTTGATCTCAGATATCCTCCATGCGTGCTGCGTGTCAAAGCCCAGACGCTCCACCTCGTTTCTGAAACGCCAGATCACATGGTCTCCTGGTGGGAAACAGAGGTCAGGAGAGGAGTAGGTAAGTTGTAACACTTTAGTGGGGGGCTGAGATAGAGGGTTCTGCTGGGTCAGCACTGATGCGCTCCTGCACTGCAGGTGTTACTGGAGCTGGGTACAGATAATTGATAACTGAGTCACTTTGCTTTACATACAGCTGATATCAGTGTATCCACTGCCAGCTAACTTGGCACCCAAAGAGGAAGCAGCTTTAATTAACATTGAGGAGCATGAGGGAGTGACAGGCTGATCGTAAGAGTGTAACTAAGATGAGAATGACAAACAGAGGACTCAGTACCCGGCCTGCACGTCTCTCCCGGCTGCTCCTTCTCCCCGCTGTGGACATCCTCACACCAGGAGTGGAAAGAGAAGGAGAAGAGCTCCTCCAGGCGGGACGGGGGCCGGATTGCGCTCGTCAGCCTCTTCACCCACTCCTGACACTGCTCTGTTGTGGAGAACTGACACCTGAGAGACACATGAAGGTCAAAGGTCATAGATGCAGACAGTCGCAGTGTATTAATATGGGGAGATCAAGACAAAGGGGAACTAAGAACATTTTTATAGAGAGGCCATACTGCCCAGGGGACTATATGAGACTGCCAGTAACAGGAGGAAGTGGTGTTCCCTTGGAGTGCTAGCATGAGGTGGGGTAACTATGGAAACAAGGTAGGGGGTTTCAGGTATTGCCAGGGAATACTGATGCTAGAGGGATGATGACCTCAAAGACCTTAGATGATGACATCACAGCCCTTACCTGATGACCTTGCAGTCCTTGCAGGTGATGTGGAGCTGCAGCATGTCCCGACACTCAACGCCCTCGATCAGCAGCAGGGGCACCTGGGAGGGCGGATGGAGAAGATACTCAGGACCTAGTAGCACCAGGTCTCATCCCCAGCTACAGTGAGGCTTTATCTACAGACCTTCCACAAACAATGATCAAAGACATGCTGAAACTTGACTGCCATACTGAGTAAGATTGAATCTGTACAAATCCCAGCATAATTCTTCATCTAAGACAGAAACCTTTTTGCTTCTGTAAGTTCACATGCTCTCTGTCTACATTCAGGAGTACAGTACAGTGCATTCAGCATGCCACACTAGATAAGACAGTCTCACGCAAATCAACTAGCACTTCAACGACCACTTTAGTAAGTATACACCTATGGTCCCATAAGCCATAAACAGAGCACCAACCATAGATATACCATAACCAGATCAGTCCTCAGATCCAGATTCCAATTCAAACATTTCGCTAGCCATACATAAGATGGCCGCACTGATTTTGGAACAGCAGAGCAATTCCATTTAGGCCCGTATCACACAGAGCAGTTTCAAGCACATCCGAAAGAACTGAACTGAGGAGCTATGACATCTGTGACATCACCATGCCCCCTCCCCCCACCATCTACACGCCAGTCACACCTACAAGGCCATGCCAGTGACTGGCAAGGTGCATACACTCCAGTTACCTGGATCTCATCATAAATCTTTCAGGAGCCAGTCGCAATGCACACACAAATCGCTGCAGACACACCTAATGCTGAGCGCCTGCCACCTGCAAGAACAGCTTGCATCTCTGTGTGTTTCCATCACGTAGATTCACAGTGCAGCGATTACATCTGAACTGATGGGTTAAGGGATTCCCATCTATACCTGACAATCCTTGTCAATCCAAGTCTTGAATCCAAGCAAACGGCCTCTTCCAACAGGCGAGAAAAGATGCAACAAGATGCAATAAAATCCACTTGATTCACTAACACCACGGTGTGCAAGTTATTCTCTTCTACAGCTTTGCAGACAGCTGACCATGAAGCTAGAGGCTCATGCTTCCACCTGCACATGCTCTTGTTAGACAGGTGAGCATTAAGGGCAGCATCTGCATACACTGAGGGATCTGCGATACGCGTCTCGCTCTGATGCCATACAGCATACAGCCGTGCAACAGTTATGCAGAGCTGAAAAAGGCAAGGCAAAGGTAACGCGCTCCGCTCCCGGGGCCCGAGAGCACGCCCGGACCGGGCCCTCCGCAGACAGGACAATGCTGTATGGGTACTTACAGACACCTCACACGAGCAAAGACTCTGACATTCGAAACAGAACAGAAAGCAAACAAAACAAAACAATAAGTCAAAATCAGTGCCAGCGCTGCCCTTCCTTCCTGTTGGTGCGGTGACACATTCTTCGGGTGACACGCCCTGTCACTGTTTTAACGGCACACCCCGCCCTTTGCCCTCCCAGGGTCGCCCTGGCCTCTCTCATTGAAATGCCTTGCTTGAATTCCTCAGGAGCTCGTTAATAACCTGGCAGCATTCCCTCAATGTCCCAGTCACAGGCATAATGCCTGCTGCTATTCCAGCACACCTCCTACCCAAACCACAGAAGGACACGTTGCCTGAAATGACATAGCCGTTTCATACACAAACGCACACACAGAGTCACTCACACACACGCACACACGCACACATATACACACACACACACACACACACACACACACACACGCACACGCACACACGCACACACGCACACAATCACTGAGCCACATGCACTAAGTCACAGAGACATACACACAGACACAAAGAAAGACACAGACCCATTTTAGACGATACTTTACTGAGAGCAGTGCCTCTCGTGACCTAGACTGAGACATTCAGTCGATGCAGGCTGGAGCAAACAGGAAACGAGAGTGCCCCCCTGGAAAGGTGCCGCTTTGTTTCCATTCCCCCCCTCAAGTGAGGACAACCTGTTCGATACACAAATGACCCTCAAACCCCCCACCAATGGGGAGTCCACTGTTGACAGGAAGTGGAAACACACCTTTGGTCATGCCCGGGGCAGACGGGTAAAATGATATGCATTAAATATTCAATGTTTTTCCTCCCAGTTAAAAAAGTGAGGACAATCCAGCCGTCTGGAACGTTCTGTGCACCACAGAGCTGTTTACCGGGTCCGTGACAGGAACACATATTAGACAGGGGGACGAGCGGCCATTGCTCAGGGGAATCAGCATTTAAAAGGGCACCACGCTTAAAATCAACATGCATGTGGGGTCAACAGCCAGTGCTGCCGCTCAGGGACAGGACTGGTGGCTGAAATGCTGTGCTCATGATAACACTGATGTTGCTACAGACTGGGAGACGAGAAGACTAGTTCCAAGGTCGCTAATGCGATGCTATCGGCCAATACCAGGCCTACACTGATACCAGGCTTTTGTGCTGCTTTTTTTTTTACCATTTATGTTTAGAAATACTTTAACTCCCCTTGAGCAAAGCAGAACCACACAGAACACAGAGGCACCAAAACAGAAACTGAATTACAAGGCCCTTCAAACACTTGCTCCACACACACACACACACACACAAAACTCACAGTCACATTCACTCATTCACCAAAAGATACACACAATCACGCAAGCACTCACTCACTCAAAGATGAACACAACCATCTACATAAACACATACAGAAGCACACAGACAAACTCACGTTCACCACAGATTCCTTGAACTTGATGTGAAGGCGGTAGCTGGACAGGGCGATGACAGCATTCTCTGCCCTCCCCACATACTCTGTGAATTCCCCATGGAGCTCCAGAAAGGGGACCTTCAGGGTGGGGGACAAGGAAACACAAACACAAGTCTTACACTCTCCACCACAGGGTGAAAAAGCAACATTCACACTCATGGTTAGAAGCTCAGAAACCGCATACACACCCCGTCCCGTCCCAACCGAACCCCACCCCATCCCATCCCCCAGGTGATGCCTACCTGCAGACTGTCCTCCTCCAAGACAGGGGGCTTCCTGGGAAAGTTCTGTTTGACTTGAAGCAGCTCCTGACCCTCCTGGCCCTCCTCATCCTGCTGCACAGGAAGCACTTCTTCAAGTCATGATCATCACATGAAATCCAAATCACACTAAATACACACCATATACACATCCAATTCAGATCCAATACACATCAAATTCACATAAAACACACACAGTACAAGACGCCCACACCGTATGTCTCTGTATTTCATCTGAAAAACATTTACTGCCAGTCCCTTTTGGAGTTTTTTTTAAACCAGTGAAACAGTTGCCAAAGAATATACCATTATGGGCTGTCTGCTCACATGGGGCCACATATACCGAGCCCATGCCTGCTATGATGATGTAATCAGGCCATGTGACCTTAACGCTGTGAACTCCTTTGGCAAGGACACATGCCAAATTAGGAAAGTTTTTTTAATGATTATGTAAAATGCACACTAACAATAAAATAGCATAACTCGCCTGAGATAACCGCTTGATCCAGGAAAGAGTAATAATAACAGCAATAACTGAAATAATGCTAACAATAATAATGTGCACCTTGAGATATTCAACATAAGTCTGGCAGGAGTGCACCCTGGGACAGTGGAGGTGTAGGTCTGTTACTGACTGACTGTGAGGGATCAGAGCAGGTCAGCACCACCGGAGGGTGATGGGAAGGGCTCCATTGTATCGGCTCCATCACCGACCGTGGGCACAGCTGACAGGGTGTATTAACATGCGTGAGAGGGCAGATTGCTGCCCTACCGCAGCACCCCCATCACCCACACAGGGACACACCCCCTCGCTCTGTCATACCACCCAAACGGGGATCCAATCCTCGCCACCAACAGCACGGGCCAGACAGGGACATGGCTACATGGTCATGGCCCGACCACTTGGCCCCAACTCCCGCTCTGGGCTCCCTCCTCCTAGCTCTGCGATCTGACAGAGCAGATGTGGGTGTGAGATCACTGCAGAGAACAGCAGTGAATCAAGCAGATACCAATGACTCAAACGGACTGGGAAACTGTCTCTGGGCTTGAGAGTACCGCCTGGGGGGAACGCAGCAACGTGCAACTGTGATACCCGCAGTTCTCCAGTGGTGTCTGATGGCTGAGGAGGGATATAATCGAGCATTTCTGCATAGACAGACTCTGCCCAAAAGTATGTGGTGAGGGGGACCATCAACAACATGAGGTGGGCCTGCCACACCAGAAAAGGTCTTTACACCAACCACAGTGGGCATGGACAAGAACTGCCCACTTTTATGGACTCTACTCACTTGAGAGATATTTTATGCTTTCTCAAAAACAGACTGCTTTTGTGTTTTAATAAGCTGAGTGACCAGACCCACAGATGTCACCTTACATTATCTGCTTTACAAATGCTCTTATCCAGAGCAACCCACAACCGTTCTACACAAAACAGGGATTATGCTGTGTTCCTAAAGCATAGCAGTTTCAGTCACTCCAGATTTTCCTGGAAGCAGGTTAGATCTTCCTGGAAGCTGCCAATGGGCCAGCACGCTAATTCTTACAAAATCAGAAACAGCTCAAGCTGCCATTCCTGCAAAAACAACACATTAAATCGTCTGTATTGGTGAGGCAGTAAACAGGAGAGAGGGGTTATTACCCTGGCCCCCATAATGGCACCCTGGAGTCGCTCTGCCTCCAAGTCCCGACCTCTCTGTTTGGTCCCGGCTGTACTCTGTGAGCAAGAGGAGAGGAGATGCATCGTTACCACGACAACGAGCGGGGATGGCAGGCGCACCGCACTCTCAGTTCCCCTCGCATCAATAAAGGACACATGCACACTGCACACACCACGAACAAACACAATCTTTTAATAATACTTCAATAGCCTCTCAATAAACTCTCAATAACCCCTCAATATGGCCATGCTGTAACCTGCGACTTCTATCTGTTCTGTGAGGTGTTTTTTTTTAAATGAAAAACATAGATAATGTTGACAGTAAGATGTGGAGTGCCTCATAAGCAATGGGGGGCACTGAAACTCACCAAAGGAACAGGGCAAGAAAGGAGCTGATCTGGTGATTCGGTTCTGAAAGCCTCACCAGGGGTGATGACATTGAAATCTGTGGGAGGGAGAGACGGAGGTTAAGGGCATCTTTATAACATCATCAAAGACTGGGCCTGCCTTTGTTCCTAAGAGATGGACTGGGGATAAGTTCTCAGGGTGGTTTCAACACACCACATATGAACACTCAACTGGAAACAGTCTGCAAACAGCCCCTGTAGCACCTGAACACTCCATCACAGACCTCCCCAGTGCCTGGTGAACACTCAACCATAAATCCGTCCTGTGCCACATTGTGGCGTTACCTGCATGGAATGCACCTGGATGCAGTATCTGGACAACCTGTAAGGTTTTCAACCATCTGTATAAACACAGTGCAAATTTAAACATGACCTATACTGGGCCTGTCATGTTCATTTACAAGAACACAGTGGTGCAGTAGGTCTGGTCATATGAGAGCTTTATATAGAGGGAACACATGCACGTATTTATGGCCCTGGCTCCAGCTAAAATGCCATACGAACATATACTCCTTTACACTGCACTAGGGTCATATATCACATTTTCATATTCATATGAATATATAGTTATAGGAATTAATACATCCACACGCCATTGCCATAAAAACAGGAATTAACAATTATGTTGCTGTGTGACTGATCTCTTCCCAAAGATGTACCTGATTGTATACAGTGTGCACTGCTTTAAAGCGAACACACAAAAACACATGCATCATGAAGACACACAAAGGTACTGGTAAACAAGCATGGAATTAACTAAATAAACATCAGATCAAACAACAAATAATCAAATACATCTAGGCTGACACAACACATGTAGTTGACAAAAACATCACACAGAACTTTGGAAAGGATACATCATAGCCTTAACCTGGAACTAAGTGACACCACAGACCAAATGTATATACACAGATAAACGCACACACATATATACATGCACACATGCAGATGAATTAACCTGAAAGACGAGGTGGAATGGCATCTGGTATAAAGATAACTCTGGGCCAACTTCCTGCCTGGCTGCAAACGCGACAACTTCATCGTTTCTCACCGCTTCCTTCTTGCCTCGCACCTCTACATGCCACCACTGTCCCCATTGGCTGGCTCTCATCGCTGTGCCAATCACAGGAGGAGTAAAAAACGCCCGAGCCTATCTGGCCGCGTCTCTGTGTTTTACAGCCCAGCTCCTGGCCAAGCAGAGGTAAAGGTCAGCCCGGCAGCCGCTGAAACCCAATCCAGGGGCCAGAATAACAGGAGTTACAGAGTCACAAGCGGCGGCCGAGATGCCGCCAGGGGAGAGGTGACGGACCACACACAGCCGGCAGAGCGGTGCGGTGACACCCCATCCAGCTATCCTACCTCACTTCCTGCTGACTCATTGCAGTGATTCTGGGGTGCAAGTTACGGAATCCCTAACAGCCATCACTTATGACATCACTGTTTCTCGCTGATGATGTCACTTCAGCTGTATCAACTTACGCAAAGGCAGGCATCAGTGTTGTACATTTATTTACATTTACATTTATTAATTTGGCAGACGCTTTTATCCAAAGCGACTTACAGCTAACATTTCGGTTACGAGTCCTGCTCCTTAACCACTACACTACACTACTGATCCTTCACGCATACACAAACACAAAAACATCAGTAATCTGCATATATACAAATAAACATCCACACATTTCTGTCATGGAGAGACATAAAACCTAAAATACTCAAATTAAAAAGTAATTTTGTATGAATACCTGTGTGTCCACGGAACATTCCATCAAAAGGATTATCATTTCCGTCATCAAAATTATAATCATCATTCTTATCAAGCCTTTATTTAAGCGCGTGGGATGGGTGAGAGCAGACAGGTGCACAACAATGCAGAAAAAGGAAGTGGACAGAATATTGACGTAATGGTGATGATGCACACAAAAGTACCAGCAGCAAGATTAAATCAGGGGAAACACATCACAGTCAGACACACTCACACATACCTTTTAAAAGAGATTTAACAAGAGACTTGAGTTGAAATCAGACTGCAGTCTTTGACAGTATCACAGGACACAGAGGATGCATCTTTATGAATATCCCTGAGATTATACAGAATATATCTGCAGAGTGAAACAGCTGTCCAAGTGGAAACTAACATTTCATACCTTTAGAGATGCCCAATCGCAGGTCCTGGACTGGACCCATGTGGGTGTATGTGTATGTGGGCAGCAGTCCTAGCACTGGAATCATTACCACACTGAGCATTCCCCTGAGCCTTTAGTGTATTACAATACATTTACTGATCTGGCAGACTCTCTTACCCAGAGCTGCTTACAGAACAGTGGTAAATACGTGCATATAGTAAGGCCGCATGAGTATCAGTACATAAGAGCAACCACGACTGAATGTATCAATAAATCACACAAGAACCAGTGCCATACTGAAAATGTAGACTAAGTGCTACAGTAGACACACATGTGACATGATAACCAGTGTCAATGCATAAATCTGGGCAATAATACCCCTAGATTGGTACAGAAAAAGCCAACACTTAGGCCTAAGTGCTACAATCATTAACAATTATGCCAATGTAAAGTGCTTCCCGGAGTTGCTACAATACATACAAATGAACGGCTTCCAAAACATGTATTAAAGGGTCTCCTTGCCTAACACATGATATAAAAACTGTTGATAAATGTATTTACAATCTTATATTAAACATTGCTCTGTGTCAAGCCCTCAGAAGATTTTCCAACCAATATGGCCCTAAACAGCGTATTAAGATACAGAAAATCTGGCCCAGTACACTAATCCCAAATCAATTAATCAATCACCTTGTATCTGGTCTAGCCTCTTCACAGTCAGATTGTGTACCATGACTGTTTCCAGACGGATTAACAAAAAAAAAAAAAAAAAAACAGGAAACCTCCAAAGTCACGCTGAATGTGAAAAACTGAAAAATTATTCCCTGACCCCTTGGTAACACAACTGGAATAAAACTCCTGGAAATAATGGTCAGCTCCTACCCTAAGTGGTTGGGTTCGAGATGAAGACAAGTACACTGTTCAAGGAACAGGGCAGTGATGTCCAGGCAGATGTAGTGTTTGATGTCCCATACAGATGGCCCTGCCTTCAGCTTCGATCCTAAAGCTGCATGGCTGTCTGACCAGTAGGTGCAAAAGTCACAGCTGCGTTCATTCTACTGTTGCCCCTACTGTAACCACTAGCCCCGTCAACCGTCATCAACCTTACAGAGACTGGTTTGCACACCTTTTTCTTCTGTTTTTACTTGAAGAATGAGGCAAAGAGCCTTGCTTAAAGATCTCACAATCAGTGTCCTAACTGCACCCGGAATTACACATCCATCCCTACACCTCAACCTCAAAGTTCAGTTCTAATGCATCTACATCTCTGTTAGCACTTCTGTGCAGCATGCAGACAGTTGTTAAAACATTTATGGCAGCTTTGACCGTGCAGACTATGCAGATCTGCAGCGCTGCAAATCACTTTCCCCCCCTTCATAAGAAGTCAGCGTTTCCGCCCACGTGAGGTTTCACAAAAAAAAAATGATCATGACAAAAAGGAAAAAGGAAAAACAACCCCAACATCATATGACTCTCACACTCCACCATGCACAGGCTTTCAGTTTGGTGGCTGCTAGGAACAGATGACCTCTATTCCAGCATTTAGAAACCCCTACCCTTGGCCAAAGAAACTCCCCATAGATGCTTTCTAAAAACTTATGACTTGCAGTTTGCATAAACACTGCAATTACTGAATAACTGTTACTTTGATTTTTTACATAACTTAAGGCATCATGTTCCAAAATAACCTGCACTGTGTGCATTGCAATTTGAATCTATACTAAAAGCATTTTTGTCATACAGACATACCATGCTAACCACGGATTAAAAAAATTACATATTTTCCATATGTCAGTACATAAACATTTGCAAAAATAGCACTGCCACTCAAAGCATATGATACTGACTTTCGGTTCATTTTGCCCATATTACCTTAGACATACTAAAGAGACATTACACCACATGAATGTAACTCAATGTCTCTTCAATACTTTCTAAATACTTGGCCCTGTGATTTACCATTGTAGCATCTGAATACAATGCACTTTATCGATGGTGTGTCTGTAATTAGTATTACCCACAACACTATGGAATAGGCTACAATGAATAGATGAAGCTAGATGCTGAAGGTTATCCAGACAGGACAGAGCACTCGAAAGAAGTACTATTAGGGGTACTGAACGATTTTCAACAATGCAATATAATAGGAAAATTAATATGGAGAAAAGAGAAGGATGACATAAAAGAAAAGAAAGTAAAAATGGTCCAAGTTCGGCCATTTATTGCTTGGCCATGTGGACTGCATCTGCAGTCTGTGTTTTTGAACAGTGTGGGATGGAAGAAGGAAATGTCTGTGAAGAGCCAGACCTCATGATCAGTATGGTTATTTCTGTGGAAAACCCCAAAAAGGGCCTCTCTGTGCTGCACAGATATGGGGTACGCGCTGCCAACCCATACCTCCAATGGCATTCACACTATTCTCAGTACATAGTAAATGTAAACCCGCTAGTATGATTTTGTTAAGTTGCCAACATCAACTTAGTTGCCATCTCCCCGAAGAACAGAATTTATTAAAACACCTGTGCTTTGGGAGATAGGCTTGACTGAAACACAGATTCTGTATAAAGAAATGTACCTGTGACAGGAAAAAATGAAAGCAGATGGTTGTTCCCTCAAAAACCTGACTGGCCACAATGACGTCACTTCTCTTCACGGGTCATTGTCTGCCGATGCTGCCAGACTCAATCTGTGGGGCAAAAACAAGACGAGGCCAGAAAGTGAAACCATTTACGCCGCCGTCTGAATAAACTCGTTCAGTTGTAAAGCAATATTTCTGTGGTGCTTTGCATTCCAGGTTTACATTTTAAAAATGAATGGGAAAGCTTTTCACAATGAGTACTAGACTATACTACACACTTTACTAAAACCACTACTAGACTGCTGTAAACGACTAGGCTGTTCAAATAACCTATTTTAAAAGCATGGATATTGCTTCCCAACAGCTACACGCAGAAGATGATATGCTAAGTAGCTCGCTTTCCAGAGGCTAAATACTGTCGAGAGAAACAATTGTTATCAAAACGGCGAAACTGCAGACCCGACAAGCAAATCAGCTCAATAAAACACGACATGTGACAATCCAGCTGGCGAATCGATAGCACTCTCCATTCACAGGAAAATGGTTTTCAAGCCATGTAGCTGAATCGACTCATATGGCTTGCTGCACCTTTCACATTCTCGTCTATTAAATTATCTAACGTTAGCTAGCTAGTAGCGCAGAAATCGCATGACAACTTGTTAGATAGCTAGTTCACAAACCAATAAGTAGCTCTAGGTAGTTGTCAAGATAGCGAGCTAATCCAGCGCTTAGCACATTCCGATCTTCATAAAAATGCGATTTCTTGCCGCATGCCTGACCCACTAATACGACTTAGCTGGCTAGCTAGCTAGCATTTTATCAACAACAAACACCATTAAAGCAATACAGCTTTAAGAGAGAATGCTCTGGTGGTAGTAAGCTTGCTTACTACGTTGAAATAGCTAGTTACCCAAAACTAGAGACCGATAAAAGCTATCCAAGGTTAGCCAAACTAACTTGTTTTAGCGAGCCAACGTAACCATCCTTGCTCTCTGTTCACTTACCCTCGAGTGTTATGCCTGTGTTTCCTGCAGTTCTGCAAGCGGTTGTCTGTCCCATTTTGTGCACGATCTCAACTCACATTTGGTAAGGTCAAATCTGAAGGCCTGCTGCGTCCGGGCATGACAGATGCTAACTATTTGTTGTGCAGATAGGTCGCTAGAGAGCTATGCAGCTAACCCCTATCGCCCCCTCGTCCTTTCCTTTCTGCCGGCTGACTGGCTCTGTTTTTGTTGTTGTTATGAGATGGAGGGCGGTCCCCTGGCGGAGGCCGCAGCCACAACACACAGATGCTAGCGACACTGCCGGTGCACTCACCTGCGTCTTAGCTTCAGTAGATTAAAAGTCCGAGGATTCTGTCGGTGATGTCCACGTTATTTTTGCAATAAATAATAAACAGTGCACGTATGAGCTGTCAGATCCAGCGCCGTATCAGTCCGCCTCGCTCTGCACCCGTCCCGAACCACCAGCGCAGCGTCCCTGCACTACGGGTAGTACGTGGCGTGCAACGTAAGAAGGTTTGTAGGTTGCGTAATCACGTAACACGGGGCGAGCATTAACTGGTTGTTCACTGGTATCAGTGTTGAGCCGTCGTTGAGCAGCTTTGGGCGACAATCTATATGTCATGTGGTGGGACTGATCATGATGGCTAGATGATGCCGATACCAGAGTGATACATCTATATGATATACAGATTAGTTTATCTGCGCAACGTCTCCTTCTGTCTGATACCCGTAAATAAAATGGTAGTAAGCACGAGGTCTGAGTTCCAAGCTATTTACATTTTATGGGAGGGTGGGGAAGAGGGGGTTGCGCTGGTGGTCGAACTGTAAACAACAAGATTAAATACCGAGACATGTGCTTACCTCTGGAGTCACTATCAGATTGCAACTATCAGACTTATTGAAGGTATAACTTTAGAGAAAACGAGAAAAACACACCTTTGGAAGCAGTCAGTGTGTCATTTGTGGAACGCCTCCAAAATGATTTGCCAAAGCAGTGCATTTTGTGTCAGTCATCAATCGTTTAATACATTTGAACGACAAATATTCAAATAAGAAGGGAAGTAAGAGAAAACACAAATATAAATTAAATTAATAAAAGGTTATTTCGATACCATTCCATGCATTATGTGAAATGTAAAGGTTTGAAATTTAGGCACGTGGTTATTTATGGTAGTAACAAGAAGACAAAACTGATATTTGCTTATTTAAGGTCTGCCTTAGAGGTACCTTAGGGATTTGCAAGGAAAAAGGCGTGTGACATTCCTTGTAGGGGAGCGAACGATAAGACCTCTGTTTTCTAAAGAAGGTCGCAAGACTTGTATAGCAACAGTGGTAGAATGAGCTGTAGAGATCCTCATTTTATCCCTGTTTCCTTGGTAACGCCGGCTGATGTTTTCTTCGGTTGGTTGTCTCGTACTGTAAGGGACTCGAAGGTCCTGAGCTTAAGGAACACATTTCCCCACACTTCACTTAAATGTACTTTTCTGTTGACCATTATTCTGTTGCTGTTGTCACTGGTGTAATCTAATGACACAATTTCATTTGAAATGCTACAGGTTTATGATGTGTCTAATCCTGGTATGTAATTATATTTTTATTTTGGTTATTTTATTCCACTGGTTCGATCATGTGCTTTATTTTGTCATTCTGTTAGTACAAGCATAACATCATATTTACTGTGCAGTGTATGTTTTGTACTATCTGGCTGTCTTGTTACAGCTGATTTACTATCTTTGTAATCACCGTACTTTGTGTTGCAGCAAACCACACAGAAAAAGACACAGTACAATAGTAATACTACCAGATATCCTGTTATGACCAGGCAAACTTTACTCATTTGACTCAAAATTAAGAACAATAATGCTCTGTAAAGCATTAAATTCATTAAAACTATCAAATGATGTAAATATGATAAAGCCAAGTAGATATGCAATGCCTAGCCTGTTTTCAGGATTCTAAATATTGTCTTCTTTCTTTCTGTCCTTTGATCTTTATAAGGAAGAGCTGAAACCACCACTTGACAAAAGCAAGTTTACCAGCTCATCTCATTATCTATAACAGAGATTGTGTTCATGAAAAATGGATAACCCTTAGCGATAAATTTCTGATATAGCAAGTGCCCACTACATGCTGTGATCAGTTGCTTTTCTCTCATTTTGGTCACAGTTATTCTCGCTTTTGCCACCTTTTTCACTCTCTCCTCTCTCTCTCTCTCTCTCTCTCTCTCTCTCTCTCTCTTTTTCAAATTTTCCCAAATGCCATCTGAGCTGTGAATGCATCTGTAACTCAGTCTCCAGCTGCCAGGATGCTACCTTCCTTCCTTCATCTTCCTTCACTGGACAAAAAGCTGTTGGATAGGAAAACCCTCACAATTCTCCCCTGGCTGTTGGATGTGACCCTCCCCCACTCATAGCCCACCACAGGCAACAGAAGCCCATCTCTCCAGTCAGACAAGATTCACTGTAGTATTTTCTCCTAATTGCATTTTCCATTGCTCAGTTTTAGTCTTTGCTGTAGCACATTTGCACCTGGAGACATACTCTGTCAAGACTTTTTGACAATTCTGTAATAAATATAGTTGTAAATATTTGCTGTAAAAATACATCTTGATTGACCTCCATCAAACTCCCAATGCAGCAGTGCTGTCTCCATCATCTTGTAGTACTTCCATGCTGTCTCCATTACTCTCCAGTGCAGCAGTGCCGTCAGTTCTTCTGAATCTTCCTTATGAAGTTAATGAAAATGGATGCACAAGTAGTTCAAAAGGCAGTCTGCATTACAGGAATGCACTGATATTATGTTTCCAGGAGGCCAGATTAATGGACTCAGATTGCATCATCTTCTACAGCACTTTATCGCTCCATCTTTAGGTTGTCAAGCTTAACTCTCCCAGTCTGCCGGGGTTCTACAAAACATACAGTATGCATGTGTGAATTCCTGCTATTTTACACTACCCCCCGTTAGTGCTGGCTGCATTACAGGCACAATAGTACAGTTCTCCTCCTTTTTACCATACCTAAAGAAATTTGCTTCCATCATACAAATACAGTTCCCTCCATATTTTTCCACAAGCCTGATTAAATACAAACAACAAATATGATACTACAAGAAAAAAATGCATGTCAGATATTTTTTTCTATTAAAAACTGTTTAAATGTTACACTTTTGACAGCATTGCAAAGAATAGTTTTATATTGTTCACAAAGAACTTTATTCCAGAAAACATGAGGCTCACATGGAAGACACTTTAAATTAATGTGTGTCTAACCAAACAAGCATCATCATTCAATCTTTTAAATATTAGCTGCTGTGAAATTTTAAGAAAATAAACACACAATGCAGTGTCTTTAAACAACAATGTATTCAACGTCAGATTGTTACAGATGTAGTTTAAGGACACTTAACATTTTTAAAGTCTTTGAGAAAGAAATAGTTTTCCTTCCTGCAGAGCCATGAGGTAGTTTGAGTACTTTTTTCCAGGCAGTGTTTCTCAGCCTGTTTGATATGAATGCAGGCCACACCAACAGTTTATATGATTCAGCAATAAAATTGTTCATAAACCTTGTGTCGCAATATAACACAAAAAATTGCAGTTGTTTATGTCCTGTATTGCGTGACTGGCAACCTTTTTTCCATTTAGTAGCCATTCAAAAGGGCTGTGTCTTACTCTTAAACTTGTGTTGCAGTTTTCTTGCCAAAAACAAGACACGTGTCAATATTTAGACAGAATACATGTAGGACCTGAATAATAACCACAAATTAAAATATATTTGAAGACACCTCGGAATTCACTTACACAAAGGGTAAATTCACACGTTTGGACACGCTCATTTTTGAGTAGAAGCTGTTTTAAGAATCAAAGGCAGGGAAGCAAATAATACAATTATAACAATGAATAGAATAATAGTGATCAGTAACTCTAAGGGTCCTCAGGCTGGGAGGTTATACATCAGATGTATCTTCCTCCCCTTTTTCCAGTCACTGACTTGCTCAAAACAACAGTATTTTTTTTAAATATCTTGAACACATACAATCATTTTTAAGACAGACAAGCACATACACACATCTATGCATTCATGCATGCATAAATGCACACACACACCTACACACACATGCATATGTACACACACTCATATAAATATGTGTATACTGCCATGTCTATGCCACCTACATCTTTTGTCCAAACCAAAGCAACAAATCCACATGTCATAGTTTTGCGGAACAGTTACAGTTTGGTCATGTTGGGTAATGGCTATGGTTTGGCATGTTGTGTAATGGCTGTGGTTTGGGCGTGTTGTGCAATTATTGTGGTTTCGTCATGCTGTGTAATTGCTGTGGTTTGGACATGCTGTGTAAAGTTTCTGTTAAAGGAGTTTGAGTGGGGTGTCAGCTGTAGGCTGATTGCAGGTGAGAGTAGACAGGATTGGTGTGTGGCTGGCAGTGGGCGTGGCTGGGAATGTGATGGGTGGGAGGGGTGATAGAGGAGCATTTCAGTCAGGAGCTCCTCAGGTGCAATACTGACTGGGGCAGTGGGGCTTCCTTTGAGTTTGCAGGTGTCAGCTGTGGTGATTGGCTGTGGGAGTGAGAGTAGGCAGGAGAACTGGGCATTAAAGCTGGCGCAGGAATGTGTGAGAAGAGGTTTATGATTACAAAATGCAACCACTAGGTGGCAGTAGAAAACTATTTGGGGAAATGGAGACGGAAACGACTGTTAGCCATCAGAAACAGACGAAACAAGTTAGAGACATCTGATTGAGTTTATTCTGAGGGACCTTATGAGAGTAGTGTGTGTGTGTGTGTGTGAGTGTGTGAGTGTGTGTGTGTGTGTGTGTATGCAGATGTGCACAGGTGTGTATGAGGGTTTTTGTGCGCATGTACGTGTGTTAATACATCTTTCTGATTGCAGTGTGAGTGCTGATGTGCCCCTGCCTCACTTGCGCAGACTCCTACAGGAGGCAGCTGCTGTTGCTGTCCTTAATAACTCAGAGAAACCAGACCACTGCAGGTACAGAAGGGACCCGAACAACAACATCGGACCAAATGGGCAAGTAATACACAGCACAGTAATATACTGTAGGCGCCGTCAGTGTAGTAATATAGTAATACTGGGTACTAGGCATCACAACCACAGTAACCCTGACTGCTTTTATCTCAATGAACACTTTATATAGACTATTTATAGTGACATTACAGAGTCACACACAGAAGTATTCTTATATTCCTGGTCTGACACTCATTGCCTCATTTACTCATTCACCTTCAATGGATACACTTCTGTTCTTTTTCTGGAAGTCACTCTGGATAAGAACATCTGCTAAATGAATGTAATGTAAATGTAAATGTAATGTAAAGACTATGTAACATTATAACAGTATAAACGTAAATATATATGTGTTAACATAAATAAATACTATAAAAGGGATGAAACATTGTGATGATGATGATGATGATGATGATGAGATTACCCTTGCTAGACTTTTCTGACTGAAATTCTAATTGCTTATTGCAAAAGCACAAACCAGGCTATCAGCCCTCCACTGGCAGATTAGTGTATTAGCTGAAGACGATATGTCAGTGTCCTTTGCATCTTCCCACAGTAGTGCCTTTATTGGCCCCGTGGAAGCGGGCCAGGCTTGTGGCCATGGAAACTGGACTTAAATGGCTTATTAAACGTCCTTTCCCTGACCCATCAGCATAAAAGTCCGGCAGGAGATGACAACTGCTGTACACATGTCCCCCTCTGTAAACCCCTGCCACCTGCTGCCCCGCTCCAACACCCTCCCGGTCCTGTGGTAATCAATCATTTCAGCTGTGTGAGGCACAGGGCAGGAGACCCATCAACACGTTGCAAAAAACGGTTCAGTGCCTGCCAGTGGACAGTGTCGTGGAAAATAGCGATGACAAGGTGAAAATGGCCTTTTGCAAATTACACCTTTATTTAGATCATTAATGTTCACAGAAACTGTGCAGACAGCCCTCCCACAGTCTCCCTCCAATAATAACACCCCCCACCCCTACCCCAAGGCATTGGCACTTCCATTGGCTGGTGTTACTTAGTGATAATATATGACAGTGTGAAACCAGGGAGGCCAGCTGGCTCAGAGGCTGGCAAGGAGAGCTGTGTTACACAGGGGTGGTTCTAGCATGCTGTATCTCACCTGGGTTGCACCTGCGTACAGAAGGAAAAATGGAACACAGGTACAGAGAGGTGATTCAGGCTGAGGGCTTGTAGAATGTATGTGCTCATAGCCTGCCTCAGTTTGCCTTCAGCTCCTTGCATAGGTAATATGTCAGCATGCAAGCAATGCCAGTCATCCCAGTCCAGCATCACTTGCAGTACGTGACAAGCGCTCTGATAGGTATATAAACAGTGGTATCAGTGCTCTGACCAGCTTTAGGACCCTGCGGTTGCCAGGGAGAGCTGTATGTCTTTTTGGCTGTGGGCCAGGAGCAGGTGCCAAAGGCTAATGAGGAGAGGGGGGGCTGGATAATGAAGAGGGGGTGGTTAACAAGGGGAGGGCAAGCTAATGGGGGCAGGTTAACAGGGAGGTATGAGGGAGGCTAATGAGAGGGGAGCAGGTCAGTGGGAGAGGAGGGGGTTGCCTTCCTTCAGACATCAAAGCACACGCCTCCTGCTCGCTTTCACTGTGTTATGCAGTTTTAACATCCATTAGTCCCGCTGGGGTGTCCAGAAATTAGAAAAAAATCCCTGGGACGCCACACTCAAATACTTTCAACCAGCAGGGGAATCAATCCACAGAGAGCTTTCGCTGCCGGCAACATTTCAGTGAAATCCAGGAATACTCAGCCCTGGTCTTAGAAAGCAGTAATCCAGCAAGTAAACCACTATCTCTCATCAACCCCGGGGAAGGGGGCTTATCTTTTTCCATCTTGATGATACCTGATTCAATTCTGGTGGTTAAACATTTGGCTAGAAAGAAAGTCTCACAGTGGTCACTACAGTCCTCTAAGATGAGGGTTGAGTAGCCCCATCCTAAATTTTCCCCTCAGAAATATTAACAAAAACCAGATTTTAAGGAATGGGATTGCATAAACACTGCAATAACCACAAGTGAGTCTTTATCCTTGAATCACTGGTTTACTGCGCTGTTGTACTGACTGATGGGTTGTGATGATCTGAACCCCACGAGGCCTGACTCCTGCGCCCTCACCCCTCCTCTCCTTCTCCAGAACGGAACCGCTGAGGGGTTTAGGGGCTGGGGGTGGGGTTGCGGAGGGGCATTCTTCTTTTGCTTTGGGAGCCCAGCCAGCAAGTTGAGCTGTCAGTCAGACATCTTCAAAGCAGGTGAGAAAAGGAGAGAGAAAGACTACTCTTTGGGATGGGGGTTGGTGGGTGTGGTTGTTGCGGGTTGTTAAGGATTGAAAGCACCTCGCCTGTAACCTTCAGCCCCTGAACTGTCATTCTACACCACTGTTATTCCTCACTGTATGCTGACAATGAACCCGAGGGCATGGGGCCTGAGGGAAGGGACACTCTGTTACCTGTCACTTCCTAAAGAAGGCATGAGTTATTTATATCGGCTGCCAACCATGGGGTGGGGCAGGGTGCGGGATACATAAGGACACCCCAATGCCCCCCCAGCATCATCCATCTGTAGTTTGGGAGTCTCGATTAGTCCCGTGCATCCCGCGACAGTCATGGTGAGTCTCCGGGCTTCCTGTCAGCTCTGCTTCATTGGGCCGAGGCAGTAGGGGATGCAGTAGAGGGGTTTGCTGGTTCCAATCCCAGGTGGGGCGTTGCCCTTCTATGCTTGAGCCTGCAGTGCAGTCTGACTTGTTTCAGTGAGTGGCCAGGGTTTGAATGAATAACAGGTAAAGTGTGAGGGGTGTGAGTCAGCCCAGCTGAGGGCATCTGATGAACAGAATGAAACGCTGTTGACTCCTTACGCAGTGGGATACTGGGAGTCACGGGGGTCAGCTTGTCTCTCCTGTGGAGTGTGTTCAGCCCAAATGGGCAGCGTTGCGGCATAGTGGTAAGCGTTTTTATTCCCAGGTGACGCACTGCTGTTGTACCCTTAGGAAAGGTAAATTATTTCAGCAATACTGTAAATGGACAACATGTAAATGATGAAAGTTCAAGGCTACTACGCAAATAATGCTGTAATGTTCTGAGCCGCTTTCTCTTAAGTTTCTTTGGAGCATAGATTTTGTTTTAGGGGAAATTACTCCAACAGTGGGGAGATACATCAAAGGATGGTGGTGTGACAGCACAGTTTCTCAGAAGAAAGACAGGGAACGGGGACTGGAACAGCGCTTCCGCGAGCAGCTGCTGCTCGGAAACCTGCTTCCACCTCTTTCCACCAAGCTGCTGTAGTTCGGTTTTGATTTGTTTGTTCCAAGCGGTGGAATAGGACAGAAGTGTGGTGTAGTGGTCGGGGGGGGGGCTTGTAACCCAGTGGTTGCTGTGTGGAATCCCAGCTGTTGTACTGTTGGGTACTGCACTTAACCCAGACCCAGTCTGAGCAAATATCCTGCTGGTTAACATGTAAAACTTGTATGTAAGTCACTCTGGATAAGAATGTCTGCCCAGCAACTGTTCTGTATCAGATTAGTTGAAGAGTGAAGGGAGTGGCTGAGCATTTACTCAGCAGAGCCATCATATATATCTAATATGTGTGATATACAAATAAGTATAAGTAATTTGTAACTAATATATGAGCAGTAGTGCTCTGTGAGGCCAGGATGGTGTTGTTGCATCACAATGGAGAAGTGAACCAACATCCCAAGGTAATACTCTGAGAAAGGGCTGGAGTGTTGATTTTCCTGTGATTGTGAATTTTCTACTAATTTTCACGTCTCACTTGCTTCCGAATAATGTGGCCATGTCTGTTGAGTAGTACAATTGTGTTACGTTAAGTGAAATTTTGAATATGAACATCTACTACCCTTCATGTGTTTCTGTTCTGCTGTTTCTTTTCTATTGTACTCTATTCCACAAGTCACCATTTCCTGGGTTCAAGGAATCATTTTCCAGTTTTTGCGAAGTGACTCCAGGGCTTCTGGTTCTCTCTCCTGTTGTGTGTACTGATGGTCTGTCCAGTTTGTGATAATGCAACTGTACACCATTTTATAAAGGGTTACAGTTTTTATTCATTTGCATTTTTCTGAGGCTTTACAACTGAGGCTCTGTAAACATGGGTAGATGTAACATTTTTGTGAGGGAGTAGGAGAGCAGGGACAAGCAGGGACAGATCAAATTGTGCAAGCATACACACGCTCAGATACACGCACACACCCGTCCAGCACTACTTATGTTTCTAATAATAATGAGTGGGGATTTATAAAAGACTGTCTGGGTCCAAAGTAAGCTGTGTTAAATGTCATGTAGCATAATGACCTTCCACGGTAATGCAAAACCACTGATGGCTAATCCGCCGCGCAATGGAGAGTGTCTGTTTGGAGATGTTGAATGTGGGGAATGCGAGTCCTTCAGACTGCATTCCCTCTCTGTGTGCTCCGTTCCCCTGCATCGTAAGGGGTTGCACAGCCCTATAACACCCCCTTCGGGGTACTTCCATGCCGCTATTTTTCAGCTCCCACGCAGGCCGTGCATTTCCGCAGCCACTGTGCCAAATAGCATCACAAGTCCCCCACACCAAGACTCGGACTGGACACTCAGCTGGAAACAGAGTGATGGCAAAATGTATTTCACGAACATCTAAGAACGTTGTTTCCACTGCATCGCGGATACACATCGGAAAAAGTTCATGTCCATAAATAATAATCGTACAAATCATTTACCCCGTTTACCACAGTTCTTTTCTGCGCAGATGTGTGGTTAGCATGAAGTGTGAGACACAGTCTGTGCTGCTGGACAGGACGCATTATCACATCACTCCAGGGGCCAATAAAATGTGTTAATTTGGCAAGATGTCACACTTCACCTAATTAAAGTCAATGTCATGGTCATCTTAGAGCTGCAGCAAAGCTGAGAGCAGGAAATTTGCTACTACATTGTGGTGCGTGTGGAGGAAGAACAGTGTACATACATGTTGCGCAGAACGCTGGGTACTCTTAAAGTGTAACATATTTTGATATACATTAAAATATGCTTTCATAGCAGTTTTGTAGAGAATTTGTTTTCACATCTGCTGAACTGTCATTTGCCTGGTATTTCACCTGTACTTTCTCATCTGGAGCAGACTTGGATGTTATTCGAGGGCTATTGGACCCCCTGAAAAAGATAAAGAATATTAAAATAAAGAATACAAAGCTTTTAATTTTAAACATGAGTAAGCAGTTCCATATGTACTCAACACTACTGATAACCTCAGCAAGCTGTAGATGTGGTCATATGCATCTATCAGCTGGATATATAATAACATTCCTGGAAGTGACAGTTGAAAGGTTGATATGTTGTTAATACTGTGTGTCATCATTTTTAATGCTTTTTTCTGAAAGTCATGCAGCGCACTACAGTGAAGTAAGCACCAGTTGGAGAATAGGCTCCACCGACTGTATCTAAGGTCCTTACAGGCCCCTGATGAATTGCGGCATGCCTGAGAGCTGTGACACCAGGAAATGCTGACTGTCAATCCCACCCTTACCCTGGTGGATGAAAGCCAGTTTATTCTGCTGTCGTGGGCTCCTGGTCATTTTTGATAGATGACACACCTAGTTTTGAAGCTTAGCTGCAATCCACGCTTAAGATGAGCACCTTGCTGACTGAATTACTCTGGAGCCCCATACATAACAAATTTTGACACAAAGGAAAAAAATTACTCTGCATATAGTGGTGGCTGTTTGGGTGAAGTTCTGTAGTGACAACCTGGTTAGAACAGCTGAAACATACAACAGGCTGTTCTCCGGAGTCCTTAATGCAGAAAATACCACGTTAAAGGGGTTACTACATTAGTTGGGAGATACCATTTGATGATGAGAGTGGTGACTCTGCCGTTTGGGGGATACCAAGTGATGATGTGAGAGGTGACTGTGCTGTTTGCCATCCCTACCCAGGCACCCAAAAAGGCCAAGAAGAGGGCAGTAGAAGGAGCCAACTCCAATGTCTTCTCCATGTTTGAGCAGGCCCAAATCCAGGAGTTTAAGGAAGTGAGTGCCTAACTGTCTTCCTAATATTCCTCTCTCTCCTTTTCTCCCTCTCTTCCTCTCTCCTCTGTTCTACCTCTCTCTCTCCTTCTCTCTTCTCTCTCTGTCCTCCCTTTCTTCGTCTCTCTCTCTTCCTCTCTCCTTTCTGCCCCTCGCCCTCTTTCTCCTTCCTCTCTCCCCTCTCTGTATCTTCTCTATCCAGTTTAATACCACACATATCCTCAGTAATTCCCTCACAGTGGGTGCGTGTGACATGCCACTCCGGCTGGGCAGACGAGCCCTCATTCTGCTCTCTCACCCACTCACTGTCACCACTCCCGCTGGCAGGCTTTCACCATCATGGACCAGAACAGAGATGGATTCATTGACAAGAATGACCTGCGGGACACCTTCGCTGCTCTGGGTACGTATATGTCTCTGATGACCCCTCCCAAAGTATGGCATCACACAGAAGTAAAACCCCTGAGCAGCACACATCAAAGGTTTGCACAAAAACTGGGCCTGCCATATTGGATAGGACTGAATCAGGATCTTTGTTCAGTGCAATAGTGGTATTCTAGAATAGTGGATAGCCAATCCCTGTGAGTATCTGTGCAGGTGTGTGCGTGTGTGTGTGTGTGTGTGTGTGTGTGTGTGTGTGTGTGTGTGTGTGTGTGTGTGTGTGTGTGTGTGTGTGTGTGTCCATTGTTCTGGGCAAACATATTAAATAGAATGTTGGAGCCCATCTAGTAATTGTACATCAGTGGCCCATTGTGTTTCTGGGAGGACTGTCCTAAAGTCCTTTGCAAGCTGACTTCCTGTGCTTCCTGCTGTGTGTGTGTATGTGTGGCACAGGCCGCTTGAATGTAAAGCAGGAGGAGATTGATGAGATGCTGAAGGAGGCGCCGGGACCTATCAACTTCACTGTGTTTCTGACCATGTTTGGAGAGAAGCTCAAAGGTGGGTGGTGCAAGGTGATGTTGGTGCTTTGACAGCATCAGGGGTGCTGACCATAGAGTGACCATGGCAGGGTCTGTGTGGCCCTGGGTTTGTGGTATTCTTGTGTGTTAAAATGGATAAAAAATGGATAAAAAATATGTATATATACACCTTCTATAATACTATAACGATGTAAATGATTATAAATTTAATATACAATATATGTGTCTCTGTAGGTGCTGACCCTGAGGAGACCATCCTCAATGCCTTCAAAGTGTTTGACCCTGAAGGAAAGGGCATCCTGAAGAAGGAGTTGTGAGTCCCCCCTGCCCCCAGTCTTGGCATTAGGCCTCAGTCCGTGTGACGAGTCACTGCACTGCTCTGAACTGAGTCACTGAGCTCTTCTCTCTTTGCAGTGTCACTGAGATGCTCACCACCCAGGCTGACAGGTTCTCCCCAGAGGAGGTGGGTGAAATCTCACACACACCATCAGTTGTCCAAGGAGCTCTAACACATTCGTCCTAAAATATAGCCAGTTTCAACACAGGAAACTGTAACACAGCCAGCTTTAACACAGTGAATGTTTCAACCCTTTTTTGAGGCAGAAGAGTGTTATGTGTGATATGCCGTCTGACATTTATTTGTGCTGTTGTAGGTTATGCTTTTTGTGTCTGGTACAACATGGTGTGTCACATGGTGTATGTCCATTACAACATGCTGTGTTGTCTGTGTTGCTTGTTGTGTATACGGAGTCTTTTTTCACCAACTTTCACTCAATTCTCTGTCAGATGGAGCAGATGTTCACTGCCTTCCCCCCGGATGTGTCCGGTAACCTGGACTACAAGAACCTGGTCTACATCATCACACACGGGGAGGAGAAGGACCAAGAGTGAGCCTCTGCTTGCCTGTCTCTACAGCATCTCAGTCTGTGTTCTCTCAAATAGTCCACAAGCACAAAGAATCCGTCCAAATGTGTCTGGCAGCCCACTGTATACACCTGTTCAATAAATCAACCTTGCACTTTTTTGTCACAAGATTTTCGTATGCATCTGAGCCCTCTGAGTCGGTTTTGTTCAAGGTTTCTGCCTGTTAATTAGGGAGTTTTTCCTTGCCACTGTTGCCTTAGGCTTGCTCTCAGGGGGTCTCAGGCCTGGGAACAATGTAAAGCTGCTTTGTGACAACTTGTGTTGTAAAAAGCGCTATACAAATAAAATTGAATCGAATCAAATTGAATTTTTCTTTTTGACAGCCTGGGATTGTATCTAAATAATCAAATGCCGTTCTGTCTCAGCCTCTTCCCAGGATAAATGCAGCAGTCTTAGGGCCCTTCCCTGCTTTGCATCCAGAGCCCTGGCCCAGACCAGGGAATGTCACCTTGACACTTGTTGTGGTCTCAGTGATGAAAGTGGTGTGATGAACCCAAGGCCATGGCCTTGGGTTATTTTAGGGGGGGTGCAAAATCGGATTGGCACAGGCTACACTTATTAGGGGGCAGAGTATAGGCTTAACAGGTCCTCTGACTAAATTACCCAGAGTACAATGCGAGTCAGGCATGGTTCAGCAACCCTTCCATGCAGCCGTTTTGTTCACATGAAAAGTCAAACCAGTTTGAAACAGTTAATGGTTTTGATCATTTGCCATAGCCATAGAAATTAATCTGTAAATTATAATGCATCTTTCATCTAAAGTATGTCTATAAGCACTGTAAAGAAAAACTTGATCGACAGCAAACATAATAGTGGTTAAAGTATGAATATGTTAAAATCATAAACACATAGCATAAATACACTTCAAAGTTGTGGGCTGTTTTTTTTTATCTTAAACATATGAACCCTCAGAGAGATACAGGTTTGAGGAGCATTCTGTCATTGAGACAATGTCACTGGGTTTGCTTGAGCATAGAGAGACTTGGGAATAGAGGTTGCATTCTTGAAAGCGTCACATTAAACTTTCAGCAATGACAGCTGAGGTTAAACAATGAAGAGTCTTTGGGGAGACCACAATATACTTTTCTGATATATTTGTAGCTGGACATTATTTTTATCAAAACTCAAATCTCCTGTGTAAAAAGTAAGATTTCACGTCATCTGTTATAATGCTCAGTGGACAGAAAAAAATTCTGGCTTCAGGTGCTGTGTGCTGCAAAGTTGCTCTGCAAGATTCTGTCCCAGCTGGTACACTGGATGTGGCAGATGCACCAACACAGAATTATAGACTAATACAGTAATACAGTGAACTAAGTTAGACCACTCCCGAATAATACCAGTGCTGTAAATTATTTTTTGTTTGCTACCAAGTAACCTGGTTTAACTGGATCCATTTGTTAATTGTGTGTATTCATTTACTCACCTGTGCTTTACCCAAAATGACCAACAATAAAATATTTATTGACTACAGAGCTCCAGTAGTAAGGCCTGGATATTTGTCTATAACTTTGACTAACATGTAAACAGAAGTGGAACTTCAGTTAAATGCAAGCACAATTCTTTGCATTACATTTAGTGATTGCTGAAATTGCTGAATTGTGATTGTGAAGAGAAAAATACTTACATTTTACTATGATTCAGTGTTAACAATAGATGCTGACTGAATCCAAGCCTAAGCATCAATTGATTTAGGAACGTGAATAAGCACAGAGTTTGAAACAAAAACTAGAATACCCACAGCCCTCCAAGGACAACACCTCCAATTTACATGGTTTTGGTATTTTCACCTTTATTTTTGTCTGTTTGCTCTTTTTCTTTAGCCATTTCCATCAAATTTAAGTGGATTTGTGACATTTCCAAAGCATTCTCGAAACATAATAACAGTGTCTCTGCAGTTCTCATGAATAAGCCCTAAGGACACAGCATTATCATTGTGGACCTCTTCTGCCATCAGCTGGTGTGACTAGGCAACTGCACGATTTCCAAATCAAATCTGGTGTCATAGATTTCTAATTAACAGATAGCACATAGCACTGCAATTCGCAAATGGTATGTATATTATTCTCAGCGTCTCAAATAGTCTCTTGTGCTGTTGTTTCATAGAACATGCAGTTACATCAAAGGATACAAATAAAAACACTCACTCTATGGAAATGTGACACTTTGGGGTAGATTCTCAATTCAAATAAAATCTGTATGTAGACACTCTAACAATCCATTACTCATAAATGTTTTCAAATTACTTTGAGAATGCAACAGATAGTAGATGTAAAAATTCCAGCTTGCTTGAATACTACAGTGATGCACACATATCCATGTAAAAAACAAATTCTGTGCTAGAAAGGCCTGCACATGTTCAATTATCTGTAAGGTCTTCTTTCCTTCTGTCCTTGGAGGTGACACTGGAGTTATTCAGATAAATTTTGATGCGGAGGTTTCCGAGTGTATGTTTGCATGTATGTGTGCCCTTGCATGTATGTGTGTCTGCGTATAGTTGCATGTGTGTGCATGTGTGCGTGCATGTGTGCATACATGGTGTTTGTGTGTGTGTGTGAATATGTGTGTGTGTGTGTGTGTGTGTGGTGAGACTGTTGAGTGCTGTCCCCCTCTTTCTGCTGAGTGATGCATGAACAGGTGTCAGGGGGATATCACTGGGGACTTTGGGGACTTAATATCCAAAAACAGGATCTACGCAAAGACCCAGTGTTATTTTTACACCTGTGCCGGACATGTGGGATTTGTAATATAATACGGAACACAGCATTGTTCCAGAAACAATGACCGCCCAATGACTGATCCCCTGCCATTTACATCACAGTGATGAAACCCTGGCCATTCTCATAGTAAGACCTTGGCAAGGCGAAGAAGAGCAGGCTGATGCCACACCATTCTGAATAAGGGGAGAACAGTCTGGTATTTTACCCCCCCTAATGGGACACACCTTGAGGGGTCTGACTGCTGAGTGGGATGGACTGCTATTTGAGGTCATTTTTTTGGTCTTCAAACTTTCATTCATAAATGTTTTTTTATCCAGGGCCCTCAGGAAATCCGCGCTGTGAATCCTTCCCTTGACAATTAAGAAAAAAACAGCATGGGTTAAGTGATGTGTGTCCAAATAACTCAGAGTTTCCTTACACCCCTGTAATGCATATGTGATCCAGTGTTGCATGCCAAATTGTGGTACATAATAAATAGTTTTTAAAAGGGTACTGAAGCAGGCATATTAAAGTGATGTATGGAAAAAAAACTTTACATTGGTGAAGCACACAGGAAACCTGTGTACTGATTCCCACATTCCCCTTGAACGTATATTTGTAGTGACTGTGTTTTGTGGCAAAGAAGGGGTGAAGTTATAATAATATAATTACAACACTCTTTGCTGGTATCAGGCATGGCTCAGGGATGCCAAAACAGCATTCAGGTTCTAATGGTTCCATCTCCAAGCTTCCTTGTAGCATAGTGGCTCGTCAGCAGTAGTCAGTTTAAGGAAACAGAGTCAAAAACCTCACTGTCATCGTGACACTTCTAGCACACAAAATGTGTCAGTATCACTCTTCCCCAGCAGATGGCAGACAGTGGCAACATTCAGGATATCCAGACTGCAACACAGACATTCAGCAGGGCAGGAGCTGAAGAGAAAAGCTGTTCAGAAAAGCTGTACAGTTTACATACCTTGGTGTGGGTGCACTCATGGTTTTTCCATTGGTCGTGATCTTCATTGGCCAGGTTCTCATCACAAATTTGAGAGGTGGCCAAGCAGAGAAAAAAACAGTTACAAATTTAGCCAGGACATATTTTTAGCCATTGTGGTTAGTGCTGTGGAACCACTGAATGACTAGACCGCGAAATACAGCTGCAAACATGGACAGCAGTACATGACCTCAAACTGCCACACGCTAAGCAGAGAGAATGGGCATAGTAATGTGTCACCCAGTTATGGAATGCTGATCAAGTTTCATACGACCATGTGGCACAGAGAGCCAAGCCCGTTAAACTTCCCAGTGGTTGCCTTATCAACATTCTGATGAAAAATACATGTTCAGAAATAACCAAGCTGACACCAAATAATTTCACTACAAAGCACAAAAAGATAATCAAACAAAAATTGACCTGAGACAGCAGCATATATTATTGCTATGATTATATTACTGGTTATTAATGTTAAAATTATTATAAGTATTATAATCATGTCATAATTATTATATTATTAGCATATTGTTGCATAACTTAAATATAAAATATGAAATATAAAATATAATATACCCTCATATCTAATCTG
Source organism: Megalops atlanticus (assembly GCA_019176425.1). Taxonomy (NCBI): domain Eukaryota; kingdom Metazoa; phylum Chordata; class Actinopteri; order Elopiformes; family Megalopidae; genus Megalops; species Megalops atlanticus. Next base: position 16,592,187 of record CM032880.1, read on the forward strand.
AAGATCTTTTTCTCTGTCCAGTGTAACTTCTCACTTATAATAACAGATGGTGCTGTTTCTCTGTTACTTCTTTTGCACATGTACACCACGTATACAGGATGTTGAGGTTTCTCCACTCTGCATGTTATTGCAACCCCCTACAGACCATTTTGTGATCTTTCTGATTCTAATGACAGATACAATCTTCCTCTACAAACCTTGTGCTTATATCTCACATTTGGGTTATTTTTATGTGCAATTCAATGTCATGGACACTACCTCAGTGAAAGTTTACAGACACTGGGCCTGAAGATATATGTGAAAGTACCCAATCAGCTTAACTCTCTCAAAAGATTGTTTCCATTGCACAGATATGTGTGTGCTCTTCCTTTTGATAAATGCATATGATACTGCTGAGGCCATATTGGAAACATAACAAGCTACAATTGTGTAATGTACACATCACGGTAAACGGTCCCAAAAAAATTGCAATGCAAAAGTACTTTTACTTGAGTATTGTTTCAGAGGGTACCTTTTTACTATTACTCAAGGGGTTTCCAGGGTATGTACTTTTCATTCTACTGAGGTGAATTTTCTCTAAAGTAACAGTACCTCTACTTGAGTACATTTCCAGTACTCTTCCAACTATTATTTACTGTTTACTGTAGTAATTACTTATTTATAACAGACATATTAAGGCAATGTAAAGTAAACTGGGTCCCTGGTTGTCCCCACATTTAGTTTTCTAGTATTTTTGCTTGTGTGGCTCGTTACATGCCACTATTTCCATCATTAAAATGTCTAGATGTCAACTGAATCATACTTCTTCATTCACTTACTGTACAGTCTTCTAAATGATGGCCAAATTACCATTTGGTGTTGGCAATTTCGGCCCATACATCAGATGGAGATTACTAATTCTTTTTGGATTTGTTCCACAACATGTGTCATCTCTCAGAATGGGAAATGAATATATTACATAAATGTATGATTTCAGCTAACTGTATAACAGAATATTTAATGAATACTTGATGTGGTAGCCCTGTGTCCACATTGATAAAACAAATATGCCTACTCTGCACACTATTTAATATACCAACTTGAATGGTTGTGGCATTTGGAGAGTGTGTGTGTGTGTGTGATTGTGTGTGTGTGTGTGTGTGTGAGAGAGAGAGAAAGAGAGAGAGAGAGAGAGAGAGAAGGAGAGAGAGAGAAAAACATTTAAGGTGGTAATAAATTCAGATGCAATTTCCTTTCATGGAAGTAAATTAAGGAATTGAGTTTTCCAACCCCTTAATGCTGAATTTAAAAAAAACTTGTAGATTAAATGTGCATTGCTTTATTCCTCAGGTTAAATGTAGGTTCTTACAGTTCTATATGATGTGAGTAATGGGGGACACAGTTTGCATTTGTTTTGTCACTGCATAGACAGAAATAATCCTTTTATGTAACCTGGCCCGCACACAAAGTGACAGTTGCAGCTATCATAAATGATTTGTCGCGGGTGAACTTTGGTTTGGAAGCCATCTTATGAGCTTTTGTTGGATGCCGTTTTTGTTTACAGTGCACTCAACACGCTTGTTGAACCAAAAATTCTCAGCATATGAGTTAAAATAAAAAAGGGACAGGCCAGCATAGCTGGCAAAACCAATCTTCTCATTTCCTCTTGTAGTTAAAAAATAATAACAATTTAACAATATTAAGTAAATAAGAAACAGAGCAGTATGATCTGATAGCCCATAATTGTTGACCTCATTTTACATTTAAGTAATTCATGACACATTGCGACCTTTTAATTTTTTCAACTTCACAAGAATACACCCCTCATCCCTTCTTGCTACTACCTGAAAGAGGTAGAAACACAAAAGGCTAGTTTTCGCTCACATGTGTTGTGGTGCACTTGAACCTGACCAAACTGATGGGCCATTTCCATTTATGCCAGCTGTAGGTCACGTGGGGTTGAGTACGAGTAGCCTCAGGTACAGTTGACAACTTAGTACTCAATGTGTCCAGTGCATGGTCACACGACGGTTGACTGTAATGGCCGTTTTTAACAAACCAGTGCTGGAGGAGGTACCCTGGCAGGACAGCGAGTAAACTGTGTCATATCATGCAATGTGAACGCTGAACATGTACAGCAGAAATTGACACATTGTTTGCTGGATGCGAGAAAGAGAAAGCTATCCTTCCTATTTTATTCCGTCTGAGGGCCTTCCTGTGCACTTACTGGTCAGCTAGCTGGTAGTCAGGGAAAGAAGAGATCTACAGGATGTCTAACAGGAGAGATCAGAATTACAGCATGACGGCCTTGCAGACCAAACAAAGCAGGAGGATATTAAAATCTGGTTCAGGAACTGAATGCACCTTAAGACAATATAACAGAGATGCATTTTTTAAATGGACTTGTGTCCGTTTGGACAATGGAACTACAGTTCAATGTGATGAATGGAAACAAAGCATAACAAAAGCATTCCTCTTAAAGAATGTTCATAAGGAACCAGCAAATCAGAGCACTTATAGCTTCAATAATGGAAGAGACACAACTGTCATCATAGAATGTACACAGATGACTATCTGGTGCATATAATAAGATTATAATATAATAAGAATCTGTGCTTCAACAATAATCTGAAAGAGACTGATCAAGGACCAGTGTTTTCAGGCACAATCTCTCAACACCCAGGGACACAAGCATAGGCTCCACATTCCCAGGAGTGACAACAGTAAACCGATCTGCAATTCACAGGTCAGAGGGCGTTGTTATGGCAACAGCCATGCTTCAACATACCCTCTGGTGGTCTCCTTCATGCTTGCTGATTCGTGACCAAGGCCTGGAGAAATCTCTGTCGAAATTCACTGAGGGCAATTTGTACACAAGGACAGAGAAAGAGGTGTACATTATGGACAGAATGGGAATAAGAACATTAGACAAGAGCATGTGTATGGGGGATGTGAAACCCCAGGTGTTATTAGTTCACATATGAAAACAGCTTGAGTCCCCATTGTCTGAAGAGAACATGCAGTTTATTGTGCTTTTTTATGGTGCAGTGTTACTGATAACATGGTTTTTTCCGGCTATTAAGGACGCGTCAACATTATAGCATTCCTTGACTTTTCCACTGGTGGTAAATATACCACTATTCAAAAACACAAGTGGTTGTAATAACATCCATAATCGTGATCATTACAATCATCACTATCATTATCAATACAGCAATGATATTCCATCAAAATTAATTGCATAAGGCTGACCTTTCAAACAATACAAATCAATGTGTAGCTACTGGAAAGGTCCACACTGATTGCATTTGTGGTCATATTTTTATATTTTTGCAATACAGGCATTAAAACAAATACAGTTATAAAAACACATGTTCTGTTCTGGTACAGATATAAAAAAACACTGAAACGTACATTTCGGAATGAATGCTGTATTTTATTATTTTCACTTCATAAATGTCAAGGTAACAACGTATCACATAAACCGGAAAGGCACTTTTTGTCTGATCGGAACAGTAAAAACAGGACGTGCATCGTGCTCTGCCTACATTGCGTCCATCACCCAATAAAATCTGGCGTTCTGTACTGTAGACATGTAATATCACTCCGCTAGCCGGCGGTCTGCGCGCACAAGCAGCATTTCAATACTAGAGGCAGATAAAAACTGGAAGGGACAGGGGCGTGAAATTCTCTCAAGTTACTGTATCTAAAGAAACGGACATCGTGAAGTTTTTATTACTCATTATTTAAGTAATATCTTTAATTATTTTAAATTAAACTTACTAGCGTCATATAGCCAGCTATGGCCGATATCGACAAGATTAACATAGACAGTATCATACAGCGCCTTTTGGAAGGTAAGGAAGCGCTCCGCATCACGTAGGTAGCTAACGCTAGCTTGCTAGCTAACGTGTGCCGCTTAGTAGCGAGCTAGCTGGCAAGCGAATATTGTCAACCATCTTATGTTAATTTCTCTGGTGTTCCTGTGTGTTTTCCTCTCTTGTTTTCTTGTTCATTTTGCGATGCCTATTCACTGGTGTGTGTACTGGTGTTATTATTTCTTAGCTAGCTAGCTAGCTAACTACCCTGAAAATCTTGTAACTAAACAGCCTGCAAGCAATGATTACCTTGGAAAGTACCTATAGGTAGCTAACGCTACGTTATTTTAACCCAACGTGTTGTAGCTAATGTTGGCTGGCTGTCGTGTCTCCAGGTACGCAACATTTTGATTATGGTAGCTAGCTAGAAAACATGTTTTAACCTTACGCGTAGTTTTGGAAGGCGTTTTATGAAACCAAAACTACACGGCATTGTCGGCTTTTGAGAAACACGTTGCTTTTGCAAAAGGCAGCTAGTTAGCTGGTTAGGAAGCAAGCCAGGTAGCTTAGCATGTGGCTGTCACTGTGTTTTTGTGTTTTGCTTTTACAAATGAATGCCACCAAAGACAGAGTTGCTTGAATATTTGTAAGTAGATTGCTTAGTTTGTTCATCATTTTCGAGACCGTTAGCTGATTGCTGCCGCTGAGTAGACTTGGATTTGCTCGTTAATTTGGCCAACGCTAACATGTAGCAAGTTAGCTAGCTGTCGTCACATGACGAACAAGCTAATGAATGGTATCCTCGTCTGTTCTCGTTAACGACATTGTATAATTCAATTTCCCATTCTAGCTGGCTGGGAGACATAGTTTAATGTCTTAGCGGGTAGCAACAAACTATTCCTGGCTGTTGTAGAACTCTATGTTAGGTAGCCAAGTATCTAGCTAGCTAGCCAGTTTTGCAGCGAATGGCGACCCAGATTCATTTTCGGACTGCCCTGGTTTTTCGTATTCCGGCGTGTGCAGATGTTGAGCGCATCTCTTTTGATGAAATCCAGTTTGTTACTCTGTTCTGTTTTATACGTAAAGCCAGACACAGAAGGCTCCATAACGGTGTAACGTTAATCCAGTTTGCATCAAGTGACTATCCTGTGAACGGCGTATTTGGTAAATTGCAGTTTAGCGGTCTGTGAGCCTGGGTCTGTGTTCCTTTCAACGTTAACCTGTTATTCTCAGACCGTCAGCCTTTAACAGTTATACATCTACTAGTCTACATTATTGCCATACAAAATAGATCGAGGTCAAGGTGCTGTAGTCGTAAATCATCTAACGTTGCCTCTATTCGGTCCACGTCTTTGTGTTTTGAACTCTGAAAATAAACGCGTACATTTGCATGTTGTTTTGTTTAAGAGCCCTCTCCAGCTTTTATGCCTTTTAAAAGAAGGCCATGCCATTCGAAATCCTAACCTCAAGTCACAACGCCGTTTATTTACTGCTGAAGCAGACTCCCCATGTTTTTTTTATTATTATTCATAACGAGTACAACAAGGAATTTTTTTAGTTTGCAGGGTTGCCCATAATTCCTTTCAGCTGTTTCTGTATAGGTCATATTTTTGGTGGTTACAGCATTTTGACTTCTGTGTCAAAAAACTGCTCTGCTTAGGGTCATGAAAATAAGTAAGCATGCTCTGCTGATGGTGATGCAGATACCCACTTCCTCTGCCAGTGTGTTTTTCTTTCACACTGTGTTATTTGTGGTGAAATAGCTGGGCCTCTAATCGCTAGATTGCATGCTCAAATCCCACACAGCAGTGCTGCTGTACAATTGAACAAGGTGCTTAATCTTGACTGTTTTGATAAATTTCTAGCTGTATTAATTGCATGACACCTAAAATGAAAACAGTGGAAGCCACACCGGACAAGAATTTGTGAGCATGTGTATGATACACAAAATTAAATGCAGTACTGTAACTCATTACCTGTTCTGTGATCTGTATTGGTAACAACATTTACATGGTCCGATTACTGTGTATGTTTGGAAGGGTCCAGTTTACAAAGGAGCAGAGTGTTGTGGTATCAGTCCTGAAAGGGATAACTAAGCATTTGCATCGGGTTTGGCATCAGCAGAATCTTTTATTGGCAGTGATCTACAAGACCTCTAGCTGAACCACACAGTCCATTGGCCAATCACTGCACTCCTTCAGCCTGGACTGTAAAGGTACTGGTGAGGTCGGCGCACATTGTGGCCTTGCCAGATGACTGGCGATAATAGGTTACAGTGAGAGAAATCGTAGGCCTTGTTCACACTCTGTGTGTGTGTCTGTGTGATTGTGTTTGAGAGTGTGAGAGACTGTGTGTGTGTGTGTGTGTGTGTGTGTGTGTGTGTGTGTGTGTGTGTGTGTGTGTGTGTGTGTGTGTGTGTGCGTGCAGATTCAGTGTCTGTGCTGTCTGCTAACTCATCAGCTTCTGTCTGTGGACCCAAATTCAGAGTGGATAACAGCAGGGCTGAGCTGCATTCTCGAGCTCAATGCGCTCGACAGTTCAATAGGGCACAATCCAAATACTTGATTGTCCCACGTGGGCAATACTTTTGCTGACGGGATTAAAAAAAGAAGAAAAGAAAAACAAATCTCCTGGCTACTCTCATGCTACCAGATGGATTTATTTGCTCATGCAAGTAATGCAGACAACATTTTGGCTCTTTGTCCCGATGAAGATCTGTAGGGCTCTAAATTTCCGTGTGATTTGCCTGTCCATTACATTGACATCACATGTGCATGTGATTATTTATAGTGTTGGGCAAGAGAAACTCAAACGAATACATTAGAGTAGATGAAACTAGAGTAAAAAAAAAAAACAAACATAAAAAACAGGCTGGTATGGACATTATTTGCTTTGGGAGGAATAAGCAGTCTAAGAAGCAGCAGTGCCCTTCCCTCACTGAATGAGCCTAGGAAGTGGCTCCTATAGTAACAAAAATCAACCGCAAAAGGCCAGCAAATTGATCACCATGATTTAACAGTGCCTGGTGGAGTCTTTGTTTTTCCTGTTAACAGTAGGTTAAGTCATATAGAGGTAACAGACTTTGAAGGCCAGTAACCCACGTTCTGTCTACAGTGTATGGTGATCATGTGTGAGTCAACATGACTACAGTACTGATTGCTTAAGGGTTATCTTATCTGTACAAGCATTAATTCAGATGGCTACTTATATAAGTCCAGCTCTAGAATAGCGACTCCTTTCATCCAGGTCTGTAGCATATGATTCTGGGTTAGGCTCGGTGCTGTATGCTTAACCGAAGGCAACCTTATCTTACTTTTTTGTCAAATGTATGCTCTGTGTTTTCAAGCCCCTGTCGCTAGTAATGTTTCTGAAACCTGTTCCTGAAAAGGGGACTCTCCTGAGAAGCAACATTCGATTTCATAATGTCGTGGAACAGGATTGGCATATTCACAACCTCCTGTGAATATGAGACACGTGCGAGCATTTTGAGATGTGAAAAATTAGATATGTCTTGCATCGCAACAGCACTCATGATCTGTAAACACCTGGCTGGTACGCAAAGCCATAAAAGATGTTGGAACAGTGCACAGATAATAATCAGATTGATAACTTACAGTTAAAGGCAAAGTATCATGGCTGTTGAGTTGCGTAATGCGTACATTTGTTTCGTGTTAATGCAGTATTTGTGCTGTTTGGAACTGTTGTTGTCTCTGTCTAAACTCCATATTCATTACAATTACAATATTCTTTTCATAGTTAGCTGTGTTCTTAGGCATACACTTTTCACTGCAACCTCAGTGTTGACCTCATTGTTCCTAGACTCAATTACTCACACAAGCCCACGCACCCCAAAAAGAAATTTACTCCTTATACAGTTGAGGCAACCAATGATATGGTTGGATTCACTGCAATTCATGGGCAGAGCAATCAGATTTCTAGAGCAGCATTAATAATGTATGTTATTTTGCTTAGAAACTGGTTCAGTTCACCCGCACTAATCTCAGTCCCACTAAGTGATTCACATTGCATGCTGTGCTGCGCCATGGAATGACAGTATCACCCACACTCTCATTCCCATGATTCATAAGCACAGTTTGAAATGTAGCCACATTCATGCCAGAATAAAAAGGAATTTTTTTTGCATGGTTAATTGGAAGTTTATAAATCCATTGTTTCTGTGGAGCAGATTTGCTGAGAAATTCATTCTAATTAGGATTCAAAATGGGGCAGCATTTGTGAAATGCATTCTTACAAAAGACTGATATAGGAATGTTTGCTCCATCCAGCCTAGCGGCACCAGGTGTTTTTTTTTTTTTTTTTACATAAGGATGTGGAAGCCGTGGGTTTACCTGCAGGTACCTGCTACCTGTTTTTACATGCCCAGTGGGGAGAGTACCTCTCTCTTTCAGGAATTCCTCTGATGTCATGGAGGTAGCGCCTTCCTGCCACTACACAAGCGCTGTGCCACAACTTCTCACCTGATGCGCATACACACACACACACACACACACACACACACACACACACACACACACACACACACACACACACACACACACACACACACACACACACACACACACACACACACGCAGACAGCAGGACATGGATTCACAAAGAGGTTTTTTTCCATGAGTCAGAGCTTCTGTCAGTTGAATGTCCTTCTGGAGTATCAGTCATTCATATCAGAAGTGTCATAAATCGTTCTTCACTTTGCAGCTCCATGAGTGCTATTTCTCCTAACCTGAGTAGATAAGCAGCCCTTGAAAGACTCCTCAGTTGTAAATGAATCTCTCCATCTGCGTAAGTACAGTGGTGACATTGTTATGACATCATTGGGGTGGTTCCTCCCCTGCACTAAAAACGTTGTTGCGCAAGTTACCAGACACTCGGCTCTACAGGAAAGTAGCTAAAGAGGAAGAGCATTCTGGCTGTCAAGTCTACCATTGTATTAGATCGCCAAAGTTCAGATGTCTCGACGACCCATTATCCTGTAAGCCTGTGTGCAGTGTGAAACGTGACATGCACCTAACATGTGTAGGTCCCTTTGCGTTTTCTGTGGCTCACAGCTGATGCAACTTCTCTGATCCTAAAAACAGACCACACCTCTTGCTTCTCGGCCGCCACCAGGAAGTGCGGACTTGCATTAACCGCTTGTGTCAGAGGTCGGGTAGTTCTTTCAGAAGTAGGTGGAAGTCAGGAGGGGCTGCCAGAGGAGCAGTAAAGTGTTGCTGTCAGACAGGGTAACCTACTTTTCCAGGGTAACGCATGTTTTCTGTGTGTCTTCAAGAAGGTTCATAAACAAAATGGTGAATTTTATCTATCCACGCCTTGCACTTAGTCTAGTGGTTATCCTGGACTCTGTATCTGCATGTTGTTTGGTTTGAATACCTTTGAGCAAGGGACTTGACCCCAATTACACAGGTAAATATCCAGTAGGCATGAAATTATTTCAAAGTTATTTCGAATTTTGCAACAATAAAAATAAAAACAACGTTTTGTGGCGCTAAGAACATACCGCAAAATCAAATTACCATGTGACTTTTTATAAATATCATCTTTACTTGTTCTGTCCACTATTACTCAGCTGTGCTACAGCAAAAAGTACTTATTTTGTGCTTAAAATGGTTTCTGATGATCAGTTTGTATTTTAGTTGTGACTGTTCACTGATATGCATACATATATACAATATACTATATATAATAAATAAAAATAAAAATGGCATCTACACACTGTTGACAAAAATGCTCCCAGATATTTAATGTTTAATCTCTTGCATGTTGACATCGTAATGAAGACTGTCATGGGTCAAAGTGTTGACGTATAAGAGATCGGTTTGACTACTGAATATTCACTGATATACCATGATGAAATGGAATTTTAAAATATCATTTTGAAAGCATTGGGCATTAACAAACATTTGCTGGCTAGCAAGTCCAGCCACACAATTTGTAAGCACAATTGATACTGTAAATATCATTACAAATTAGGTTCTGCTTTTATTGGCGGTTTCTTGTAATGTTAATTCTGGTCTGTGTGTCTTATGTAGCTACATAGAGTTAATTAAACTGTGGATCCGTTTTATAAAAGCGATGTAGCACTCAAAGTGGTGCATTATTAATATTGGCACAACAAAGGGTTTGATACCTGAATGGAAAGAAAGAAAACTTGTTCAGTCTTGCTATTTCTTATGTTATATTATATGCATCATTTCTCATGGGAATATCATTTTGTGATAATTTCATCTTGTGATCTTCATTTTGCGAAGCATATCATATTATGAGGTCAACGTGTTATTTCATGCCTAATATCCAGTGACACAGATGGCAAAGTGCAATGTTTAAAAGTGTGAGCCTTTCAAGAGCATCTGCCAAGCAAATGCATTACTTTAATGATTGAATTGCATTTTCTCTCTGGCATTGGTTAAGCGGATAGATTAGCAGGTAGGATGTTGGTGTGACTGATGTGGTCTGATCTTGTCTTATTGCAGTGAGAGGGTCAAAGCCTGGTAAGAATGTTCAGCTCCAGGAGAACGAGATTCGTGGTCTCTGTCTCAAGTCTCGTGAGATCTTCCTCAGCCAGCCAATCCTGCTGGAGCTGGAGGCGCCCCTCAAAATCTGTGGTGAGCATCTCAAAACGCCACCTTTGTATCACAAAACCATGCCTCTGTACTACAAAATAGCACCACTGTATTTCAAAACACCACCAGTGTATCACAGAACAGTTCCTCTGTATCCCAAAACACCACCAGGATGGGAGGGTTATGTGGATTGCATTTGATCCAAGGGCTTGACTGCAACAGCATAAGTAACTGAATGGCTGGAGCAACATGTGGTGTAGAGATTACATAACCTGTAGAAGGCTGCTGCTGATGCTAAATCTAATGCTATCACCCTCCTTCAGGTGACATCCACGGCCAGTACTACGACCTCCTGAGGCTGTTTGAGTATGGTGGCTACCCACCTGAGAGCAATTACCTGTTCCTGGGGGACTACGTGGACCGAGGGAAACAGTCTCTGGAGACCATCTGCCTGCTGCTGGCCTACAAGATCAAGTACCCAGAAAACTTCTTCCTGCTGAGGGGAAACCACGAGTGTGCCTCCATCAACAGGATTTATGGCTTTTACGATGAGTGTAAGTTGAGCTCTGTGTCCCCCTAGAGTCAGACCAGATAATTTTTTTGGTGGGGGGGGGCAGAGTGAATGATAGAGAATATGGCTGTATCCTTCAAATGGACTTTTGGCTGTGACTTAGAGGCCCTAGCAGTAGCAAATGTTAAGTCACTCACTTGGTCACTGCTTGATTAACATAGCAAAAAGCTCCTCCAAAGAAATGGCCGTACAGTTACTTTACTACTAGTTGGGGAAAGGGCACTGAGGGGGTTTCACCCCAGCGCCCACAGGCCCATATTAGTGACTGTTCTTGTCTTTTTTACCAAAGTGAAATTCACTCTTTCCTAAATGTTAATTCATCAAAAATGTTTCCTATTCCCTTATATATTTCAAATGGTGTACTTTTCTTAAACACATAGATTAGTCACTGTGGAATGGGGCTCATATTCCTAATTCTGTTGAGGAACTACATTGCTAATGTGTTTTTAACGGGGTGACTTTCCATAGTTTTAGATCTTGAGAAAAGTCTTCCCTGCATTGGCCTAGGATTCAAACCCAAAATGCCATTACAAGAAATATTGGTATACTGTATTCTCACAAAAAGTAATTTATCTGAATTACCTCCTTTAATAGGCATTTTTTAACACCCAGCTAAATTAATGTGGTAGGTGTGATTTAGAAATGGATCTGCTGCAGATCACCCAAATACAAGTTATCTTTTTCCTGTCGTGGCTTAATTATGCACCCAGCTCTTTGTTTTGTTTTACAGTACGTCTGTTTTGTTTTTATTTTTTGTAGGCAAGAGGCGCTACAACATCAAGCTGTGGAAGACGTTCACTGACTGTTTCAACTGTCTCCCCATTGCTGCCATAGTGGATGAAAAGATCTTCTGTTGTCACGGAGGTGGGAATGACTGTCCTTGCAGTAGCACAGGCTAGCCTGATTGTTGTCCTTCCATTAGCACAGGCCAGCCTGAATCTGCTGTCTTTATGGGCAGTGATAAATTGGGTTTGGAATTGCCAGACTTGTGATACAGGTTTTTTTTTCTTTCTTAATTCGCCTTAAGAGGGTTTGCAGTTTTTAACTGTGTCCTGGTGAGTCATGTCACTGCTACTGATTTAATTTGTGGAACTCTAAATTTGATAAGCCAACTCTTTATGCACTCTGCTTCTTATGACAAAAAACTTGGTGTTATCTGGCTTTGGTCACTGTGTCTCCAGCCCAAACGCTGGAGAAACCCAGCCAGTATTGAATAAAAAAAAGGTCACACTGTACACCCTAACAATCATTACCTGAAGACTGCAATTCTGTATCCTACTTGAAGTTGAATACACTTAAAGTAATTTATAACTAAGCCATGTATCCATGCCTGGCCTTAAATTTTCCCTAAAGCCTTTCAGCTTGCCATAGGGCAGGGGTAAATTATTGACTTTTGTGTTTTATTTTGATTTACCCTTGTTGATCCATGTAACAAATCTCTTCCTGTGATAAACAGGAAGTGGATGTTCATGTGTTGTGCCCTTCCTCATCACAGAATGCCTTTGGCTCCATTCTTCTTAGTTTTCATTTGCCCTGTAGCTGGAAGTTGGTTCAAAAGACGAACCTCTGATTACTGTTATAGATTTACATTTCCCAGAAATGTAACTTTAAGATATCTGTACATCAGGCTGGCTGAACGTGGCAGGTGAGCCAGGCAGAACTTGCCTGCGGTGTGATTTATAACTCCTGACTACCTTTCCTCCCCTCCCAGGCCTGTCTCCAGACCTCCAGTCCATGGAGCAGATCCGCCGGATCATGAGGCCCACAGATGTGCCTGACCAGGGGCTGCTGTGCGACCTGCTATGGTCTGACCCAGACAAGGACGTCCTTGGCTGGGGAGAGAACGACCGCGGCGTCTCCTTCACGTTCGGGGCGGAGGTGGTGGCCAAGTTCCTGCACAAGCACGACCTGGACCTGATCTGCCGGGCCCACCAGGTGAGTGACGCGCCTTTTGAGGCGTAGTTATAAGCGATCAAACGGCATCTCATCACTAGAGTTCAAAATAAAGTCACAGCCACATTTCATTACTGTCATGAGTAAAATGTCACAGGTGTCTTAAACACCACCCCCGCTGTTGCTGTAAGACTTTTTCCCTTCATGCAGAAGAACCTAGATTTCCGTTGCATTGCCTGTAAGGTTTTCCCCTGCCAGGTTAGGAATCCATCTGTAATCTCATAGTCTAAAACGGTGGTCTGTCTGTGGTTATTTTTCCTGCACGTGCGTTTTTTCGCCTCTGATCTTGATGTTAATCATTCCATAAACCATGAAAGGACACATTTCCTGTGTGCTGAGTAAGTGTGCAGCAGTGTCTGTCTCCTGTTCGCACTTTTTTTGTAGCAATTTCTGCTGTCAGATTCCCCTGATAGTCCTCTGTTAACCTTGTGTTCTTGGAGATGATGGTGACAATGACCTAGTGAAAGCGAGGCTAATGCACATTGAGCAAAGTTGGGTGTTCTTTTCGAAAACACTGGCACACCCAAGACAATTTTAAACGTAACAGGTTTTCAGACCAAAACAATCTCTAATTTTTGGTTGTGGCCATTGTTAAAAAAAATAGCACAGATGCTAGAATATTGCTGCAATTCAGCTGTAAGTCTTCAACAAATGGATGAATGGATATAATATGTATACCACCTGTGTGTGTAGGCTGTAGGTACATACATATCTCTGGCATAAAATGTAATCTCCTCACAAAGTGGACTGTGAGCCTAGTTTGCAGAAATGAATCTGCACCTCATTCTCCTTGTGTCCTCTGACTGTTACGCTGTTCACTCATTGTAGGTTGTGGAAGATGGCTATGAGTTCTTCGCCAAGAGACAGCTGGTGACCCTGTTCTCTGCGCCTAACTACTGCGGAGAGTTTGACAACGCAGGGGCCATGATGAGTGTGGATGAGACCCTCATGTGCTCCTTCCAGGTGGGAGAAATTCTGCACCCCATTTCAGAGTGTTCTTATTTAGGATGCATTCTGACAGCTTTTGTTTTTTAGATCATTACACATGTGGGTGGAAACACTAGAAGTTGGCTCACTTGTTCTGTTTTGTGTTGCTGTTTTTTTATGTAGATTTTAAAACCTGCAGAGAAAAAGAAGCCCAACTCAAGCCGACCAGTCACACCGCCTCGGAACATGGTCACAAAACAAGCAAAAAAATAGGCCAACAAGAGGGGCGGGGGGTGTGGTGGCGACACCCATGGTGGACTTGTATCATACGATCTTCATTTGTTCGCTTGGAATTATTTGTTATTTTTGTTTCTTGGTGGTCACTCGAACTCGAACTGCTGGCTGCATCTTTTCTTTTTTTTAAATTTGACTGACTAGAAGAAGCAGCTTTCGACTGACTGACTGACTGACTGACTGACTGACTGACTGACTGGTGGACTCATTTACTGACTCTGACCGACTGCCTGAGTGTGAAGCTCCTGCAGTAGCATCGTTTCACTACGAGAGGGCAAAAAGTAGCCACAGCTGTTGAACAGTGCCTGTTCAGTTTTTGTTTTTTTAAATTATATTTCATCCCTGCTTCAGCAGCAAAGAGAGCCTGCTGCTTCAGAGTACAGGATGAAAGTGTTTTATTTTATTTTGTTTATTTTACAGGCTGAATGGCTGTTTATCTCAAAAATGCATTTTAAAATCCATTCAGGTTTTTAAGTCTGTGCCACATGACGGAGCAGTCGCTCAGCACTCCATAACAGCAGGTCACACACCGTGATACTCAGGGCTGAGAAGATGGCCATAATTGACAGGATGCAAATGATCCAAACCCCGCCCTCCTTGCCCCCAACAGCCAATCCAATCTCACTTTAAATTATGGAAACTTTTTTCCAAACAAAATTCTTACCACTGTGAAAAAAAATCTTATACACTTGAGGATGAAGCAAAAAGCTTTTATGATAAAAATGGATTTTAGATTAGAAGAAGAGTTCTTTTTTCCACACCTGTCTTGTGTCTTTGTCATCATTCTTTAACCGATAGATTCCCCATCTGTCACAGCAGCATCAGTGAAGTGCGATAATTTTTAAATATATATATATACATATGAAATAATTCCTGTACTGTATTCTTCAAATGAATAAAGTCATTTTCATAATGTCTGTCTCTTCCTACCATTAATGTTTTTGCTAGCCTAAATTTAAGGGGGATTTTATGAATTTTGTCACCTTTTAAATTCAACTCTAGTCAATGATAAAGCTGCGT
Organism: Megalops atlanticus; assembly: GCA_019176425.1. Taxonomy (NCBI): domain Eukaryota; kingdom Metazoa; phylum Chordata; class Actinopteri; order Elopiformes; family Megalopidae; genus Megalops; species Megalops atlanticus. Next base: position 16,607,330 of record CM032880.1, read on the forward strand.
GAACATTTTCACTGCAGCGGAATGAAATCAGTTCAAGACACACAAACTCTTAGCAGTGAGATTTCTGTAGCTTTGATTTTGTAAGTGAACTTTTGAATTTCATGCTTAAACAAGATGCCTTTTCAGTTGTTTGCTCTTTTTTGTTCTGGAAATGGAATAAGAAGTTTGAGTTTAATGTAAGAATCATCTGCTCTGAGTAAGAGTACTTGGCATGTGGTGAGAACTCAAGGACTTTATGTTGCATGCATCTAAATGTAAGAAATTTAAGCACATGGCCTTTTTCTGTTCTCAAGGCATGTACGTTTTAGCATGTCTTCAGATAATGTAGCTTTTATTCAGGTATCTGTAATTTGTAACTATAACTGAATATTTGAAATTTATAAGTTTCATTTGAACTTCATTGTGTATCATTAAACCCACTATGTATATATGTTTTTGTTTTAGTCTTGGCAATAACACATTTTTTCCACATTTAAGCAATTGTATACTTGTTTAATAAAGATTGGGGTTAAAAGGGGAAGACATGGTGGTTACTTATCGGCTCTTTTTATATGAAAACCACACAAGTGTGAAAATTTTGCTGCAGTAGTGCATCTTATCAAAACAGCAGGAAGTATGTTGAGGCACCTACGCACCTTGGAGTGCAAAATAGGCATTTCTAGGAAGTATTTTTTGTTTTGACATGCAATTTTCCATTATTTCGGGATGCTAACTGTTGTGTTAAATGGTTCTGTCATACTACCTGTCATCACATGATTATCATAGATATGTTGTCCTTTTGGATGTAATGTTTTCACCATTGTCTTCAGACAGACATGGCAGTACTTTCACATTGATCTGAGTTCATTAAGTACTCAAGGGAAAAAGCAGTAGTTCGGTGTGAATATGATGTTGCCCAAACGTAAACGGTTACTGTGGCTTCGGGCCTTGATCGTTCCTTTGAGTCACCTCTGTGTTGTAACTAGTAAATCTTTTTTATTCTTCACCGTCAGCTACTCCTGAAAGGTAATATTACAGAAACTGAAACCGCTAGCAACTTTTTGCAGGTGGTAGCATGATGGCCGGTCTCCAAATCTTAAGGGTGAAGAAACTCACGAGCGGAAGCAGAAAAATTTGATGTTATACGAGTTCCACGAACTCTGATAGGTGTGCACAACCGCTAAAGTACGCCATCTGCCGCAGACGATGGGCTGTCACATCCCTTGCACCGTTTACCGCTTACAGTACGAAGAACATCAGCTTGATTTTGTTTGAATCAATGTTGCGCGGATTCATTGGTCTTGATAACATTTTGATGAGTCAACCTTTCCGCTGAAGACACAACATGAGCTAATCTACATGGCATAAATCTGCGCAGAATGGATCCAAATATAACCACAGGAAACGCTAGGAGTGTTTTTATCTATGCAGTTGTGTTGGAAATGTTGGGTCAGTTGCGGCAACGGCTCAATTTCGCCACCATCTGGCCAGAATAGGAAGTGACGTATATTTGAGAGACTGATTCAGTTACTGGGTTTGATCATACGACCGTTCGCAACGTATTCTCTTTCCGAGAAAAGATAAAATGTAAATAAGCAAAAATGATATAAAGGGGAAAATCAGAATATCTAAACGAACGATGAGACTGGGGAATAGCATCGTGAAAACAGCGCTGAAATACTTTACTAAACGGTTTTGCAAAATTGAGCAGATGGGAAGATACTGGTTGTAGAATATTGGAGTATTGCTTTCTCAATAATGTAAGTTAACTGTGGGCGTTGGGATGAGGTAGTGATACTTCGCATGAATATGCGATGGACAAACCAGGAGTTGTCAGGCGATGTCTACCGGGCTTTCCCGGATTTAGGAAAGCGGATCTCTCCTGCCCCTTCCTTCATAAAAAAAGAGAGAATCCAGGAGAGAGGCGGGGTTTCAGAGGTCAAAGTTTTGCTAAGGGAAAAAGTAAGAGAAACAGGGATATCAACAACTTTTTGAACATTGAAAGATCAACTTTTTCCAGGTATTGACAACTTTATGTTTGGCCTGCATGCATAATCATATTTGAAATCTGAGTCAGAGCAATTTAAAAAACTTATGTGTAATAATAAAATCACATATCCACGATTTCTGGTTTGATATCTGCTTCCAAAAAGCATGAAATGGGCTCAGCTAAATTATGGAACATGTTATACTTTTCATCAATATCACTGTTCATGCCATCTTTTGATATGGTGTGTAATGCTAAACAAAACAATCGTTCAACAACGGAAAATGCATGGACATGCATTTCTCAGCGTGCAGGAAATCACGAGTTATTCACACGCCGAGGACACGGGGATCCGTGCTGATAAATGATGGGAGAAATGCATTGTGTTTCCCTTAGTCAATCAGGCCGACACTGAAATATATCCGTTGTGTCAAAACCGACTCTTCATACTAAATGCAGCTTCTACTGTTTTTGAGAATTCAGCACACAGAGTGGGCGATCAGCTGCCAACATTGATGACTTCTTGTAGTTTTCAGAATTGTCCTTAAAACAGGATAAAAAATTAGATGTTACAATATTGCGTCCACACTGCAGATTCATAACGATAACAGAAAAGACAGCGTCAACACCACGACGTCAATAGAGAGACTGAGAAGTGGCTGGTGAGTTTTTTGTAAGTTGGAGCGCAGTTATTCCATGTATTGGTACAATGTAATGAACACCGTACATTACACGAGTATTGTGATTATTGTTGTTCTTTATCGTTGTTGTTTATTTTGTAAAATTAATAATACTGCATCCTGTGCGAACTCGAGATGCAGCTGGACTCACTTTTAGACTTCGGCCTCTTTTATAAATAGCCAAGACAAAATTAATTATTACACTCGGGAACGGGGGAGCAAATACACCTAGCATCATAATCGTAGGCTGTGAGGATATAATTTTGTGTGGGAAATGAAGATAAAGAGAGATCGATATAAAGTAGAATAAGGGCACATCTAACATATCAGGTATATTATATATGGTGTATTTTACCAATTACCTATGCAACAGCCTGTTCTCCGCCCTCTGAGGGGATGAGTTAGACTTTGGGTATTGAGCACACCAAGTCATCTCAACAGAAGGAGCGGAGTTAACAAAGCCAATAGGAAGCTGAAGAATGTGACCATAAATATCGAAACACTTCTGTTCCTGCGTCGTTGCAACATAATGTTTGTGGTATATAAGACTGAGAATTTGTAAGCTGCAGTGTTCAGCGCCTTGATGTCCTGATTCATGCTGTGACTGATTTAGTAAGTAGCTATTCTCTTTGTCGGGGGTATGGTGGAATCAAGACGGTCTTGGACTGAGTAGTTTATATTTAATATACATGAGATGTGAATAGCCCTGGTGGTTGTTCCACTCTACTGACAGACTTTACTTTAGTGTGGCCTGAGATGCCGCTTTTCTGTTAATGGTGTAGCCTAGCCATTGAGAGGTGCTTTTGAATGTGCTAAGTGGTGAGTGCCTCTTTCCTGCTCTATGGAGAGCAGTCTTTACATTGGTTCATCTTCTTCTTATCGTGTCCAGCAGCAAAGCAATCTGTATAAATCTATATAAATACATTGGTTCATGGAAGGTATTAACAGTACATAATAGCTGCACCCATCAAGACGTGTTTATTTTTCTGTCAAAAACGGACACTTTCTTCTTTTCTAGGGCCTTCAGAAAAGAAGCCTGACTTCAGCAAACCCCCAAGGGCAGCCACCATGTCTCGGTACCTGAGACACTTCACAGCGGTGGGCGATGATGAACGCAGTATCGCCCAGTGGCAGGAGGAAGAACTGCATGAGGCCAGCGAAGAGCTGGAACCAGCCACTGGCCAGGCCCAACAGCCGATCACCTTCCGAGACTCCCTGCGCAGATTGTTCAGCTCTGATAAATTCCAGGTGACAAGACCACCGTAGACACAGAAGTTACGGACTATCCTCAGCATCATGCCGTGGGATGTGTCCTTATTGCTGTGATCCAGTCAGGCCTTAATCAGGGAGTGACTGATGAGAGGTTACCCAATCAGGAGCTGGAAAATGTGACCTTAAAAAGGCTCTTGTTCAGTTCTAACTGTAGTATTGTGGAAAAAGTCTGTCAAATTGTTCTCTCTGGTCAGATCTCTGTGGTGTGTCTGGTGATCCTGGATGCTGTATTTGTGCTGTGTGAGCTGCTCATGGACCTGTCCATCATCAAAGCAGATCAAGGGAGGATCGCTCCACAGGTAAGCCCAAAAAAAACTTGAACATGTAAGTCATGCTCCACTTTGCTCCTTATCTCTGCAAAGCACCTTGCCCATGATTGTGCACCATGGATTTATTGTTGCAAATGTTTATATAACTGATAAAAGTCCCAGGTCCCCCTGGACATATGTATACAGATGGCAAATTAAACAAATGGAGTTAGACTGTGAGGTCCCTCTCCTCATTGCTTTGCAGGTGTTTCATTACCTGAGCCTGGCACTTCTCACCTTCTTCATGGTGGAGCTGGCAGGCAAGCTCTTCGCATACCGGCTTGAGTTCTTCAGGCACAAGTTTGAGGTGTTCGACGGGGTGGTGGTCATTGTGTCCTTTGTGCTGGACATTGTGTACGTGTCCCGTGAGGATGCCTTTGACGGCATGGGCCTGCTCATCCTGCTCAGGCTCTGGAGGGTGGCTAGAATCATTAACGGTGAGAATCCACAAGCCTTTTCTGTCACCTCCCCTTCCTTTTTATCAGTGGAATGATCCGTTGTTGTCTAGGCATTCCAAATACTCTGAACATTCCATCTGATGTATATAGGGGAACCGTACACTTAGTTAACATTGGAGATAATTCCACCCAGATGAAGCTGTTTACAATGAAATCAGATAAAATGTATCAGGAGAGAAAGGGTGGTCTTCAGTTTTACATTAACATTAACAGCCCAGAGCTGAGGGATAATATGCCTGTGTGACACAAAACATAAACATAAACAACCACAGGACCAGATAAGTAAAGACATCCACCACAATAGATGAATATTGACAGTATGACTGCTTGTTTTCTGGCCTGAAACTACAGAAGCCAAAACCACCATCATGTTGTGGTAACAGTCTTCTCAATATTTTTGGCTATCATTAGTTACTGTCTCCCTCCCCTCTCATTAATATTCATGATTAATTTAAGTTTCAGTAATAGACTCTTAAAGCTTTAATAATGGGTATTGAAAGACTCCAAAAACTTTGCATATGCAGGATTGTCCGACTGGGAACAGTCATTTATGAAGCACAACTACTTCTTCCTCTTTCTGCATGCTTTCTGTAGGGTCTGGGGCAGTCTGCTTAAAAAATGTAGTCCCAGAATCACAAAAGACAAAGTCCAAAGTCAAGCTGATTTGTTTATTTAAAATGATTTCAGGGACTTCCAGGTGGCTCAGCTGGCTGAGGCACTTGTTCCATGACCCTGAGTCATCTCTCATGTAGTGGGTGGGGTTGGAATTACAGTTGCAGAAACTAATCCTGGACCTGTTGTAGGCATTCTGATCTCAGTGAAGACCCGTGCACATCACAAAGTCCAGAAGCTGAAGGAGACCAATGATCACCTAGTCCAGCAAGTCAGTGACCTCCAGCAGCTCAACTCCAGAATGGTGAGTTTCACCATTCCCAAAAGTCCCCAAAAGCCCCAGTTGTTACAAAACAAGAATAAAATGAAGAATGAGGCAGAATAAAATGGGCCATACATGTTGCTAGGGAACTTACGAGACAGTGATGTTCAAACCCATTATCAGATCCAAGGAAGTAACACACCAGAGGAGATCCCTCTTTTGCGTGAGGTCAATATGTTGGGCGTCATTTATCTAACTGGAATGCTTGCTTCCAGTGTAGCACCAGCATTAAGAGAGCTAATTTTTCACTGGGAAATCAGTTTCCACCCAGCAAGTAGTTCTCCACACAACTAGTCACAACACACAGAGATGTGGGTCCTGATCACAAAATGATTTTCATGGATAATTTGTGAATTTAATTTTGTGTGAAAGTGGTGGAGCCAAAATCAATGGTTGTGTTTTTAATGTTTCTCAGTATAGGTCTATTTCTCAGTATGTTCTGCTAAAGCTCAACAATGCATTTTTACTTTGCCCTGTTTCTCCCTCGCTCTGCCCCTTTCTCTGCCACAGGAACAAGAAAACGCCAGACTGCGTACGCTTCTCAAACAGAATGGGATTGCGTTCTGATGCCTGGTGGGGAAGCGGGCAGCTTTTGTTTATTTCTGTCAATGCAAAAGGTCATCAGAATCCCCTCTTCAATAAGAAGTTGGGTATGTTTGGTATATACTTGTGTACTGGTGTGCCAGTATTACAGCTTACAACAGAAAGCTGATTTTTTTTTACCGAAATACAGTGCAATCCATATGGATGGTCTGATCTGTGAGGGAGGACAGCAGTTCAGACTGTCTCACACCAGCACAAGGCACAGATGAAATGTCACATATTCCAGGGAAAAGCTTGTTGATAACCTACATTTTCATTTCCTTCAACCCCAGTTTAGCTCTGTAACACGTGACAGTCGTCTTAGGTTAGATTCTAGATTAATCTTGAATTCATCATTCCATCAAGATTAATCCAGTGCTGTCTTCAAATGTAGTGTCTTCCAACTGTGTGGGGTTTCCCATGGATACCCATCAAATTCCAAAGCCATATTAAAACATTCATCAGCTACAGCCGTTAGTTATTTGAGCCTTAGCTATATGTAAACATCATATTTTGTAAGAAATACCAATATGCACCATATAAATCACTGCAAGTCACTTTGCTTGGAGAAAAACAATATTCAGCCTTGTGTGTATTGCATTTATTCTACATTTCTGTAGGAAAGCTCTGTATGAATCATCCTTCACTCCTGTGACTGAATGAGTTTAAAGGCATATTTACTATATAATAAATATTTAAAAGAACATCTACTCAGCACTTTTTGAGATCACTGTTATGTCAAATTAAAATATGGTCAAGGACTGCATTTTATAAAACAACCTTTATTAAAATGGTATCAAAACAATCTTGAACAAAACAATTGACATTCAATATATACATTGATTTATAAATAAATTGGAAAGTATGCTGAAAGTAGAAAATCCTAGTATCTCATTACAAAAGGAAATGTTCTGAATACCTCTGTTAGTGCATGTGACAATTTCCAAAATTTCTACCCAAGTAGTGAGAATTTTAAGAAACTGGGTGTTGCTCACAGTCTCCATTAATCAGTTATTTTGTTCTCCCTCAGAAATATCAGACTATTGAAATCTGTTTTGGACAGTGGCATTTTATGTTCTCATCATGACACTCTTGTCAGCAAAATCAGATCCATTTGAAAATGCCTGACATCCTGAGCATATTCAGCACCTTTTCAGGTGCCTTAGTTGCTTTCTGTCTCCCAACAGCTGATCTAGGATCAGCTGCTCTGCCCCTAATGGTTAACTCAATCATTTATGTAAACTATGGATAGTGAATTGGGATCAGTCCTTGGGGCAAGATTCTGTCCACATTTCACTGTGGGGCCAGATTTCAGCAGAGAAAGACCGTAGCTATGGAATGTGAATCGCAGACTGTCGTGCGTTTCCCAGGCCCAGTCCTGTGGAAAGCCCCTGTACCCTGCCTTTTCATTCTCGATGAGCTCTGGAGTGTTTGGGTTTGTTTGATCCTCCAGGACCAGAACTGGTAAACTCCTTCTGTAAAAGAGGTGAAGCTCCACGTGCAACCTAAAGGTGGGCTCATCATGTGCCGTGAGTGACTACACTGATTTAGACTAGTGGCTGTTTCACTGTGGAGAGGAAACATTTTTTTAGTGGTTCAAGCAAGTCATTGTGTGTCTTTTGCCCAACACCGGTGGTTTCCCTGTCCCTGTGAGGAGGCAGAACTGGTCACTAGGGCTGCTGTCCCAGCCCCCCATCAAACAAAGGGGAAGAAGAAGTCGTAGGGCAGTTTTGCATCGATGGTTGGAGCGGCTCTGTATCCTGGCTGGCCGGCGGCCGACACATCAGTAAAGGTGACTGAGGTGGAGATGAAGAGGATTCCCCCACCACCTGAGAGAGAACTCTGTGGACACATAGGGGGAGGAGAGGGTCAAGACGTTATCTGATCAGTTGCATGCAAAATTTCATTTTTTTTTTAAGGTTGGTCAACCAAGGCTCATACGCAGCTTGTTTTTTCACTGCACAAGTTCTCATGGCACTAAGCAACAGAATCACAGTCCACAGTATGTTCAATTAAACACTGCTTGTTTACATTCAAACAAATATATTCTCTGGGGCTACTTTCAAACTTGGAAAAAATTACATTGCAATGCAGCTACTTATAAATGATAACATCTACACAGTGTGCTGATATCATTTCTAAAGCACAACTCATGTTGTTCTTTAAGCAGGATAGAGACTGTCTGTTGCAAAGTGAAAGACGCCTTACCAGGCTACTGGTGTTGGTTTGAATTACTTCAGTGACATTCACTATCTGTGCCTGGGGGTTCACCAGAGAGCCATACTTCGTCCATTTCACTTCAAGGTCTAAAGACAGAGGTACGCTGCAACTTGTTGTGCCCTGCAGAAACAGTAGGGGGGGAATCAATCAGATTCATGACAAGTACAGATTTCGAACCAGAATGGAATAAACAGCTACGTTTCACACATACATATGAACACTCTCTCACATGCACACCTTCACACAGCTAAACAGCTTCAGCTGGAAAGAAAATGACACTCTCAATGCATAGCAGCTGGAACCATTCCACATTTTACTATATGCTGGAATGGCTTAAACTGCTGCGCATTATGAGTGATATTTCCATCCTGGTACAGTGATTACTCTGTATGTAATTTTCATTATTTGAAAGATTACAATTGCTTGTTATTTTTCATATGACTCAACTTCTGTTTTTCAGCTGCGTCTTGTTTCTCTCTGTAATTATGACTCTAGAAATTAATCAAATGGAAAAACGGGAAGGCCTCTAATGTCCTCAAACACTCCTGTTAATGCAGAACACACTTCACCACATCTTGGGTACACATTCAAGATTTAGAGAAGAAAGCAGAAATACTATTTAATCATTAAATTGGTTGTGTTACAGATTAAACCATGTGTTAAACTATTAAATAGGCTATTTACTGATATTAGTCTTTTTTCCTGGATCGGCAACTGACATACAGATAGAGTTTGCTCACCGTTGATGTGGTTTGGGTCTTTATCTGCACCCAATCCATGACAGCATTAGCAGGGGAGTTCCCAAAAGAGGCAACGTATCCTGGGAAGTCTGTTCCCCTCAGCACCCTGAGAATCAGCTCTGACACCAGCGAGCAGTTAGCAGATTCTTCAAACCTTAGAGGGATGAGGGAGGTCTTTAGTTCCATTATACAAGTCTGTCTTAGCTTCATCTTCTTCGTATCATGTTAAATGTGTCAGCACGAAAGCATCAGCACTTCGCTGTCAATGTCAAAGTGTCAGTACCTCAGCATCTGCGTGAAAGCATCAGTACCTCAGTGTTAGTGTGACAGAGTCAGTACTTCAGTGATAGCATGAAAGTATCAGTATCTCAGTGTTAGTGTGAAAGTGTCACTGCTGTGGTGTAAGTACCATGCTGTCTCACCTCAGGGTGCAGCCAGACACCATGTTCAACCCAAACAGGACAGGGACGCGTGGCCCTGTGGCCCCCAGGCAGTCCTGGTGAGCGCCAGAGCGAAGGAGAGTCAGGCCTCCGTTCCTGTCAGCACTCCGAACAATGCCAGTGCAAGGGACCGTTAGGGACACAAACAAGCCACTTTGCACCATAGACCTTCAACTGAAGACCAAGCTTCAGTCTCAGCAGATCTCCTAATCCAGGGCAAATTAAAACCTCACATTCTAGATATTATCTATTTACATATCTGGATATTTACTGAAGCCATTCAGGACAGATGAGTTGAAAAGACATTGTTTTAATGCCATTTTTTGGGAAACTGACATTTTATGGAGACTGGATGTCAATGTCACACAGACACAGGCATAAGCATGAGATCAACCTTCACTGCCTCATATAATATCCTGCCTTATATGCTCGGGCAGCAGTGTGGTGTAGTGGTTAAGGAATTAGGTTTGTAACCTAAACCACCCTACTGAAAGGATATTCTGCCGTTCTTGATCCGGCCACAAGAGGGAGCCCAGCCACGTAGCCAGGATTGCCGCTTAAGGGGAGCACAGCAGGTGTTGTACTCTCCTGCAGAATAACACAAGTAATTTATTTTATTTACAGATTTACAGATTGACCATCTTGTTTTTCATGGGGTTCTGTGAGACACAAAATTAAAAAGAGTAATACAAAGAGAATGTGGTAAGATGATAAAGCACTACAAACATAGTAATACAGAGAAACAGTCCAATTAAATAAAGCAGGCAAATAAAAATAGTAAATGAAACAGGATGTATCAATAATTACAACTGCAGCATGTTATAGCAAGAACATTTTGTCTCTACAAAATGTTACAAGATTTTTTTAAATGTAGTAATACAATAGCAATGATGTTCATCATAAATGGTTTGGTAATCCTTTCCAAATTTCAGGAGCCTGACACACATGGCCCAAATGATGCAGCTGCTTTGAAACATTGTAAAAAAATGAGATCAGAAGTCACATCACACCTGCACAAACATGACCCCAAACTCCTGCTGAATGGGCAGCATGATTCTGTCTACTGCACCCAGGACAAGCGAGGCCGCTGTGCTCACAATCGTCCCCATCTCTCCATATGTGATAATGTAACTCACCTGTGGGTACCAGGTAACAAAACATCATTCTGTCAGTACTGCGGACGGTCTCGATCACAATCACCCGACCCCCAGCTCCGCTTGTATTGAGCAATACTGTTTAATTAACCAACGACATCTTACCCAACCTTTATTTAAGCGAGAAGATGAACTGAACTAATTTCTCATTTACAGTGACCTGGGAAGCAAGGCAGGTTAGGAACACAATCAACAATCATGGGGAAATTCCACAGCCAGGATTAGAGAACCATTTTTGGAAATTGAGCAGGGAACTGGGGTTAACACCCCTACTCTTTCAATAGGTGCCATGGGTGTTGCTTTAATTAAATACAGCACACTACAATGGACTGGGCACTCACTGGAGGATAGGTGCTACTCCATTGAACACACAGAATGCCTGAGAACAGTGAGACCAGTAACCCCTGCTGACAAACCCACCTTTATCCCCAGAGGAACAAAGCCAATTCGTTCCGCCACTGTGAGCTCTCAGTTATCCTTGGTTGATGACATGGCTGGGATCGAACCAGCTTGCATTCAAGGCGAATGCCTTCAACCCTGAGCTACTCAGGAGCTCACCGCTGGACGCTTAACTGAAACCTGAACAGGTCCTCCTTACCTGCAGCACCACGTTATTACAAACAGAGTCATCTTCTCCAAGCATCGGCCCAAAGCTGGACCCATCTGTGGTGTCCAAAAGGGTTCTGGTGCCATCCAGGGCCTGTAGCACGATAGAGGTCACATCCACGGCAACCTGCTCAAGGTAAACAAAAACCAGTGGGGCGTGGCCATATGACCCACACTTTCATCCCTGTCCAGGTACTAATCTGAGAACTGATATAACACGCTTTTATGTTGTGTTTGTCATATTTCACTACATTCTTTGAGATTTCTCATAGCAGATTATAACAGGGTTTTTATTCCATTAATTCTCTTGCAGAAGTGAATGTGTGATAGCTAACCCACACCTTCATTTGCAAAAAAAATGACTTTGTAAATTAATTTTTTCATCCTCTTTTGTAGTATCACAAGTGAGCTGCTACCTGGGCTCACATTGACTAAAAGCTAAAAGACTAAAATCTAAAATCCCTGCAAGGACTCTTTGTTTTTATTGATCCTTTCTTCAACTAGTATCCTCTCTCTGATATTTCTGTTATACAACAGGTTTAATACCACAAGGGTGATTGCAATAAGCAGGAAATCATGACTTACAGTGCTGTTCTCTGTTTTATCCTGAAAAAAACCACAAATAAAATTAGTTCAGACACACTACAAGAAAAGCCCACAGTGATCTCTCTAATGTTTATGTTAGAGCCAGGAGTGTCCACAGGGTGTTTCCTTTGTCTGGGATATGTAGCAAGGAGATCCTTGGGACTAAATCCTGTCCTTTTTATTAACATAACAATATCAACATAAAATATGGCTTCCCTGCTATTGTCGAAGCCTTCAAGCAAAAAAAAAAGTCTCCACAGGGAGGAAGAGACAGGGAGGAGAAAGAGCAGAGTTGTAATGATGTAAGGGGAAACGGTTGAGACAATGAGGTGGAGAAAGGGAGGAGTCATGATAAGGTGGGACAGCAGTCCTCACTCACAGAGAAGATGCTGAAGCTGGTGTACATCTGCAGGCTGAGCGCTGGCAGCGTGGTGCAGTCCTGTGCCAAACGAAAGGGCCGTGTGCAGCTGGTGGTCCGGTCCTCCAGGAACGCTTAACAAATCCCCCAGAAATGAAGGATTATGACAGATGCACTTACTGCAGTATTGACTTACAGAGATGTATACCATCATGAGCTGCTTCATGTCTTAGAGTCATTCAGAGGGGGGGTTTTGTGAAAAGCTTGGAAGTAACAAAAAAGACGAAGATTACCACCATTCTCTGCAAAGTACTTGTCACACACATAGTTAATTTAGCAAACATACCTGCAGGGTTTGCATCTGAGCAGTGGGCAGTGCCTGCAGGTGCTGGCAGCCGGAAGAATCCTCTTTCCCCACTCTCTTCCTGTGTCCAAATGACATCAGCATACTGACACGGAGACAGGAAAAAGGTGACATAGGGCAGAAAGTTAGAACAGGTGGCACGACGTTGAGTGCTGTCATTAAAGTAGGTCTTACGTTATTCATATTGCGTCAGCTGTCCATCTTTTGAGAATTTAAAGTCTCTGTGTGCATGTGTGTATACCAGTATACATATACAGTATACATATACAAATACATAATAGGCTATACAACATGATCTTTGGTCACTTTAAAATATAATTCTTTTTAGGATCCTGCTGTGGTTCTGGAACTCTTGAATAGGTAGCTGCCCTGGAGACACATAGGCTGCACAAAACTGCCAGTCAGACAGGAGTGCTAAACATTAGAACACCCAAATGTTTCCGAGGAAAACCTGCATTCTGGTCATAATGCATTACATAGGCCATTATGCCTACAGCCAGAGGGTTTTTCCTATACTGAAATGTTGTGTTGTTTTTCGTTTACTTTTCAAAATGTCATATTTTCTTTGATTTCCATAAAGACAGTGTAAATGCCACCCAATGATTACACACAACACCTCTTAAAACAGACAGAAGATAGGGGTCTATTGCATGCGCTTTAATCTTATTGATTCTACTGCTACTGTTTAGCCTATGTCCTACATGTGTATCAATTCAGGCATGCCTCATTAGATGAGACTTTTTAGAAGTCAGACTGTTTAAAAGGTTCAATCCATCTTCTTATTCAGTAACTACAACAACACTGGCATTAGAGCAAATACATGGGGAGCCTCACCGTGTACCCTGGTGAGACTTGCGGGGCCACCTGGTTCGATGTGCCCCCATCGCCCATGGAAGCAAAAGAAAACCCTGCAAACTGCTGGAAGAGGCCATCGAAGTTCCCATCAGTGGGTACCTCTGGAGTACCAAAGGACAACCCTGCCTTGTCTGCATTGGAAGGAAAAAAATCCTGAGATTAATCAGATCAATTAATCTTCAGTTACAGACAGAAGAACAACCAGATTAATCAAATGACTTCATTTCAACTAGTGAAGGTGATCAGTATATCCTGTCAATTGCAATAATTACAGACTACAGGCTAATGACATGAAGACACCGTAATCGGTGGGGTTACCAGATTGTCAATCACTGCCTTATATGAACAAAAAAAAGACTTTGTTCTTCACACCAAGACACTATGATTTGTACAAATCAGTGAGTGATGAATAACCCATAGTAATTCCATCCCCTTTTGGCTTTTTTGAACCTTGCGATGACTTTCAAAGCCAGGGCATTACCAACCAGTATGGCAAACATTTACTTATGACATGCATAAATTTGTAATAAAAAGACACATATGAATATTTTGTTTTCCTGACAGTGTGTGCTGATGTGTTAAATAGGGGATGTGCCAACTCTGTGCTGAAACTGTATGTTTGGACAAGAGGACACGAAGCTGCTCCAACTAGACAGCACTGACCACAGCTGGGCTTCTACAGTACCATATAATCCAATTAATGAATTTGTTTTGGCGATGGTTTTGTGTCCTGTGCTTGTCATGACTGAAGTCTTCCTGGATCATGTACCAAACAAATAAACAAACAGATGAATCACAGAAGTATAGATTGAAAAGGTCCACCACTTACAGTTGGCTCTCTGTATGCAGAGGATGTTTGGGTTCACTTCCTGCGTGACAGAGGTCTGCACCCGTGCCCAGCCGTCTGCAGCAGTGCTGAGCGAGTACTGGACAGTGTCCTGACTGCATAACTGCGGGTCTGCACTGAAATAATAAAAGACAGTATTTAATTCGAGTTTTAAGAGTGTCATGTACACTCACTGAATACAATAAATGTAAAAGCATTCTGTGCCTGGGGGTGGTCACAAATAACATGGAAAATGTGGGTGATCACTATGTACTGACACATATGATCAATGATCCAGCTAACGCAATAGGCAGGCGAAACAACCTCAAGTCAGTCTTTAAAAGAAAGACGCAGCGTATTATTATTCTGTAGCCTATTTTTACTTTCGTCATGACCGTAGCACACTTGTGCACTGCACAGAACCATTGCTTGGGTGGTAGTAGACAGTTAAGTGGCTGTATAATTGAGTACGGCCAGATCACCAAGTAGCATGATATAGCAATATCACTTGGGAGACACTTTATCTGTAGAGCATTATTCCGGCCTTAGAGCACTGAAATGCATATCTTAGGCATGCAGTTTCCGTCTGACTTATTTAGCAGAAATGGCAGAGAAACTTGCACGAGCTTTTCCACTGAACACGAAGTGAAAAGTTTGAAGTCCCCGACACAATCCTTGTCACAGCAGCAGTTGACGTCACACTGTCCCTCCAGCAAATTGCACGGGCAGAGTCTGGAAACTGTAGACGACCAGGATATAATTAGCTAGTTAGCTAACAAGCTATATATGCATACTGGGGTCACATTCAGCGCAAATAAGAAAGCAGATTTCAAAGAACGTCACATCTATTAAGGCGATACAAACAAAAATAAGTAGAAATGTAGGTAACGAGCTTGACAGTTAGTCATTGGAATGACACTGACACTAGCATCTTACCGTCTGTAACAGGAGGAGGAAGGGAACCGGAGAGCGGCAAAGGTTGGGACCCAGAAATCGAAGGAGTGGTGTGCGTGATTGTGGTGGTCGTTTCGGGTGACGAATTTACGTCTGTGGTGGTAAAAATTTCAGTGACTACCTCAGTCGGACCAGTTATACCCGGATAACCTGTGGTTGATGCGTCTGGCAAAGTTTCAGGTGTCACTGGCAAAGAAACGGTTGAGGTATCTTCCGACCTCGTGTTATTAAAAAGTGTATTTATATCGGTAACTGATTCATTGTCGCTCGCGGTGGTTGAGTTAAAATAGCTTATTTGTGCATTCGCGTTTAAAATGGCATTCCCAGAACAACTGAAAACGCAGATCCACAACAATACATCCATCGCCCCTAGTAACAGTCTAGCGTTTGCAGTATCCAGGAGTACAGCTGGGCATTCTGGGAGCAAAACAAAAACGTTTATTGTGACATATTATCATATTTAGCTAACACGTTTCTAATAAATTATAAATTTTATGCATTAATATTATAATAGTTGGATTAACTTTAAATTAGATATCGAATTCGATATTTGTCACGGAAGGAAAACGACGCTCTTTGCCGCCATTTTGAGTCATTAGAAAGTGTTTTTCTTGCTGTAGCCACTGGGTCAATTTGAGCCACAATGGCTTTAGTTTCCCTGGTTATCCATTTAACCTTGAGACAAACTTTAGTTCCCCTTCGTTCTCCATCTTTAGTGTCGTGAGGATCGACGCTACGACGTCATACAGATCACGTTTTGAACTGCATCTTGAACTTTGACAATGTTCAGAATCGTACATGAGTCAGATATATCAAATATTTTAATCTGAATTTTGGTAATTGGAAAATTATTCCAGTGCATAGCAATGCATACCATTGCTCTTGTGCAGTAAGGTACTTTGTCAGATACACACTCTACCCAATAAGGTTAACAGTCCTCTCCGTAAACCACGTTAACAACTGAGCTAAATGGGCACAATAATTGTACGGTTATAACATTCAAATTTTTACATCTAATTTCAAAATCTGTGTTGTATTCCAGATTCTAATTCTGGACCTTGGCGTCCTAATGTTTTGAATTTCAGTTCTTTTTATTCGCTATTGATAAAATATGTTTGCGTTTTTGAAAATAATTTTGCACAAAATGTACAAAGCCACTCTATGTATATTCAAAGCAAACTATGCACTTTCCGTTTCATACTGCAGTTTACACAAATTTCACACCCACCAGAAAGTATATCTACTAGTAGTAATACGTTTTAATAAATATTACTCTCCTCTTTTGGAGGAAATCTAACCTAGAGGAGTTTTGCTGTCTGGCAAAATTGCAGTCTGCATGACCCAAATGGTCAATACTAGGGACCGTATCTAAATGATGACTGATTGATCATTCAGACCTGTAATCAATTCGTGACTTCACTAAGTAAAAGCGTATTCTGTGGAAGTCACTGTTCCAGTGCGATGTCTTTGGCACAGAAATATAGTGTATCAGCTAAGGGACGCCCCACTACAGTTGGTCATTACGCAAATTTTCCTGTTCGGACAGTGAATACTTGACCTTGATTTATGCCGTCCACGATTGATGGCCTTTTAAGGAAAACCTTAATTGCGTATATAATGGTTTGTCGTGACGTCAAGCCAGGAGTCACAAGACCGAAGGACCCGTATCTCGCAGTGTATCTCGCCGGAACTCGGGGGTTTGTGTAATCTCGAGTGAAGGAGAAAAATGTCTGGAACGATGGAACACCCGGGAAGACCCTGTACAGTTAAATCCGCCAAAACCTAAAGACTCTCTGCCATCGGACGGTTCCAGGACTGCAGAAAACATACACGAGCATCCCCAAGGACTGTCACGAGCGCGGCGGTATTTAGCTTGGTAGCAAGCCGGCTAGCTTGCTAACCATTCTGTCGCTTTGTGCTGTAGGCAGCCGAATGTTGTTTGGTTGAGAGATCGTAGTTAGTGGAGACCGGACGCGGTGTGAGTGTAGGGGTAGGCAGGTAGGTGGGCGCTCGCTTTGGGGGGGATGATCTCCGTACTTTCCTATGGCAGACTGGTTGCCAGGGCCGTCCTGGGTGGACTTGCCCAAACAGATAGCCGGGACTACAGCCTGGTGACCGCAAGCTGTGGATTCGGAAAAGATTTTCGTAAGGGGATCCTGAAAAAGGGGATGTGTTATGGTGACGACGCCTGCTTCATAGCACGACATAGATCCGCCGATGTTTTGGGTAAGTCCAGTTAGCACGAACAAGTTTAATAATTTGATGTATTCTTAGGTATGTACTTAGCCAGCAGCTGTGGTGTGTGGCTGTGTTTTGAGGGTTGAACACTGTCCATGGCAGTTTGCTTAGTTAACTAGCTGAACATTACGGTGCCTTTGTCAAGCTACCTAGCTGTACGCACCATACGGCAATGCACAACTTACTATTTGCTAGATAGCCTGCCAGGTAGTTTAACCTGCAATTTCAGAATTTCAAATTGTGACTGACCCGAATGACCTAAGGCTGCACACAGTGCTGTTCACCCACAGAGTAGCTACAGTGCTATCTTCCGTTCACCTTCATGTAGACCTGGGTCTGCATATAATCCGCAGCTACCACACTATCTTGATAACAAAAACATGCATACACCTGTTGCTTGGCTTTTTAAACAAAGTCGTCAAATGCGCAGTTTAGTTTTTCAGTTGGTTTTAAAGATCCAGCTGTATTCGACCTACCAGAAGTGGTGACCTTTTACCCAGAACAGACGCCAGGGACCCCGAGCAACGGTGGCCGACTGCGTGCACGCGCTTCGATGTAAACATTCTCTACGTCATAAAAACAAATGGTTGCATTAAAAAGCTCTCCTTTAAAATTTCTTCAACGTGTCATTAAAGCATTTAGTTCATTAAAGTAAGTGGTTGCGAGCAATCGAAACATTGTCTTGTTTTGAATATGATTCGCGTGTGGCTTAGCTGACCATGCTAACATACTCAAAACGTGCACGCCCACACTGGTACGGCTGTGGTTTCCGTCTCACCTTGTGGGTGATCTTGATTTAAACCGGTTTGACACTCCATTGAGGCCGTTCAAGATGTTTAAAGGTCAATCATGGGGGCAGCCATGTTGGCAGAATTCACCAAATGCTACGATCAATTCCTTGTTCTTGGAGATATCAAACGGCAACGTTTTGATATAAATGCACAAATATATGCGCGACACTGCTTATTTAGATTTAGAAGTTAGGACAAAAACAGTGGACATGACCATTAAAGCTTGCGTTATCCTGCGCACGTCGAATCGTTTGTCACTGCTGCGCAAACTTATGCGTTCTTTGCATTTATTTTGCGCAACTGTGAGGGGTATACCAAACATTACCAGTGCCGATAATGACACAGGCAATTACATCACTCAAAGGGAGAATACAGGTTCATTAGTAGGTTTGTTCTCTTATGTGAATATTTTAGACGCAATATCAAAAGCACTGTTTTCCCTCAAGAACTAATTAATGAATCGCGTGATGGACAACGGGAACGTTTGAGGTCGAGCATCAATGTGTTGACTGAACATTATGCTGTCAATCAGTGATTCCTGTGAAACAGTCAAGGTTTGTCATTCTCCATAGCAAAACATTGGTTTATTCAGCTCAGCCAGTCACTAATAGTGTGGTAGCTCTACCTGTTTTGGGGTCCATATGAAGCCTCGCTCTGCTATCACTAGCGGCTGCTGGCTCTGCTCACTGTAGTACATTTTTTTCCCCCCACACTGAAATGTGTGCTGGTTCTCATGTCTAAGCACTGCAGAGCTATGATGAATCGTAGTAATCCACAGAGAGAGCACTGTTCCATAGCATGGCTTTATCTCCAACAAGCGAGATCTGGCTGCTGAGACAGCTGACTCTTGCGAGCTGTGACTCATAGAGTCTCTGCAGCCTTGAGGGGAGCACACCGCCTCTCCATCTCCTCTCAAATGCTGATGTCATTTCAGAGCGCTATCTACCACAGCTCCCCAACAGGAAAGATGCACATGCAGTTTCATTACGATTTGGGAAAATTGTGGGTTGTCTTATTTTTTGTGTCAGTTTCTGGCTCGCAAAAATGGCAGAATCGCACAGAAAATAACGTTTTCTTAATTAAACCATGTTTGGAGGGAAAATGGTATGGATGTCTATGGCTCTGATACTGGGAGTATTCAAGCCCTCTCTGCATCATTCTGTGGTTTCATATTTACTCTGGCGGGTGCTAGCAGTTTTCACAGTAATATATAGTCAGTACGCCCTCTCTGTCATTGAAATTATTTTTAAAAATCGTAGACCTCTTCATGCTGTCATATCACCTGTGTTTGCTGGGCTGGATATATGAGTACAGAGTAAATCCAGTATGTAGATTTTTTTGTAGGTTGGGCCCCTCATAATTGTGTGTGAATTTTGCCCTTCACTGATTCTTTTGCCCTTGATTTTCACAGTGTGGGACTGTGTATGTTTCTGTAAACAGATATTGTGCCAAGCTCAACAGCACAATGTTGGGAGGGGCAGTACATGGTGTGGGGAAAGGGTCGGGGTTGTCACGGCAGTGGTGGCACCTGTAGCTCTAGGTGATTTTGGAAAGTTGTCACTTTAGGGTTCATGTCACAAATCTGCCTCAACTAGAGGAGAAGTCACCTAGTCAAGGCAAATATAGCAGAAATGAATGTGACCTGTAATTTGGAGTTATCCAGCATATGTTAAGGCTTGTTAGACGTCTTAGTGGGGGTTTTTTGTTTTCTTGTGCAGTTTTTACACCAGAATCTTTGACTGTTGAATGCTGCAGTCTGCTGGGGTCTGTCTCTTCCTGCTCTGAGCTGAAACTCTGCCTGGCTGATACAAGGCATATAGTCCCGAGAGAGCTAGAGAATAAACTGATTCCGCTCACAGAGAGGATGTTTCTCTGTGCAGGATTTGGTGACAGCAGAGAAGGATTGTGTGAGATTACGGGCACATGGTCCTCATTTGGATGTGAGTCACTGTCACGCACTCCTCAGTTCCTGTCACATTGTCAGGAACAGTATTACAGTCATCATTTGCTCTGCAGATGCAAATGATAGTTAAGTCGCATGCTTAAGGATACAACAACACTACAGCTGGGATTAAAACATGGGACCTTCCGATTAAGTCAAGTGCCCATACTTCTGCACCACACTGTGGGTGTGTTGTTTCACATTCCTGACTCACAAAACGGCACAATCACCTGCCCAGGCATCTCACTCCCGGTCACAGCTGCTGTCTCTGGAACCTGCAGTGTTTCAGAGACAGGCCAGTCGAGAAACCCACACACTCTGATGGCCATTTTCTTTCACCTGATTGGAAACAGTCAGCTGTGTCCACTGCGGTCTGGATGCCCACTCAGGCTACAGCGTGGTGTAGTGGCTGAACAGCTGGGTTTAAGAGCAAAAGGTTCCAGCTTTGATTCTCAGGTGAGCCTGCTACAGTCATATTTGGTAGCATCGGTAAATATCCAGCTGTGTAAACTGGGTGATGTATGAAAGGCAAAAGGGTGTCTATTACATCATGTGAGTGATGTAATACAGACCCTCTGGGATTTTTCTTTTGTTATTTGTTTTTGGATGCCACAGGGGATGGCTAAGAGCCAGGGCTGGGGAAATGTGCTCGAAATGCAGGTTTTACAGGCGTCACAGGTGTGATTGTGGCAATGCAGGTCCTGCATATTATTCAAGCCAACCCCCCCACTGCCCCCAAACACACACACACACACACGCTCACATACACACAAGCAAACGCACACTTTTGGGCTTCTTGAAAATACCCAGAAGTCTTGCATATGTCACAGGTCCCTAATGTGTGTCAGCATTTGCGCAGTTGTGGCGTGTGTGTGTGCGTGTGCGTGCATGCATGCTCATGTGTGTGCTCACGGTGTGTGTGGTTTTGGTGGGCACCCACCCTTGTGAGCTCCCCTTTCCATGATATCTGTGTGGAATCTCACAGTGTTGTGTGGTGGAAGCGGTGGGATGAACTGCCTTTCCAGGAAAAATCCCCTCCCACAGCAGGAGGACACTGTTGTGTAATCACGGCTGCCAGCTGTCCTATGGCTCCGTCACCCTGTGGCTGCACCTCCTGTATGCTGAGCTCTGCCCACAGGAGTGGAATTTGAAACTAAAACCGTATGGGGAGAAATTGTATAGTTAAAGTATGCAGACAGATCATGGGCTCTTTCATCCCCTAACCACCATCCTAGGATTGGTTCACCCTCCACTAGTAATAACCTCAGCGGTTATGTGTTTAAGATGAATACTGTTCCAGGATCATCATTTTCAGGTGAAATCAGTCTATACTCTGGAGTGATGGCTGTGGAATTCCCAGGCAGGGCACTATTGTCATACCCATAAGTGTGGGTTTAGGGCTGTGATTGGTCAACCCATAGTTGGCTTGTCCCTGGTTGGCAGGGTCCTGATTAGCTGGGCCTGGCTTGTGGCTGACCTCTGGTTGGCTGGGCCCTTGGAAGTGCCCTGACCCTCAGTCTGTGCTTCTCTCAGTTCTGTATGTGTGTGTGAGAGAGAGACAGAGTTTCTAAACAGTGTTGTCTTGTCTCCACTGAGGAAGACCAGAGCCAGCTTAAATTAGACCAACACTGTGGCACTCGTCTCCATTCACACAGCATCACTCACCATGCTACCTGCACTATTACTCCTAAGGCGACGCTAATTATATATTTTTTATCAATTATACAGGTGTGCCCTTGTGACCAACACCCTGTAACACCTCTAAACCCCCGCATAAGTGTTGTGAGGTTCTGTGCTCAAGGGGTAGAGTAGCAGTGTGATTCAAACAACCTACAGGTCACAGAGTGCAGAGCAATAACAGTTGCCTTCCTGGCTGGATTTCACATGGACACTGCCTACTGATTATGGAGAATGGGCCGTGTATGGTATGAGTGCATATATTCTCTGTATATGAGTGTTTCATATACAGCTTGTTGGTCTCTGTGACAAGGGCCAGGCAGTAATTAAGATAATTGTAGGATGCACTTTCACTTATTTGCCCTGCTTTAATTACTAGGCCCTATGCAATGGTATTTAGGCAGCAATGTTTATGATCATATACTGTACTATTTGCATTAATTGTTGTGTTGTGCTGATTGTTAGAGAAGCAAAGGTGACAAAAGCCCAGCTGAACTTGGAACCGAGAAGGGAAAGCAGCTGTAATACACCCATGCTAGGATACAGCAGCCCAGCTTGGCTTCATTAAGCTCCTAGATTTGTGTGAAGTAATTGACCCCTATTTTGCGATAATGACTCTTGGCTGAGAGCAGGCAGCAGACGGACACCCCGCTGTCGCCTTTGACTCTGATCATTGATCGAGACAGAACTGCGGGTCGTTACCGTGACGACGCACAATGACCAGGCCGGAGAGGCCGCCATATGTCTCCTCACTTTTGTGCCTTTGTTTGTGTGGGAATGTCCTGGCTGCTGAGTCACGTTTGTTCTCCTCTCTCCCCCTCTCTCCTCCTGCAGGAGTGGCCGATGGCGTGGGTGGCTGGAGGGACTACGGTGTGGACCCCTCCCAGTTTTCGGTGACGCTGATGAAGACGTGCGAGCGGCTGGTGCGGGAGGGGCGGTTCACGCCCTGCAGCCCCGTGGGCATCCTGACCACCAGTTACTACGAGCTGCTGCAGAACAAAGTGCCCTTGCTGGGTGAGTGCGTCACGCAGTGCGTCCACACAGACAGAAGTCCGTTTCAGCATGTTCTCACTGCCGGTGGCCGCTTCTCAATACATCCACACACCCGGCGGTCACCATTCAACACGCTCACACATGCAGTGGTTTTTCGGCACTTACATAAGCAGCAGTTGTCATTCAGAATGTTCACACAGCTGCAGAATGCAGCAGGATTGGTTTACGTAGAGCAGCGTTTCCCAAACCTCTCCTGGGGGACCCCTTGTCCTGCATGTTTTAGATCTCTCCCTGCTCCAACACAGCTGATTCAAATGATCAACTCGTTATGAACTCCTGAAGCTGCTTAATAACAAACTGATCTTTTAAATCAGCTGTGTTGGTGCAGGGAGAGATCTAAAACTCCAGGAGAGGTTTGGGAAACGCTGACCTAGAGTAAGGTGCAGGTACAGGTAGGTAGCCTAACATTGCTTAGGGTCCCTCTCAGCTTCTGCCATAAACGGATAGCGAACAAGTGCCTGGTATATGGCAGCAGCTGAGAGAGAGAGAGAGAGAGAGAGTATTTAAATAATGTATCCTGAGTGAGTCACAATGCTGCTGTCGTGAGTCACGGTGCTGGTGTTTTGAGTCAGAGACGCTTCTCCGGCAGCACAGCGGCATGCTCCAGCGCCTGCCTCCTCTGGCACTGCAGCTCAACCGGAGCGCATGCCGTAGTTAACAGCACAGGGACCGTAAGGAACACAAGCAGGCAGATATTTCTGGAACTAAACTGCTTCAGAGGTTTATTCTGACTGCCACGTTGTTTTCCCCTCTGTACTTAAAACAAAGGCTTTTCCAATAACTGTGGTCAGGACTGCATTTAGAACATTGAGAATGAGCCACACGACACAGAGCGGCTGCCATTGGTTGAAACCAACCATTAAAGTGTCAGGAAGGTGATGTGACAGCAGGCACATGATCGTTTAACCCACTGCATGCCAGATGGAGTCTATAAGGTGTTTGCATGGTGTCTGAAACGCTGCATTGATAAATGGTGCAGCTTGTAGACCAGATAGAGCCCATTTGTTGCCCTTCCCCAGGCTGAACCACCAATGCTATGAATATAAGGATGTTTTACTGATAAGAAATTTCATGAAGCACTGAGTAGAGAGAATATATGACCCATTAGAGTTTACATATAAACTAAGGGGACTGCCTGGTGAAGATGTCTGTGGAAACATGTTGCAGGCTGCTGTAAGGCAGATTTAAAGCCCTTTAACTGGTTTTCTGTGGACTATGTTTGAGTGCTGTTTGGGACTTTTAGTTTTTTGACCTGGAGCTGCAATTCTGATATTTTTCAGAAGCGACCACTTTCCTTTCTCCTTAAATGATTAAGCGCCTGAGAGGGTGGAAGTAATGGATCCCTCAGCCCAAAGTCCCTCCACCTGTAGAGTCTCCACCCCCTGCATGTTGACAGGCGCTGCCCT
The DNA here is from genome assembly GCA_019176425.1 of Megalops atlanticus. Taxonomy (NCBI): domain Eukaryota; kingdom Metazoa; phylum Chordata; class Actinopteri; order Elopiformes; family Megalopidae; genus Megalops; species Megalops atlanticus. Next base: position 16,631,739 of record CM032880.1, read on the forward strand.
GGGGGTCTGGGGTGTATTTTGGGCTGCAGTGATATTTTGGCCTGCTTGGGATGTCCAAGTTCAAAGCAATGAACTCTGCCCTCCCCCTGGCCAGGAGCGGGACCTGTGACCAAGAGCAAGTTTTTTTTTTTTTTTTTTTGGACAGCTGTTAAAAGTTTGTCTCGCTTTCCTTATGGATGCATAAGCAATATATACTTCACATTATTTATAGTATGCTATTTGCCTTGTGGGCACGTTTATCCAGGTGACAGTGTACGCTGATACGCTGTAGTGGGGCAGCGAGGTGCACGATGCTCATTATAGCTGTAGCTGCACATGTGATGCCGTTACCCCTGCCACCTGACCTGGCTCCAGTGATTGACAGGTCCTGGCCCTGGCTCTGAGAGCCACAGTGACCCCAGAGGTCAGCCCGGATGGTCAGAGGGGAAATTCCCTCTAGGTCAGAAAAGCGTCGGGCAGAAAGCTGAGCTGCTTTCAGGGCAAGCCACACCCCCCGCACGACCCGCATGCCCCCACGGGACTGCATCTGGACCCTGCAGAAGGGACCGACGAATGGAATGCTAATTGACATAGCTGACATTCGAGTGCCATATTTTCTGCTGTGGTAATGAGAGCCGGGGGGTCAGGGGATTGTTTAAAAAGGTAATGGCTTTTATGTGCTGATAGGAGAAACCTTCACAGGATTTATGCTGTACATAGTTGAAATGAAGGTGCCCTCAGGCTCTTAAAGATGTGGGCCTTTCCTTTGAGTCTCTTGAAGCCCTGACAGGCCATTGGTACGCATTCTCTCCCTCTGTTTCTCTGTCTTTCTCTTGCTCTCTCTCACCCTCTTTACGTCCCTTTCTGTTACCTTCTTGCTCTCTGTCTCACCCCCCCTTCTCCCTGTAGCATGAGGTAGGGCCAGTTTTTAAAAAAAAAAAAAAAAAAAGCCAAGGCCTTTTGGAACGTGATAGGCACACAGGGAGTCCCCAAAAATCATCATGGCAGTCGAGGACCTAGCCCATTTTTTTTCCACCACTGTCAAGTTTGTTGTTTTTCGTGTGTCAGAGTCAAACTGGTTGTTTTTTGGGAATGATGTAGGACTCAAAGCACTGTGGACAGCATGGGGGAAGATGTTCAGTAGGTATACCCTGCAGGGTCACTCAGCCCATTAGTTGGTACCTGTCTTTTAGTCCTCACCCATGTGCCCGGGAAGCTCCGCCTGTGTCAGCCGCTCCTCTACCAGGTCAGAAAGTGTTCCTGAACGTCTGAGAGGGCATTGCGTGCAGGAGAATAGGATCATGTGTCAGAGCCTTTTAGCCAGGTTTAGTGTTGGATAAAAGTGGACTCCAAATCAGTACGTGGTGTTTTTATTGTACCGTATAATACTGTTAAGTGTGCAGGGATGTGCACTGTTGTCACTCTGTTTCCCTCCAGTTGCGTGTGTTGAGATAAACCCAGTTTTGGTGTGACCCAGACAGTAACCCACATTAGCAGAGGCCACTTTTTGCTAACCCTCTTTGCTGGATTCAGTTAACCTCAAGCCTCACTCTTCCAGACACTCTACAGAAAAACACAGATCTAGACAAGGCATTGGATAAAATGTGGAAACCTCTTCCACAGACATGTGGAATTTATTTGTTGTGTTTTTTTAGTCATACATGAATGGCTGATTTTATTTTAAAAAAAAAAGGGGAATGGGTACCAGTGTTATATTTTCTTTCCATTTCCTATATTCTCCTTATCTCCCTATCTCTCTCCCCTCTCCCTCTCTCCCCATCTCTCTCACTCTCTCTCCCTCCTTCTGTCTATCCCTCCCGCCCTTACTCTCTCTCACAGGAAGCAGCACCGCCTGTATCGTGGTTCTGGACCGTCGCAGTCACCGGTTGCACACGGCTAACCTGGGCGACTCTGGGTTCCTGGTTGTTCGGGGTGGGGAGGTGGTTCACCGCTCAGATGAGCAGCAGCACTACTTCAACACGCCCTTCCAGCTGTCCATCGCACCCCCTGAAGCTGAGGGGGTGGTCCTGAGTGACAGGTCAGTGCCTCACCTGTACGGATCCGCAGGTCAGTACCTCACCTGTACGGATCCGCAGGTCAGTACCTCACCTGTACGGATCCGCAGGTCAGTACCTCACCTGTACAGCCCCGAAGTGAGCCCTACCTGCCTGTAAAATGACATTACAGTTGATGAGAGACGTACGGAGCCAGAATCAGTGCGGTCAGGCTGAGGGTGAATTTGGGTCTCTCTGCTGCCAGGATTCCAGCACTGAAACACAGCTCTACCCAGATCAGCAGGATTAAGCACCATTCTTTCAGTGTCACACAAATTATACCACATCGGCACCTTCTCCCAGGGGTTGGGGCAAAAAAAATGGACCTGTGTGACCTTGTGACCTGTGTGTCTGCACAACCCCCGCAATGTTTGAACATGGCATCGCTGTGATGGCACTGCTGTTTAGTATTTGCAGTTATGAGGCCTTTTGAGCCTGGCCCTCATTCCTGCCTCCAGCCAGCAGTCCAGAGTCTGTGTAACCCCCCCCCCTCCTTTTTCAACAGAGCATGCCTGAGCCATGCACAAATCACAGAGAGAGGGTGGGCTGGAGGCCTTCCTCAGATCAGCCAATCCTGTTTCCCGCTTTCTCCTGGGCTGTTTTTAATCGTCGCAGACAAGCAGAGGGAGATTATTTTGAGCCTCTCACGTGTTTTTCTAAATTTATGTGGGACCTTTTAATCTTTTATAACATGGCCTGGTATGGTGCTCACTAGAGATGATTAGAATGTGCCAGTGGCGCAGGGCATTTAACACTTCCACCTTATCGCATTCTCTCTTATATACACACACGCACACGCATACACATTCACATGCATCACATAAACACACACTCACAAGCATCACGTAAACACACACAAACATCTCACACACACAAACACTGGCACACACATCATGCATGCGCACAGACATATGTACACATACACAGATCTCACATGCATTCACACATGTGCATCTCGCACGCACGCACGCACGCACGCACGCATGCATGCACAAACATTATAATTGGAAGTATGAAGGCACAACATGTCCTGTCCTGAACAACTATCCTTGGCTATGTCCTGTCTTTCTAAGCTGGCTTGGCTCATGTACTGGACTGTCCCTTACCTGGCAGAATCACCTGTTAGGAGCCATGACTCCTTTAAGCTTTACAAGACAGCATTTCCCCATTGTAGACCACCACACGTGCACACAATTCCTTCATTTCCCTTCCAGTTCCTTCTTTTCTTTTCAGAAAGCTCATAAACATCTACCTCTGAAGGGTGTTTTAGCGGTCACAGTTATATTTGGCAGCGTAAGGTAGAGGAGATGATGGTGTCTGTGGGGACTTTGAGCCAAAGGTTCCCGGCTGCCGTCCAGGAACAGAACTTGACACCCCGGAGTCTGAGCCACATGCTTTATACCGCCGGGGACCGAAATTCCACTCAAGAACATCACCTCCCTTGCCGGGTGTGGCCCCTTGTTTCCAGCTCACCTTTGACCTTTGGCTAATTTCCCATCACTACTTCTTTAACAAGCACAGGGGCTGACCTGGGATCAGTTACATTTAAGTCATGTGGAAGGAATGTTACCCGAAGCACATGACGGGGGCAAAGTCAGGGTCCCTGTCACAGAGTCATGTGACTCAGGACATTTCATCTGGGTGGGAGTATGGGTAACGAGAAAGGCGGGGTACAGTCACAACAGATGGTCTCATCCAGTGTGATTTGTGTTGTTGTATAATAAGCCAGATGAACAGCAGTACAGATAATAAAGTATCCATGAAGTATCTATGTGTTAAACTGCTACAATCTGCATCCTGTGGTTTAGCTTACTGTATGTAGGAATATTCTCTGGTTCCCAGGACTGAATATCAAAAAGATGAAACCCTGTCCACCCAAATCAGTGAATATTGACAAGAAAGAATGCAGTTTTTTCTTAGGTTTTTGTTTATGATAAAGCAGTATAAAACTGATGACCATATGATGAAATTAGTGAGCATTAAATCTCGTTCCTAGTAAGCGCACCCTTTCAAATCTGGAGTATTACGTCCCCTTTAGGCACATAGCTGATAGTGTTCTTTCTGACCCCGCCCACAGCCCTGAAGCTGCGGACAGCTCCTCCTTTGACGTCCAGCTGGGTGACATCATCCTGACTGCCACCGATGGCCTGTTTGACAACATGCCTGATTACATGATCCTGCAGGAGCTGAAGAAGCTCAAGGTATGAGGATATACTGTACATACGGTACACGCACAGTACACAGCACATTCAATACACACATGGAACACACACTGTACATGCAATGCACACACGCAGTGCACAGCACATACACATCACACACAATATACATACTGTACATACACAGCACATGCAATACACACACAGTGCATACACAGTACACACACAGCATACACAATACCACAGCTGTGAACACAGTTCCATACAACCTTGTGTTGCTGTTCCCTCTGAGCTCTTAATCTTATAATTGACCCAATAATTGGAGCCTGTCCCTGGAAATTGCCCCGTGGAAAGGTCCCTGGCACTGCAGGACCAGGGATGTAGAGTCTGGCTTTAATGAAATTGAAAATGACTGTGTTTTATCATCACAGCCATAGTGCAGTGCTGTTAAAGGGGTGAGATAGGCAGAGGAGTATATGGGAAGAGAAATGCATATCCAGGTTAAATGTGTTCCGCAGCCTCTTGCTTTGGACTACACTTCCCATCAACCAATGTGTGCTGCATTTCCAAGGTGCGGGGGAGACTAGTGCAGAAAAACCAGTTCCACACGCTGTAGTTCTTAACTTAAAGTCCCATCAGCACCATGTGGGGTTCAGTGTTTATCCCCTTGAAACTGACCCCCTAGTGCAGGTTTAAAGTTTTTAGGGAGACTTTTAGGGAGTCCTTCAAGACTTTAAGACTTTTAGGGCTCTAAAATGAACCATTGTTATCTGACACCTCTGTTGTAGAACACCAACTACGAGAGCATCCAGCAGACAGCACGCAGCATTGCAGAGCAGGCCCACGAGCTCGCATACGACCCTAACTACATGTCGCCTTTTGCCCAGTTCGCTTGTGACAATGGACTTAATGTACGAGGTGAGTAACACAGAATGGATGGGGGCGGGTGGTTTGGGAAAGAGCGAGAAAAGGAGGGAGGGAGTGAGATGGAAGGATGGTTGTTTTTTCCCCCCCACTACTGAGGTCCATAGCATAGTTCTTGGTTACCAGGAAACTCCTTAAATCAGGCAAGAACTCTGTGGCCACTTAATTGTGGAGTGAGGAGGGAAGAAAAACTCCCAACAAATCAGCTTTACTTGTTTTTTTTCTTCTTCTTCTAAATGGCCGTTTTGCTCTGCCAGCGAACTAAAAAAGGAGTTGTTGGATTGGACTGAAACTTTTTGTAAGTGGGGTTCATTCATGCGGGTGGCTGCTTTCTCTAACGGCCTTCTCTCCTGTGTGTGTTTCTGTGTGTGTGTGTGTGTGTGTGTGTGTGTGTGTGTGTGTTGTGCAGGGGGAAAGCCTGATGACATCACCGTCCTGTTGTCAATAGTAGCGGAGTACACAGACTGAGTGTCCACCGGGAGGCGTGTTCCTTCAGCTGTCTTCCGTTTCTGTTTCACTCTACCGTACTGTCTCCCGCTGTCTAGACTGGGAACAGACCCCTGTTCTGCAGTTAAACAGCACCCCCGAGTCCACGCACCCCGGCCACCCCCTTATCCCCTTGGGCCAGTGGTTATGCTTTGCCCCCCATGCACATTTTCCCACCTCCTATTTTATTTAAGGTATTAGTGCAAGTTGGACGGCAGTGTAACGCCGCTGTGTGTGTTTGGGGTTTGGCGGTGTGTGTCACCCGATGGTTACCCGAGATGTGTATCATTTGGAGAGGGTGCTCAGTGTCACTTCTGCTCGAAGTAGCTCGCCAAAATGGAATTTTCAAAGTGTTTTGAGTTATGTAAAGATGTACGATGGTATTCCTGTTGTTGAAGGCATTGGGGGGAAGGGGGGAAGTGGTTGTGCTCCACCAGGTATGGGTTTTCGGTGCATTTTAGAGGTGTAGCCAGCTGCATGGCTGAGACAGGAAAGGGCAGGGTCAGACGTTCATGTGATGGTGTCAGAAATGGTGTACCTGCAGTCTGAGTGGAAACCATGATGTGTGTGTGTGTGTGTGTGTGTGTGTGTGTGTGTGTGTGTGTGTGTGTGTGTGTGTGTGTGTGTGTGTGTGTGTGTGTGTGTGTGTGTGTATGTATGGTGGTAGGGAGCGACATGTCAGCTTAATGGATTCTAATTATTTGGTAGAGATTGCCATGACTTGGAGACTGTGCAGGAGTTGTGGAGGGACATGGAGGTTGAAGGAGGTGTAAAAAGGTTGTGTTAGCATGTCTGTATGTGAGGAAGGGAGGATGATGGGATAGCAGAGAGGATGATGGGATAGCCCCATCAGTGTGTACCACCTAACATGGCCAGGGCCATTCCAAGACCTATGCCTTATGTAGGAAGAGGAGTGTTTAATTTTGAGTCTCGAAGCTACTGTCTGTCTGTACATGCATTTATTCATGCGGGTAGATACACAAGATAAACACAAAAATTGGTGGCAAAACATCAGTCCCTCCTCTCTGCCCCCCTATATCAGTGCACAGGTCAGAGGTCAAGGCCTTGTGTGACCATGCAGACGACAGACGCTCCTTTGCAGCTAAAGCTGTGTGTAACATGTATGCTTTATGCTGGTGGAACAGGAGTGGACTGTTTTGATATTGTTTGATTTTTTTGTCAGAAAATTGTCAAAAAATGATCCCAGAGTTAATGAGCTCACTTGTTGAATTTCTGGCCCATCTCACAATTCCTTTCACAATAAAATTAGTAAACACAGTTTATAAATACAGTCTTTAATGCACAGGCCAATGTGTGAGTCAGGTCACGTGTTCCTTGAAAGGTTGTCTGACATTTTAGTGTTTCAGTGTCTCTTACCACAGACTTCACATCGAGGTTGTATTCTAGTTCTTTGCAGACGCATTCCTTGTGTTCCAGTAACATTATGTGCAGCTTTTATTTAGTGGTTGAAGTAAATGACTGTGTGTGCATGTTCATTTTTATTTATTTCAATGTGCAAGCCATTTGGCTGGGGGTTCCCTTTCTGTTTGATTTGTTCTCTCTCCTTAACGCAAGTGATTGATCCCCCCATCCTGTTCATGTTCACATCTCTTTAAAATAAATTTCTGTATGGAAAGAACCAGTTGGCCTTGGGTTCCAGTCCGAGGTCTCATATGGATCTTGTACGAAAGTGTGTCAGGTGTCAGGTGGCCTTCAGGCCAAGTTCCTCTCAGGTCAAATTGGCCAATCAGGACTTGGGGAGGCAAAAAAAAAACAGAAATTGGTGCCAGTGGCCGTATGAGAATGTATCTGAACCCGTCTGGGTCACTTCAGAAGCACAGAGAGAGGGCGTGACCCATGTGGCAGACACCACTTGGCCTGCCTTGCTTCCTGTGTGATTTGTAATAGGTTACCTGGACACTGAAGACATGTCTCCTGATCCTTTTTGTTGTTGTTGCTTTGTTGAGTCTAATTTGAAATGTGAAGCAATACTGTAATATAATAATAAGCTTTGGCCTTTTTGTAATTGACTGTAACTTTATTTTTCAGTTAATTTTCTGGACATACCTTGAAATTCTACAGTTTTAAAGACATGCAAAAAATAAAAAATAAGACAACCAACCTTTGAAATATATAACGCACATAGATGCTTGTGGTCTGAAAATAGCAGGCAACCTTCGGGTAAACTCAGTGGTTAAGTCGGCAGTCAGTGTGTTGACTGTACACAGGCAGAATTTATGTTCATTTAAAGTTATTATTTCTGTTTCTGGCTTTTAGGAGTCATGTCTTTCTGCATAGCAGACTGGCTTTGCTAAAGCCTCTGTATCTCTGGAGCTGACCTTTTGACCCAGAGCCAAAAATGCCTGCTTCATTTGTGTGAGGGTCCTGGGGGAAAAACATGAGAACCCACACAATGTTGATTGGAGGGATAATGGGGTGTTTTTTAAATGTCATGAATGGGGGTGTGTAAGGGTGGCCCCATTTTCATTTCTGTCCCTTGCAGGTCAGAAATGGAATGAAAACTTCTGTCACTGCGTGTGATCCTAAGATGTCGAAATGGGGATACTTTAAAACAAAAAAAAGTGAAAAAGAAAAAAAAACAAAGGTGGGTTTCCAAGCTTTTCTTCCAGAATGCCGTAAATTGTTGAGTAAGATTATTATTGGATGAGTGACTGTACTGGCGTGACAGCAGTTGTGTGTCGTCTTCTAGTCTGACAACCCTAACCAAGACTCTCTCCCAGCTGGCTTCTGAGTCAGGTGTGACAGGCAGGTGAGGAGGGCAGGTTGTACTGTTTCCTGTTAGCCTTATAGATGAGTCCAGTTCCATCTGCACAGCCTTGAGCAGCAAAGCTACCATATCCTGTCTCCTGCTTTTATATGTGGCTCTGTGTGCTGCTTCGGTGCAGACTCTCTCTTCTCTTTCTCTCTCGTCTCCTTTCTCGCTGTCTGTCTTTCTCATTGAGCTCTCTTTTTTGTAGAGCTCTCTCTCCACCTCATTGAGCTCTCTTCTCCCTTTCTCTGCTGTGGTTTTAGTTTTCAAAGGTGCTTCTGCTGTCAAGACAAGGTCTAGTACACTGTCTAAAAGCAGGTTGTGTTTGTCGGTGTGAGAGCTGCACTGGTTTTTGTGTGTGTGAGTGTGTGCGCGCGTGTGTGTATGTACAGTACAGTAATGCAGGAATAGTTTCTGTAAATATGTTTTCAAAGTTGTAAAATATTTAAATAAAGAATATAGTATTTATACTCCACTGTGTTGCTGTGAGTTTTTTTTTATCTGTATACTAATGTGATCCTCTGTGTATTTGAAGTTGTTTTACTGGGCAATAAAAAGCCCAAAGACTAGAAAAACTCAAAGACCAAAGGGAGAGTTCTCTGTCCCCAAGTTGAGTTTGTGCACTTCATTTGGTTACCCACAATTATTGTAAAGAACAATTTTAGAAATATGATTCTGAGATTTGTTCTGCTGTTTCCCTTTTAGCTGCATTTTTTATATTTCAGTGTTTTTACTTAAGCATACAACATGTTCAAAGTTGACCGAGATCAGTGCATTTGTCTAAAAAGAATGATAATGATGGTACCAGCAGTATGAAAACAAGCAACAGCAGTAAGACTTGCAAAAAGTAGTAGTAACGGTACTAATAATGTTAGCAATAACAACAATGGTAATAATGATGACAAAGAAATGATCACCCTCCTTAGGCTTGTCTACAACTGTAAAAACCAAGAGAAATCCTATGTGTTTGGTTGCACATTCCTCAGTCTTGTGCCAAATCGCATACACACTCTCTCTAGAAACTTCTGCAAACACAGAGGCCCAATGCCATGGCTGCAAACCTCCATTCATTACACTGACATGCTATTGCTTCCCGGCCTCAGCTGTCCTTTCCTGATCTTCACAGTAATGAAGAGTCTGCCAAGAAGAAGGAGGTTTCCAAAGGTTTGCCAAAAACATTTCAATGGCAGAAATCCCCCAACCCCCCAAAACTAGTGAACACCACCACAGTGATTCAGTCTACATCTACACACAGCTGGAGCCAAAGCAAAGAACAGATTATAGATTTCAAAGATGACTGAAATATATCTACTCATGACTCATTGTGATCCAGATTTGTTTCCATTTCATCTCAGAAAAGGTTTTACAAAGACAGAATGCAGCATTGGGAATGTAGATTTTCAATTGAACAGCTCTAAGCAAGAGAAAGATTCTGGGACAGGTCACTGCATGTACTAAAATAAAATGTTGCTGCGTAACATGAAAATATTTTTTAAAAAACTATATTAGAGGCCCAAACATTAAGCCAGATACCAACTTCTGATTATGATTACCTTCATAGTGTGAGAGTTAAGGCAAACAAAAGGGAGGATGATGGAATAGCGGAGTGGCAAGTGGCAAGATTATGTTCATCTGAACATTTGTCTATATAATTAATCTACGATTTTATGTCTGGCAGTGGTTTTCCCTGGAAGAAACAAGGACACTTTCACCAACATCTCACCCTTTTCAGATGGAAGGCTGCACTGCATTGTGGGTAAAAGCTTCAGGGGACAAAAGCTCAAGAGGTTCGCATCTGCACTGCGGATGAACTCACTGGTAATGTCCGGTCAGCTAAGAGTTCCCGTGTCTGCCCAGGTGATGACAGAAAATTGGACTTTCACTGCAGTGGTCAAACTTTTGGCCTGTTATCATTATTATTAATTTATTTATTTGCTTGGCAAATGGCTTTATCCAGGGTAACATCAACAGCGTACATTATCTTTATACAGCTGGATATTTTTACCAAAGCAGTTCCAGTTAAGTATCCTGCTCAAAGGTTCCAGGGTAGTGAGGGAACTTTTGTGGGGAGAGAAACAAAGAGGGTGGTGGGGACCGAGAGAAAAAGAGAGGGATAAAGAGTGAAGGTTCCTACATTGATGCTTACCCCTGCCGCTCACTGCATCTGAGGTTGTGTGGTTAAGGGCTCCTCCTTTGTCATTGCATTACTGCACCCGAGGGGCAAACTGGTATAGAAACAGCTACCCACACCCACAGCGTACAGCTGCAAAGAGGCCACTCACTTCCATATGTGTGTGTGCTTTCAAACAGAGTTTACTAGCTTTCAAAACCTCCAACAGGCAGTATGGCACCCCACGGAACAGAGACAGTACATTATTAAACTGCTGCAGTATAGATATTAGTACACCAGTACCTCATTGTTCACACTGTATCACTTGAGTAGAGCACTATTCACCAAAGATCACTGATAACCTTCACACTGTCTTTCCAGATGACAACCCAGCCTAGGACAACACAGCTGTTCAGCCAGCATCATAAATATTGACACACATGGTCGACCACAAGGTCAGGTCCCCTCTCTATGAGTGGTCCCTTTCTATGAGTGGGTGAGGTGTGTCTGTCAAACAGCCCTGTACCACATGCGTGTAATATAAATAACAGGCATTGTTTCTTTGATTAATAATAATCAAAACAGCTGACAAGATGCTCGTCTTGAGTGTCCGCTAAACCTCACGGCCCTGGTTCAAAACTGGCTGTCATCTGCAAACAAGGACTGAGAGCCCACAGCAGTGGAAGAAATTGGCTTCATTCTGACAGGTGTAGGGGTGTGTTGGTCAGTCAGGGTTTTTTCAGCACAAAGGAGGGTTGGACAGGCTAAATGCCTTTTCAGCATCTTCTCCACTACACCACACTGCCACCCTTGCCCTCGATTAGACCCATTGGTACTTGACCGAGGTCCCTCTGTCCCACTGACTGGCACTCACATTCCTACCTAAGTGGATTACTGTTCCAGATCACCGTGGCCAGGACTCAGGCCTTACTCTGCCCTGATTGTTGTGGTCATGATGTTGTTTGTTGCTGTTATTTTTCTTCATGACCCTGGATTAGCGTGTTTGTTCAATTGTATTCTGCCCTGGGCATCTGGGAGATTACAGTGTAAAAAACCTGCTGACTGCTGCAGACGAGGTCAGCTTAAATTCATGCCCCACAGGCTCCGACAAGGAATCAGCATGGCTTAGACCTCTGACACCAGTGTCGAAGTCAGTGAGCACAGCTTCCCCTCCACAAAGGGTTGTGTGTGTTGTCACTTGCTGATATGACCGTGTGATTGAGTGTGTGTCTGACCATGACCTCATGACAGGTTGCTAAATGATGTGTCCATATGTGTGTGTGTGTGTGTGTGTGTGTGTGTGTGTGTGTGTGTGTGTGTGTGTGTGTGTGTGTGTGTGTGTGTGTGTGTGAAGGTCAGAGAGACAGTTGGGGAGTTGAAGATGGAGAAGAAGGAGAGTGAGACAAGGGAGAAAAAAAGGAGAGTAGGAAGGATTGATCTTTTATGTTCATGACTTGAAATTCTTTGGCAAACCTGAATAATCGCTACTAGTAATTAATTTCTGAGGTAACAGGACCACTTTGAATCCTTTCAGTCCTTGTGAGAATGATTGAAATGAGTGGCCCTGTAGCTTCTCAGTTACACCAGAATAACACTCTAATAGCTCTCTCTCTGCATACCCACACACGGCTGACACCTCAAGCCATGGCCCCATCTGTCCATCTTTTTGTCTGGCCCTGCTTATTACTGCTCCCCAGCCTTCATTCTGAGTGCTGCTGCTTTTAAACCTCACTTGGCTGCTGCTCTGGACAAGCCCCCACCTGCATAATATTCATTATTGACAGTTTAATAATGCCAAACTGCTGAGTGCCCTCCCCCACCCCTTTTCACGTGTAAAATAAATCTCCCATAGCAACGGTCTCCCCTTGTGACATTATAAAACTCAGTCTGGAACCTGGGTTGTTCTTACAAACAGCAACCATCCCCTTGTCTTCCTATGATGGCTCTGCAGAAGCATGAAAGATGAGAAAATCAGTGTGAAAAGGCACTTAATTTTGTGTATTGGTGCTCTATGTTTGGTCATTTAGCCTGCCAGACAGCTCATCCCATCCCAGTGTCAGATGGAAGCCTCAAGACACCAGCATGAGCATACTGAGACATCAGTAAGCTGACCAATCAGAGAGAAAAGGGGAAAGAGATGCCCTGACTGTCACTCAGGAAATGTTTTGTGTAATGCAGCTTTCATTCTGGGAAAAGCAATTGCTCTACACCAGCCAACGCTGGCCCTAGCTAGTGCTAACCTGGTCACAGCTCTACAGTGTAAAAGGCCAATCACTGTTCATTAAAACAAAGACAACATATGCACTGTGGAAATATTATTCAGTGACCTCTCCAAATACATATTTTTGGGCTGAATTTCCCTGTAGGCACAAGACATAACCAAAGACTGGGGAACGCCAGAGCTTCCTATTACCAACTCCTCTGACACCCCACATAAGCGGTCAGCCATCTTTCAAGAGATTTAATGACACCCCTGGCACAGCGACCCAGGAGTTCAGGAAGGAGCAAGTTCCTTAACCCCAGAGCCCAAAATATCTGACCCACTGATCACTAGCTGATATACAGGCAGGGTTTGGGTGTTGAGGAAGCCCAGCTCATAGCCAGACTGTTCCAGGTTCAAATTCACAGAGGGGACACACTCCAGTGGCACACTTGGAAAAATGTACTTCCCCCAAACTGCTGCAGAACTGTTTTGCATGCCAGGTGTAAACCCTCAGTCCTTCTAAGTAGCTGTGAATACGCGGGCATGCTACAGACAAACAAATGTAACAATGTGGCAACAACAAGAATGCCATGTACAGGCTGAGCTCATGGCCTGTGCAGCCAAGAGAGCCGCACTGCGTTGCTCTCGAGCCAGACGGACCACGTCTATTCTGACTTTACAACACGCAAACTGAGACGAGAGGAAACGGACAGGCATTGCCAGGTCATACTGTCCTTTGGCTTTAGTCAGGTTGGGCATGCCGTGGGTGGCACCGTGTAGCAGGGTGCTCCACAGACTGGCATGCTCTGTTTGTCTGGACATAGCGTCTTTCTCTCTCTCTCTCTCTCTCTCTCTCTCTCTCTCTCTCTGTTGGGTCAGAATAAACACTGTAATTTATGCCTTTCAGAGAGACAGGTGAACTGTGTAGAGCCAGGCCTGGTTGCATAACAATCAAAGCGGGACAGAAGAGCACTGAAGTCTACACGACAAGCGTTGCATTACAGCCGAGTGCCCTAACACATTTGCTGTGTGAGCGTGTTTAAGTGTATGGCTGCGTGTGACCTTGTAGACGTTTCTTCACAGCAGTAAAGGCATGCATGTGTACGACAGACCACCCCACCGAGAGCAGGGCTGTTTGTAAACATAGGTATCGAGCGGCCACGGTGTGACTGCCGCTGAAACAACGCAGAATGTGCTGCCCTCTACCGACTATGGAAGTGAAGGACCCTTCTGACTGGGTTCCATGAAAACTGTGACAAACAATATCAACGCATGGTCAACTTAAACCAAAAAGGGTCTGGTCGGCCGAGCGAAGTGATAACAAATCTGCTGCGTTACGGCTTTTTTTAGTATGTGCTTGGTACGTCCAGTTGTGCCCTTTCCATTGGCGTTCACAGAAACGCTTGACCTTGTCTAAATTGAAAAAATTGATTTCATTCTCACAATGAGTTTATAGAAATAACGGGTATTGAAAACAGACTCCCATTTTAAAACAAAATTCTAACTCGAGAGTTCGCAGGGTCCGAGTTTTACCCCCATCTCGACGGAATGCTGGTGAGGAAAAACAACTGGTAAAATTTAAAATCCGTGGACACTTGCTTGCCCACTATCACACGTGTAGTTACACACATCGTTGTTACATAGCTTGGTTTCTCGTTCATCTGCAGTATTCTCACATCAAGACTTTGGTAGCATCCCTTCAGGGGTCCAATAATTGTTCCTTATTTTCGCTTAATGGTGGCTGTGAATGACCTTCCAGAAGAGGAAAAATGAGACAATCAACGAGTTCGCATAATGTTATTTTATTTTGTCTTCTCACATTTCGTTGCTTTGCCAGCCGAACTACTTTGGCATACACATTGTACTTTACTTTTCAACATCTTAAACCTACCGGGACATTTCAAAACTGTACTTGTAAGTATTACAATTCTCTCTTAAATTTGTTGTCAGCCGTCACGAAACGTGGTGACATTTCCCGCACGTTTATCAAAGCATAAGGAAGTTCCAGGTCCATCCAGGAAAATGAGACGGAAAGCAATTTCAATATGACGAATTACCGATTTTGTGTACTTTCATCCGCTACATCGAGAATCAATTTTCTCCTTTTGAAAAAGATTACGTGCGATATGTCCTTATCGGCGATCCATAGGGCCTGTCGTCAACAACGTAGAATCTGCCTGTTGATTGGCGGAAGATGTCACTGGGCGTGTCTCAACACAGTGCACAGTCGCTTCCTGAAGTAAGGCAGATACTGCAAAATAACGATGGTAAGACTGAAGCATTATCAAAAGACTTTGGTAGCTAGCCCAGATAGTCTGTTGTGTTAAAGGTGTTTGACGTACTTTGCATGATTGGAACGAAGTTCCAACAAGGCGCGATGATTCGTTAAATAAGCCACAACTGTGGTCTCTTTCATAGCTAGCAAGCTAACCAGCTAGCGGACTGTGTGAATCACTGAATGATCACATGACAGAAGAAAAAAGGTGGAAAACGTTTCGGAAAAAGTATCTGGCTAACACGGAACAGTGCTTTAACGATCCGATACCATTCACAATTTGATTTTCTCTGAGTCTGCCATTCACAGGTTTTACTTTGTACATAAGTGACATACCCTTGTACACAGTAGGTAGAGCTAGGTGACTAGCTAGGTTAGGTAGTCTAGCTGGGCTAAACACATTTGGCTTGCTGTGTAGGTTGTTGGATTTGTGCGATTAGCCGCTGTAATGCTGTTGTTTTATGCTTCACAGACCATACCAGATTATGCCGGAAATTTCATAAAGTATTGTGTTGTTGTTAGCCGAGAAATAGTTGGGATAAACATGCATACCGTTAGCTATATTAATGTCCACTCAGCTGAAGCGGAAATTGTTGAACGTTATCGACTGAATTTGGAGTTCACTGGATGCTGTAACACATTCAATATGGCTGAAAAGTTAACAATTTAGTGTTCCAGTTCGAAACTGTAATGTCTGAACATGTTATTTTTGGATATTCACTGTGTTTGAGTTGCTCGCTATATCAAACTGTATTCATTGTGAATATTGGAGATAGAGACTACTTGAAATAGAGGAAGGAAAATGTAATTCGACCAGAGAAGGAGAATGCATAAATAGGGTCATTAAATCGATCAGGATCATTAAAATCTTAAGAAATTTAGTTTAAAAGTGTAGAAATGTATAATCAGAGAAGCATATTGTGCAGTGATGCAGTCTGAGAAGCAATAGTCAAAGCTTGCTTACTCACTCATCATTTATGAATACTAACCACCACTAATGAAATAGTTAATCACAGTCACCTAACACCTCTGATTTGTGTTTGATTGTTACATTTATTAATTTATTCACTTTTAATTTCTAATTTATTTTTTTCTTTCTTTGTCTCACTTGTCTCTGTGTTTTTATTTATTTTGTCAAACCCTGATCATGCTTCGTGTCGTTCTCCCCCTCCACCTTGCACTCCCCCTCCCCATCCCCCCGTCTCCAATCAACCTCTACCTTGCATTCAGGCTGGTCACAGAGTAAGTGCCTCTCTTTGTGTCGAACCCTTGTCTCACGGCCACTGCTTGGGGAGATGCTTGTCTTGCAGACTAATGGGATGGCTGTCATGGTAACACTGTTCTGTCTGGGCTGCTGGGCTGAATGTAGATGCCTACATAGGTTTGGATGGACACTCTTAGATCCTCCAAGGGTTTGTAAAAAAAAAAAAACTCTGCTTTTCTGTGGTGTCCCTTAAACACTCAACAAACACTTCCCTAGAAATGTCCTCAACAGACATTCAGGTAAAGTCAGCATATGATCTCTGATCAGTGAGTGAGGTGAATGCATAATTACACTCTGTGTGTGGTTTTTGGAGCAAACTTAGCATGTTGTTGAAGATACTACTAATCTGGTTAATTATATAAGAAATCAACAGATTTGCAGAGCAGATTTTGCGTCTTGCCATGAATGAACACATTATACTAGTGTAGATGTGTACTCAGTGTAGATGCTAAACAACGTATCTCATTATGAATGTTTACTTTGAGGTTGTGTGATAAGTTGGTCATAGAGACCAAAGCCCTCTGAGGTCAGCATGGTTGCTGTTGGGAAGTACTCACTACACTAATAATGGTGACCTAATGCACAGGTGTGTAACTCCAGGTCTTGTGTGCCTCAGAGACCTCACCCATCTCCTGATCTGTACTTTAACATTTATCCATTACCTTTACTTTTACAGTGCACAAAGTCTTTGACTTTGGAGTATTACCCTTTGTGAAAAGCCAGTAGAATGGATCCTGTATGCTTGCGGGTAAAACTCCAGGCCTCTAGGCCAGACTGCTTGAGGTTTTATGCCTCTATAAATATATTAAGTATATATTTGCTTGGTGGATTTGTTTACATTTTAGATTGGTTTAATGGTTTAGGTGTTTAGCGGCTTAGACCTGCACGTAAAGGGCCGGGGGACTGTGCTGGACTGCAGCCTGCCTAGAATTCTGTGTCTCTCTCTCCCGCTTTCTGTTCATCTCTCTTTCTGTCAAATTAAACTTCAAATTCAATTGGTGCTTTATTAACAATAAAGATGCAAGGAAGAGGGGTTGAAACCCAGAGGTTTCTGGTTCGGTTCCCTGCTGGGTCACTCCCTTGGGCAAAGTACTTAACCAGAATTGCCTAAGTAAACAGTTATCTGTACAAATGGATAACATGTCAAAGTTGTAAGCTGTGTAAGTCACTCTGGGTAGGAGTGTCTGCAAAACAATTGTAATGTGATGTAGCTGGCTTTCTGTCCTCCAGGCTGTAGTTCAGCACACAGGTGAGATTTGAGCACTCTAGACCTGGAGGCTACAAGTTCTGTCCTTCCTCAGGGGGCTCATTACTGTTTTGTAAGAGAAAAGGGGCACATGGGGTTGTTCTCTGAAAAATAACAAAACTTTACATTGTTGTCATGATATATATATATATATATATATATATATACATGCCATTTGAAGTTGGTATCTCCAGGATGTTAAAGAGGAAAGTATAGAACTTGTATGTCAAGTATCACATCCAGGGAAGAAATCACCATGTTATTGTGCGTAAGCAAAGCACTTTCGCAGGGATCACCTCACACAGCCGTTTAAGAACAGAAGTAAGGGCAAAGATGTGGCGTGCTGGTGCTGTTCACTTCAGTGGGAAGCCCCTGTTGTGATCAGGCTTTCTTTAACATGTCTCTTCTTACTGCCCTGCCTCACCCTACCCCACCTCCAAGCTGGTCCTAGTGCTCGGAGACCTCCACATCCCCCACCGGTGCAACACCCTGCCAGCAAAGTTTAAGAAGCTGCTGGTGCCGGGAAAGATTCAGCACATCCTGTGCACAGGAAACCTGTGCACCAAGGAGAGCTATGACTACCTGAAGACCCTGGCAGGAGACGTGCACATTGTCAGGGGAGACTTTGATGAGGTCTGTGTGTCCCTGCTTCACCCCTCAACCGTCTTCCCCCCCTTTCCCTCTTTCACATGCTGTTTAATTTGATGGGAATTGTTTTCACAGGCTCACATAGCAAAGGAACCCAATGTGCGTACTGGCACCCGGTCCATAAATATCGTCTGCATTCAGTCATATTTGTGAAATGGGGACAGACATTGACTGTCCTTTTGAAGAATATCCCTCAGTCTTCCCCTTTCTCTCCTGCTTCTCTTGCCTCTACTTAAATTCCAAACCAAAATCATATCTGCTTTATTGGCACCACCATAAAAATATAGTATTGCCAAAGCAATGGATTAGAATTAACATCAGTTGTCATTAAAGGATAATATAAAACAGAATGAGAAACAATCCTGAAGTTTCTCTCTGTGAAAAGAATGTCTTGTGGAGTGTCTCTGTCATCTCTTCCTCCCCACCTTTCTCTCCTCGTCTGCTTCTTTTTTCTCCTTTATCCTGTCTCTCCTCCTCTCTCTTCCTTCTCCCTCCTTCAATGTCAGTACCTGTTCAACTCCTGTTTTCTTTCTCTGACAACTGTGAACAGAACCTGAACTACCCGGAGCAGAAGGTAGTGACAGTGGGGCAGTTCAAGATCGGACTGATCCACGGGCACCAGGTGATACCCTGGGGTGACATGGCGAGCCTGGCCCTGCTGCAGAGACAGCTGGATGTCGACATCCTCATCTCTGGACACACGCACAAGTTTGAAGCCTTTGAGAACGAGAACAAGTTCTACATCAACCCAGGTTCCGCCACGGGGGCCTACAGTGCACTCGAGAGGTACAGAGAGACTGCTGTGTGCTGTGCTGTGTGTGAATTTGTGAATGGTGGGGAAGGGCAAGTGGTTGGTAGCGTTTTGTGACTATTACTCATGGCTATGTGTGGCTTGTGACAATGATGTCCAGTTCAGACACATCCTGGGGGTTGAAAGGGTTATCTTAAATTCATGAATAGTGTGAAGGCTGACAGGTAGGTGACACCCATTCTGTTCCTAAAACCCTAACCACCTATAGGGTGGAGCTATCACGCTGTCAGTCATCGACTATTATGAACCAATCAGAAGACTTGGATCGCCACTGCAGAATGCTGGTTCAAATAGTGTTGTCTCCTGTCACAATAAGGAGTTTTATCAAGGATTTCCAAGGAGGCTTGTAGAAACAGTAAGGGGACTTTAAGACAGTTCTGGCAATTTGAATAAAAAGTACCAAAATGTACTTTCTTTGTTCTGTTTCCCCAGCAACATCATCCCATCCTTTGTGTTAATGGATATCCAGGCATCCACGGTCGTCACATATGTTTACCAGCTCATTGGAGACGATGTCAAGGTTGAGAGGATTGAGTACAAGAAATCATAAAAGTTGTGCTGGGGTGGGCTAAAATGAGGTCCCCAATGAAGCGAGTTGTCTCATTCCTGTCTTTCTCCCTGCAGCTCCAACATGGTCACCTGTATCATAAGTGTTTGCTAACTTAATGAAGAATATACCATAGTGTCTAAGTCAGCAGCATTTGCCTGTGTTCGATTTCCATGTAAGTGTCAGGACAGAATGCAATAATGTTATAATCATTTGCATAATTTCATTAAAGAAGAAAGACTTGGTGCCACAGTTTTTTATTTTTTAGTTGTTATATATTGAGATTAATTTTCATTTCGTATAAATGCCCTATAAAAAGTATTTGGCTTCTAATGTAAAATGTAGACCATCATTCACTTTTTGTGTTATATTATCTACAATAAAATCACATCTAACTGTTTTTTTTGAAAATCTGTTGTTTTTTTTACTATTAGGTTTGAACTACTTATGTAACAGAAATTGTTATATTTGGAATATTTCATACAATTCCTTGATTTCTTATTTCATTGTAGAAGAATTATAAATTGGAGTGTAGGTGTTGTGAAAACTGAAAACCATACTAAGATATTAAAAACTCAGTTCTAACACAAACACTTTCATTTTGGATTCAAATTTCAAAACCATCTCCACTTCTAGGACCTGACACTAATGATTCAAATGACTCAAAATACAATTTCAGCGCTTATTTCACACTGAACAGTTGGTGATTGTAATAAAAGTTCATTCCATTGTTCCAGAATAACCATATTAAAAAGGCAATAGTTACATTTTCATTTTTTTATGTTTTTGAGACGTGCTTTTCCTTAATGGAAAGTGAGTTGATGTTTTCACACAGAAACTCCTCACCGGTCTTCGTCTGTCTTTTGGTGAGGTTGGCCCGCCGTTTTCTTCCTGAAAAATGAGATTTCAGATAAAAAAACATGGTGTGCTAAAACTACTGAAAGAAAGCAGGCATTGTTACAGTTCTCCAGGAAAACCACGTCTTTCACATGAATTTTGTCATTAAAAGTGCTGTTAATGGTCGTAGTAAAGAAATATTTTCAAATTGAACCTTGCCTCTGACAGATCTGCTTTGTGCCATTGAAACATTTGTCCTCCGTTTTCTGGATTTCCTTCCATTTGAGGCTGAAGTACTCAATGCTTTCCTGCAAAACAGGTTTCTGGACACTGAGCATGCAGCCACTTCAAAATAATATTTGAAGGAAAAACAACAGTTGAATAACAAGCATATTGATATGTTTCAAATATGCTTCTAAACATGACCGTATAGTCTCAAGTCTCCTTAATATATTTGCTCTGATTTAAAGGGTCTAATTCATTCCCATATCTGGTCTCCTCTTACCTGGTCTGTTTATTACTAATTTTTGGCAGGATGATCTTCCCAGAATGCATTGCACCTAAGCTACCATCTGTACTGTGCTTTGAGTCTGTTGATCTGTCTGAATCCATCCTTTGCTTCCCTGTGAGATGCAGATTCACATCTTCATTCCTGATTTCACTTAAGGGGTGGTGACCTAAATGAAAAAGCAGAATAGAGACTCTTCACAATGGTAAAGATGGCAAACAGGAATATTAAACAATTACCAGTGTTACAAGTAGCAGCATAGCCTTCCCCCATCCTTATTCCTGTGTGTTATCTTGAGTTTGACTGAGCATGCAGACGACTAAATTTCACACCTGTGTCGATGCATCTGTGCAGCACATTCAGGTAGTGCTGCTGCATCACTCTTCGGATGTGTTCTGTGCTGTAGACTTTGGCAATGCTGCACAGGTAGCGTTTCTGTCCAGGTGTAAGCGCTGAGTGCTGGAATGCATATAAAATCATTAATATTTATATAAACAGAAGAAAACCTAGCAGTTTTACTGTGCTGGTGCAGCCAAATATCATTTATGCAAAGCATATTTTTGTCAAGGTCAGAAGTTTGGAGTGCACACACTACTCACTTTACTGTTTCTTGTATAGCAGTAGTCTTACAGGATGCAGCTGTAAGTGAAACATGTCATGCTGACAATTCATTAACACAGATCTTACAGCTTCATAGACTGTAATTTCTCTTAGTCCTACTCTGAAAGGAAAAGGTTTTTTAACATATATGATAAACCCAGTGTGTAATGTTTTGTAAGATGCTTGTTTTGAGGAGATATGCACAAATATTCCAAATCAGAATTAGAGATATGGTTGACATTACACAGAATGACCCATTCAGTTCCCTTCATGCAAACACAAAGATGGTACACAAATTTAAGGTACCTGCAGAAATGGGGCAGTTACCAAAGCTTTAGGAATGTGTATAGTCTGTATGTGCTGCCTCTCTGAGCTCTGAGGAGGAGGTAGTGTCCGTTGTGTCTTCAGGCCATTGTCTTTATAATACACACCACCAGAAGCTGCAACATCAACAGCCACAACGTCATCACAGTTTGAGAAAATTCACAACTACCTTCTTTTTTATTTCATTGGTGTATATATTTATTATTAATAAAAACTGGTACAATTCTACTGTGTGCATGTTCATCTCCTTTTAGAATGTTATTCTTGACAGAGAGGGTTGTGGCGGGCACAGCTGGATCAGGTCTCTGTCACTTTTGGGTCACGCGACGGGAGAACCATTTCCTCCAGTTTCAGCCTCCGGTTTCCCCATTCAGGTGTAGCATTTCTAACGACAGCACGAAAGTATCTCCGCGCGGAAAATCTGCTTCAGGTTGCACGAGGGGCTCCAGTAGACTGTGTCTCGCGCTTTTCTGGGTCAAACACACACACACGCACGCACGCACATTATAATGTAACTAACCCGTATACTTGCCTGGCGGTGGGTGGTAAGATCTCGTAGATCTGGAACACAAACGAATGGAAGAACAGTAACACAACTAGGCCTGCCTTCATAGAACAGAAATAAGTAGCCTATATACTTGTATTATGTAATTCAGATTAACACGAACATGGTGCGTTCAAACTGAATCGGATAATTAGGATGATATGAATAATTGCCTCTACCCCTGCACGTTTGGTCATAAAACAGGGGGATGTCAAATTTCATCTGGTCATATTTTGTTTTACAATCACTTTTTTTTTGCTTACGCAAAACTTTATGAGGAAAGGCTTGAAATAAACCTATCCATACCATTATACCGTTTATCTGAAATTTTCCACGAGAAGATACTTGACAAATAAATATCTAAAAATACACATTTTGGTTAAACCTAAGCCTACATTTTATTTCTGAGCATTTCAATTTTATTTAAAATGTTTCGGTCTAGATCGTTTGATGCCTTTGTCAATCAATGGAAAAAGGCAGTCTGATGGGAAAAGGCAGTTTAAACACGTATTCTGCATCTTTTGTTTAGGGTTGAATTAAACAGCATCGAAATGATTACCAATAGCCTCGTAATAAATAAAAATAAAGTAAATAAAAGTAAAGTAAGTAAATAAAAATATCTGTTCTATCAAAATGATCAGATACACAAGTAACGTTGATCTTCACCAATGTTCTCTGCTAACCCAAAAGCAGGACTTAAGTGCCAACAGCATATATAATGCATGCCAACAGCATTTTCTCTAAAACGGAAAATCTGCTTCATAATTTGGTAACTCTGTCTTGAAAATAGGCAGATGTAACATTCAATTCCTGGATGTAACTGTAATAGAGAAACAAATAATTGCATTTGACACGTATAAAAAGTTGAATTTGGGGCATGCTGAAAACTACATTTTTATTGATAGTTTACATGCCTGGACATACTTCCCCAAACCCATTTCGCCTTCCAGCCATCTCGGGGCAATCACAAATGTTGCTTGGGCAGTGATAAGCAGGTCACACTTACCGTGCTGTCAAATGATGCCTGTCGTTTTGTGTGAAACGCTCGCTGTTATTGCTTTTTTCAACGTACGCCATGTGCTTTCGCATGACCCGTGTCTTCTTGTATCAAAACCGACAGCTTGAAGCTACATTTCACTCCTACACCGGTCTCCCTGAAGGAAGCATTAACGCTAACGCTGTGACACCTTGCACGGCTGCGTATTAGCCTAATGTAGGCCATGTTACCATGGTAAAATCTTGTGGGAGTGTTTCCAACGCCTTCCTCCCCTTCCTCCGTGGCCGTGTTGTGGTGAGCATGTGATTGACTACAACAAAGTAAAACAATGTCCTGACTTGCTGGCTTAACAAGGATGGCATGTATCGATTTAAATTACGTTAAATGCCCGTAACACATCACAGCTTTTGTGAGGTCTGTGTTCTAAACGTTATTGTTCATTGCACTCAGCTTAACCTAAAAGTTTATTCTAAGTAATTTAAATCGATTTAACTAAATTTAGCTCCGTTTCGTAATTTGAATTTTGTAACACAAGAAAGCTATAATGTGAAACATTTAAGATAAAGCTTTGAGATTACTTGCCAGTTAATTATTCAAATTGCCATCCTTGTCAATTAAACAATCTCATGCTGTAGCTTCCGCAATAGCACACAAATTTCAGACAATCTGCGGTGTTTCGCGAGCATAATCATTTATTCCAATTACGCGATTGGTGTAGATTATTTTGTGAATTATTTGTTTTATTGTTAATCAAGGAGGATAAAGGGGAACAGGTTGAACATAATGATAGATTTAAAGGTAGTGTTTCCGCTTCTCTTGTTTCCAGCTCACCAGCCTCCACTTAAAGTTAAGCATTTTAAGTCGAGCTCTCGAACTGTCTAACTAGCTATATTAGCTGGGATGTCTCGGGCGTGGTTGTAGTATTTCTCTTCAGTAGTCTAGGCTAGAGTGTTAGCAGGCTAGATAACCATTAGCGGAGCACAAAGATAACAATGATAAATGCAAATCATGGTAAGCGCCTATAACTTTATTACCTGGCAAACGTTTGAGGGGTTTGACTTCACTATGGCCCTGTTTAACAAGCTACATGTTATTTTAACATCAAAGAAGCGCAGGCCTAATGTTATCACACCAAAACAATTTTTCGTTAACAATACGAAATCTCAACCCTGAAAATAACAAAAAATTGGAAAATTAAGACCCGATGGCTATACCACTATAAACAAACCCACTTTGCATTATGACGTTCACAATACTTTGTGTTGAACAGTGTCGGTTGACGGTTGATCTGTACACACATTGACCTCACAAGCAGCTGAGAACAGCTACGTCGTCTGTGACATCACAGTAGGCCTCCTATCCTATAAATACAAATTACTGGAGTCTCAAGGAAACATTACAGCAAACTTTCAGTAGAGACAATTTTCATGCCAACATGGATGTTACAGCTAAATTCGATGCGGACATTCAAGCCAAAATCCGACAGGTATGCATTTCCCACGTAAACCTATTTAATTTAAATAAGATTTAACGTAATAGGCCATGGAATTTTACCTTTGCATTTTCTTTTAAAATGTACTGTATTAATGTAATTGTGTTGTTTTCATTTAGGCCTACAATTATTAGATCAGTCGACATCTTAAAATATTATGTTAAAAAAGGTTCTTTACTAAGAGAAAGTGTCTACTGTTGTATAAAAATGTTGGTGAATGTAACTGCATTGTTTTGTCTACAAGCTGTTTTGTTCTCTTGTTTTTCTGTTTACAAAAGGATTACAGTGCCTTGAACAGCTGTGTGGAATACATGTCCACTGTGGTGATGTGCTGGGGGAAGAAGCACTCCCACGAACAAGTAAGACTCTTCCTCTTCAAAACAGTCCAGTGATGTTTATCATCCTTGAATTTCTAAACATCAAATCTAAAAATGTTCCAAAGCTGAATGATATGGTCAGTCAGGCTGAGTGTGTGCATTTTAAACCCTTACATAGCTGTTCCTTCATCATGTGTATTTGGCATAATTCTGCATGATTTGACAAACCATCACAACTGACAGGTCTTGCCTGGCATGTGTTCATTGACTGCTGAGCTCGTGGATGATTTTATTTTGCAGAAAAAAACACTGAAACACTTTCTGTCCCTCCGCGAGAAGGGGAAGGTCCCCCCTTCTGTGACTGTGGAGGAGATGAAGGCCTGGATTATATCCCAAGAAAGAAATGCCTTCAATGAGAGGTATGGGAAGCTACCAGCTACCGGCGTAACCGACATTTAGTGCCAGGATGTCTTTCAGAGAGCTATGAGCCTTTGCACAACTTTTGTTCTCAAAATATGGGATAGGCTGTGTGGAGAATTAATCATATTGAAATGCATAAAGATAAAGTATAGATGTATGTATGAGTGTGGGGTGAATGGGGCTTGTTCATTGGATGATCAAGCCAGTGACGTTTTTTCTACAAACAAATACATGCACTGGGTAGATGTACTGAAAGATACTGTATAATTGGTGATCTTGGATTTCATGGCAGCAGTGTGATAGGTAGTGGAATAACGTATGAGGACAGGTGGATGGAATAATGATATTCTGTTGTTTGCATTCAGATTCAAGAGAGAAAACACAGTCAAAGATGACCTGACCTGCCTGGTAAGGAAGCACTGTGCAAAGTCCTGTTTAAGAAGAGTAGTGACAATTAGTGACAAGTTTCTTTTTTGCTTAAACTGCAGGCCACATAGACTGAACCATAGGCTTGAACAATTCTGTTGGACTGGAAAAAACTGGAAGTCTAGATGGACTTAATGGCCTGTGGCCGTCATTAAACATCTTATGTTGTTACCTTAGCATGTGACATGATTTGCAGTTGGCACTATTGACCATAATTTAATGCCAGTCCCATAATGAATGAGTTCTCTTCTGCTGTCTGTTCTGGTGGCTTATTATGTTTCTGCCTGCTCCTGTGCTCAGACCTGGGAGGTGAATATGAAACTGAAGCTGCAGGACATGGAGAGGGAGGCCTGCAGAGAGCTGGGACTGCCAGACAGCAGCCTGACTCCACTGGCCAGTGAGGGCCTGCAGCTGTCACCATGGTCTGACCTGTAAGCATCTGAATTCCACAGCATTTTAAACATGTAATTAATATATCTGTTCATTGAAAGAGAGATTTCACAAGCTGATGAAACATTTTTTCTCTCCATAGACAATCCTCAGCAATGGGAGAAATTGCAGCTCCTGGCATTTTTGCCAAGTACCACTTCGACCCCGAATTTGTTGTACAAAGGGCAATCAAAGAGATAATGCATGAGCTGATGTTCCAGCGAGCTCCTCGTCCACCCTGCCTGTCTGAGGTGGTGGTGGACGTGGTCACTGGCCTCGTCCAAGCCATAATGTGTCACCAGGAGGGCCCGAATGGTTCGTCAGCATCCAGCAGGTGCCTGAGCACGGTGGCAGTGGGCACAGTGGTCAGCGTTCTGCACAGTTTCTCTGCTCCATGGATGACTGCTGCCAAAGGCGCTGTAGCAGAAATGGAGGTGATGTACTCCCATTCGGTCAGGGTCAGCCTGGTGGCCGCGATGCACAGGGAGCTGTTGGGTAAAATGGGCTCCAATGAAACTCTAAAGAAAGCCCTAAAACTGAATGACAGAGACCTGACCAGTGCCATCACTGCAGCAGTGACTGCAAAAGTGGAGAAACTGTGTGAACCTCTGGACCCTCTGGAACTAACCCTGGATGATCTGGAAATGGAAGATATGGATGTGGATGTGGATGTGGATGTGGAGGAACCTGTCCTTTCTGTCCTGGAAATTCAGGAACCTGTTCTGGATAATGTGGAACCAGCTCAGGAAATTCAGGAATGTGTTCTGGATAACATGAAACCAGCTCAGGAAAGTCAGGAACCTGTTCCGGATAATGTGGAACCAGCTGTGGATGTTCTGGAAACAGAGCAACATTTTGTGAATGCTCTGGAATCTCTCCTGCATGTTCCAGACACTGTCATGGAAGGTCTGAAACCAGTGCTGGATATTGTGAAACCAGCCCTGGATGTTCTGGAAGGAGAGCAACTCTTTGTGCATGTTCCAGAATCTCTCTTGCATGGTCCAGAGACTTTCATGGAAGTTCTGGAACCTGTGCTGAATATTGCAGAACGAGTCAGCATTATTGAGGAACCTTTTCCAGATGTTCAGAAACCAGAGACAGATGAAGGTGATTTGGTGCATTCTCCACAATCTACTTCTGAATTAGTGGAGTCTGTCAGCATTGATCTGCAATCTCCCCTGAAGGTTTCTCAGTCTGTCCAGGACACTCTTGAACGATCGCTTCATGTTCAAGAGTCACTGACACCATTAGTGGCTGTTCCAGAAAATTTGCTGGACATACCACAATCTGTGTTCAAATGTATGGACTCTGTCAAGGTTGATCTGGAATCTGCCCTAAATGTTCCTGAACATGTCCTGAATAATCTTCAAGTGACAGAAGTTCAAGAACCGGCGAGACACCCACCAGCTTTTTCAAAGCGCCGTGGGATGCAAGAAGGAGTAAGTTCTGTGCGCAATACACCCAGCCTGTTAAAACCCTGTGAAATGATTCTGACAAAGATTTAGCTGTAACGTGACAAACACAGGTTTGTACAAGTCCTGTGCCTAAGAAAGTGTGTGATTGTGGGAAATTCAGTATTCTGGCAGAAGACACTGTTTGCAGTGATGCAATTATTTTCAAAAATGAATGATAGTTACTTAGTTTGATCTTATTTGATTCAAAACTCTTATGTTATAGTATGTTTGTTTTCAGCGCATTATGGATGAACCCTGCAAGTTCCTGTCAAACGGAAAAAAGGGAAGCAAAGAGAAGGCAGAGGACATCTCAAAGCGTGAGTTTGAAAGATAATAAGCTCTGGATGGAGAATGCTGTAGTGATCAGTGTTCTTAATTCTCTCGTCTTTATTTGCGCTCAGCAAAGTGAAGATTAGTATTGAAGTAGTAGCTCCCAACATAAGTTTATCCAAAAGACATGTGGTAACAGGCTGTTCTTACCCACCTTTTTCAGATGAGAAAAAACCAAAGAAAGGGATCCGGCGCCTGTTTAGCCGAATATGGAAGGCGGTGAAACGCAGCGGCCTCTGCTGTTGCTGCTGTGTCACTGCAGAGACAGATTAAGGGTGCTTTCACACCTGCAGCCTTTAGTCCATTTGAATTGAACCGTAGTGCGTCTGACCCCTTGGTTCGGTTCGTTTGCGTAGGTCAGAACGCAGTAATCGCACTCAGGTCTGCATCAAAATAACTGGCCTGAGACCCCCAAAGAGAGGTGGTCTTGATTTGCATCATCTGGTGAAGTCCGGTGCGGTCCCACTGGTGAGAAAGCAACCCAAACCAATCAGGACGAAAACTATCCAACAGCTATGAAACTCAGCCTTTAAAAGCAGAACTCAACCTCAAAATTTCACCAGACAGCATTACTTTAAATTTTTACTAAAAATAGTGACTAGAAGACAGCTACGTGGCAATTCTCGCTTGTCGCATCTAAACTATTCCAGGAAATAATTGCAGGTAGCCACACTGTTCGCTCACCTTCATTTCACATTGCCGCCTGTCTCCGCGAAAACCTCCTTATCCGAGCAGCTCGCATCACTCTCAGACAGAGGGACGCATTTATGGCATAGTGAAAATGCCAAGCACGGTCATTTTGGTGCTGACACCATATTAACAAAAAAGATGAATAAGACAACAAATATAGTGTGGCTTTCTATTTTGCCTTCCTTTTGCATCGTTGCCTAGCGACATTGGTAAATAAAAGCTGCACGTTCCTTACATGTTGATGATGTAAACGGACCAAGGTTCGCAACCAAAAAATGTAATGTGAAACCCAAGCAAAAAACAATTTACCTGGTGTAGTATGAATATGAGTAAACAATCTAGAATTGACTTTTGGTTGATCTCGAGTATACTAATAAATAAAGTGATGTAGGTATCTATAGAACCTTCAGTTCAAATTCTACTGTTGTCACATCAAAAACCTATTGGAAATTAAATAGGACACTACTAGAAGATGATCCGTTTTGGAAAAGCGCTGAAAAATTCATCTGTGAATGCTGGGAATATGCACGCATTTCGAAGAACTATGGAACCAATTGGGATTACATGAAATACAAAATCAGAAGACTTGCCATTAAAAGAGGGAAAGAAATAGCACATTTTAAAAGAGCTAAAGAAGAATGTATAATAAAAGAAATAGTCACCCTCACTGGAGTCGATTATTTGAGCCAGCAAGACCAATGTAGACTATTAGAATTACAGTTCCAATTAGATAATATATATGAATACAAAGGGACGTTAGATCACGAAGAAAATGGCTTGAAGAAGGTGAAAAGAACTCCAAATATTTTTTTAAGCTGGAGAAAAGAATCGCTGAAGCTAATTCTTTAGTCAAATTGAAAATCAATGGAAGAACTTCAGGGGATTTTGTAGAAATGTCTAATTATGTGACAAGCTTCTATGAATATTTATATTGCCAACCAAACAATAATAGTGATATAAAGGGATATAAAGAGTCTATTAAAGATAATGCTAGACAGATAAATCAAACCTCCAGAGAGTTCTGTGATAAAACATCTGTAGATGAAATTAGGCTGAGTATTGACAAACTAAAAGACAACAAATCTCCTGGAAATGATGGGTTAATGGTAGGAATGCACCGATTTATTGGCTGTACATTGGTATTGGCCGATATTTGCCTTGTTGACTGCCATCGGCCTATCGGCAAATAAGATGTCATTCACCGATGGCAGTGGTCGATGTTTATCTGTTGTGTCGCCTCAGTTTTGCGCTGGCTAAATGTTGTGTTGGTTATTTGCGGTCTGACTTGGAAAATGGTAGCCTACCAAGCTGCAGATTCGGAGAAGACCCAATAGGTGGTACTATAATTAGCCTTATTCACATGGTGGCCATTTTGCTCTTGCGTCACGCTCAGGGTGGGAGCAGGGTAACTCTTCAGTCAGCATCTATGGCAAAGTGGACCAAAAGTTTGACATGTGTCTGTATCTACCTTTTGAAGAAATAAAACAAAAATGGCCAGATGGGTCAGCAAAGATCCCTAAAAGAATTCAAAAGAGATAGAGTTGCTGGATTTAAAGTTATATCCACTAATGAATGAATAACCTGGCGCACTTAACGCTAGCTAGTTAGCTAACTAACGTTAAGTTGCTTGCTAGCTAGCAAATGGTACTTAAGATCAGAAGTCAATACCTTGGCTTGCCATACAAATGTTAAAATTAACTATTTGTTCATAAGAGACATGGTGAAGCTGTATTGGTTTGATAGCTAGCAAAGTGCGTGAAAGCCAAATTAACTAGCTAGCTAGCTACTTGCACATTCAGCTGAAAAGTACAAATACCACCTTACAAAGACAAATCTAGCTAGCTACAGTACAAATAAAACAATAAACGTAACTAGCTAGTTACTATCACATTCTGCCGACAAATACGAATATCACCTTGCAAACAAACACATAGCTCGCTAGCTACAATAGCTTGCTAGCTAATTTGGCTTTCACGCACTTTGCTCAGCTGTCATATTATTAAGAGCTAGCTAACTAATAAAGCCTCAATACGTCTCTTCTGACCAAATAGTTAATTTTACCACAGACACTGCAAGGAACCCGTTCTGACAACTTTAGTATTGTTAGCTAGCTAGTCTGTAGTGAGTGTTTTAGCTAGCTAGTTAGCTAAGTGCACCAGGTCTTTAAACGTACTGGACCTTAAAAGTTACTGCTTTGTTTTGTTTCTTCAAAAGACTTTAAAACAGTTCAGTTATTTTTTTATAATGAAGATTTCTTTGTTTCCCTGGCACAAAAGGGGGAATAA
Organism: Megalops atlanticus; assembly: GCA_019176425.1. Classification (NCBI taxonomy): domain Eukaryota; kingdom Metazoa; phylum Chordata; class Actinopteri; order Elopiformes; family Megalopidae; genus Megalops; species Megalops atlanticus. The sequence goes on from CM032880.1 coordinate 16,662,868, forward strand.
TAATAATAATAAAAAACATTGGTATCGACCCAGAATTTCACAAGATTAGATTCAACTTTATTGTCATTACACATGTAAAAAGTACAAGGCAACGAAATGCAGTTAGCACCTAACCAGAAGTGCAATAAGCAGCAAGTGCAGAGGATATAATATTTACAGTTGTATGTATGAACAGTATAAGATCACTGCTATGAACATTTTGTACAGATGGATATATACAATGTGATATGTACATTATGAGGTCAGTAATTATGGACAAATTTACAGATAGATACATACAGTTGATATATACAGTGAATTAATATATACTATGATATTTACAGTTGTATAATATATAAAGTGGATCTGGATTAAAGGGGCAAAGAGATGTGCGTAGTGGTGTAGGGGGAGTCAGCGGGGGACAGAATTCAATAAGGAGACAGCTGTGGGGAAAAAGCTGTTCCTGAATCTGCTGGTCTTGGACTGGAGGCTCCTGAAGCGCCTCCCAGAAGGCAGGAGGACAAACAGTTTGTGAGCTGGGTGAGCAGAGTCCTTGATGATGCCTCGGGCTCGACGTGAGACAGCGTATCCTCTGTATGTCCTCAATGGCCGGAAGCGGAGACCCTGTGATGCGTTGGGCAGTCTTCACCACCCGCTGCAAAGCCTTGCGGTCTGAAACCGAGCAGTTCCCATACCAGACTGTGATACAGCTGGTCAAGATGCTCTCAATGGCACAGCGATAAAAGTTCACCAGGATTGCTGAAGAGAGATGGTTTTTCTTCAGTGTCCTCAGGAAGAAGAGGCGCTGGTGAGCCTTCTTGACCAGGCTGGAGGTGTTGGTGGTCCAGGACAGGTCCTCCGAAATGTGGATCCCCAGGAACTTGAAGCTAGAGACACGTTCAACAGCCATCCCGTTAATGTGGATGGGGTCAAGCGTGCCTCCTTTCTTCCTCCTGAAGTCCACAATGAGCTCCTTTGTCTTTTTTGTGTTAAGGAGCAGGTTATTGTCAGCACACCATGCTGCCAGGTGCTTTACCTCCTCCCTGTAGGCTGTCTCATCGTTGTCCCTGATGAGGCCGATCACCGTGGTGTCATCTGCGAACTTGATGATGGTGTTGGAACCATGTACAGGCCTGCAGTCATGGGTGAAGAGGGAGTAGAGGAACGGGCTCAGCACACAGCCCTGTGGTACGCCAGTGTTCAGTGTGATGGTGGAGGAGCAAGTGTTGTCTGACTTAACATGCTGAGGTCTATTGGTCAGGAAGTTCAAGATCCAGCTGCAGAGAGATGTGTTGATGCCTAGAGCTTGAAGTTTGGTGGTTAACTTGGACGGGATGACAGTGTTGAATGCTGAGCTGAAGTCCACGAACAGCATTCTTGCATATGAGTTGTTATTCTCCAGATGCGTGAGCACAGAGTGCAATGCTGTGGAGACGGCATCCTCCGTGCTCCGATTCCTGCGGTAGGCAAACTGGTGGGGGTCCAGTGTGGAAGGGAGACAGGTCCTTAGGTGTGCCAGGACCAGTCGCTCGAAGCACTTCATGACTATGGGCGTGAGCGCTACAGGGCGGTAGTCATTCAGGCACATTGGGGTGGACTGTTTAGGCACTGGCACAATGGAGGTGGTCTTGAAGCATGTCGGCACAGCTGCCTGGTTGAGGGACAGGTTGAAAATGTCCGTAAAAACCCCGGCCAGCTGTCCAGCACATGTCCTGAGCACGCGTCCAGGGATGCCGTCAGGGCCAGCAGCCTTGCGTGCGTTGATCCGGCTCAGTGCTGCATAGACTTCTGTGGTGGAGAGTGTGAGGGGCTGGTGGTCTGCAGGGAGTCTGATCTTAAATGCTGTCTCCTGGTTGTCCCGGTCGAAGCGAGCATAGAAGTCATTTAGCTCGTTGAGGAAGGAGACATCAGTGGTTGTTGGGGTGGCATTGCTGGGCTTGTAGTCACTGATGGCCTGGATGCCCTGCCACATACGTTGGGGGTCGGAGTTGGTGAGGTGTTCCTCGACCCTTAACTTGTAACAGTGCTTGGCCTTCTTGATGCCCTTCCTCAGGTTGGCCCTGGATAAACTGTAGGCTTGAGCATCACCTGATCTGAAGGCAGCGTTGCGGGCCTTCAGCAGGAGCATCCTAGTTAATAGGGGAATTTTATAAGGCATTTCATGATAAATTATCAATATTTTTACTATATGTTTTTAAAGAAGCTATAGAGATGGGGAATTTACCTTCGTCATTATATCAAGGCCTAATTACTTTAATACCAAAACCAAATAAGGATGATACTTTATTGGAAAATTGGAGACCAACAACTTTACTCAATAATGACGCAAAATTGTTTGCAATAATTTTTGCTGAAAGATTAAAAAAATGCCTCGAGTCAATAATTGATGATTGTCAATCAGGATTTATGAAGGGTAGGCACACATGTAATAATATTACACTTATATTAGATTTAATAGATTATAACGAATATATTAACAGTGACCGTTTTATTTGTTGACTTTTACAAAGCATTTGATACGGTGGACCCCACATTTATGTTTGAGAGACTAGATTTTTTTGGTTTTGGTAAATATTTTAAAAACGCAATTCAGACATTAGACAGTGGATGTTGTAGTGTTCTCATGCAGTGTGTCGAAACTCTGACTAAACACCAAGTTAAACCGTTGCCAATGGAGAGAGTCGTAGTAAGATTGGCCATTTACTTGACATTTCCTCATACATGCAGCATACGGTGAAAACTGTAAATAAAAAACGATACAAAAATATTCAGTGTCTGTGTCCTTAGCTAAACAGTACTGTACATAGCTGTAAAACGAATATACATTGCCGTTTTGTACCGTAGGTAGCAGTTACCATGGCTACCAGCATTGCCATTAACTTACATATGATAAATGGCTACTAACAGTAGCTTATGTTTCAGTTGTGCCTCACGTATCTCTACTTATCTGCCGAACCAGAAACGGTTTAACCGCAAGCGACCGAACTGCAAGTGACGTCATCAAACGACACGAGGAGGCAACAAATATTATTTACAAACGAACCCACAAACTGCAAAGCAGTTATCAACTTCTTATATTCGATAAGAAATAATTACCAACAACTTATTTTTTTGAATTAGAAATTTGAAACAAAGAAAATAAATGCCTTAAGGGCAACACAGATGTATTAGTTCAATTAAACTATCTAATGGAACCACTCCCAGATTTAAAATTGGAAGGGGTATAAGACAAGGCTGCCCTATTTCCCCATTTCTTTTGGTTACACAAACAATGACCCTTTATATTAAAAAAGATAAATTTAAAGGCATTCAAATATTAGAGGAAGAATTAAAGTGCTGTCACTTAGCAGACGACACCACTATATTGCTGAAAGATGCTTTGGAGGTTAAAAATGCAATTGATTGAATAATTATTCTTTAGTTTCAGGCTTAGCTTTAAATTTGAAGAAATGTAACTTATTTCCTCTGAAAATATGTGATTTAGATAATGTTAATGGGATTCCTGTAAAAGATTTAGTCAAGATATTTAGGAATCAAGATATGCAAAAATTAAAATGAGAGATGTCTTCTGAATTTTAACCCTACACTATGTGGCCAAAAGTATGTGGACACCTGACCATCACACCTATATGAGCTTATTGGACATCCCATTCCAAAAGCATGGGCATTAATATGGAGTTGCCCCCCCTTGCAGGTATATTTGTTCTATCGGGTTAAAAAAAAAATCTTTCAAGGTTTCATAAGGACATTAACGACAAATGTGAGTTCTGTGGAATGGAGAGTGAAACTGTTGATCATTTATGTTATAACTGTATTTATAGCAGAATGTTTTGGATTGATATGGAAACTTTTTTTTTAAAGACCGTCAACATTAGGACTCATCTATCTTGAAAATATGTACTGTTGTATTTCAAAGGTAAAGATGTCCTACAAGATGTTACATTTTTTTATACATATGTGTATTATTATGGGTAAATACCATATACATAAGCAGAAATGGGCCAAAGGTAAACCAAACTTTTGTCTTTTGTCATTACAGAAATTAAGCATTATGTCGATTTACTTCATGGCGTTAAAAACAAAAAAGCAATATGTACTATAAATGTATGTGAGCATTTTTCAATATTTGATTTCTACATACCCCTGAGTCTGTATATACTTAAACTGTTCTGTTTTTATGTTTCTCTGATGGATGTAGTGCTTGACTCATGGTTTGTATTAATATTGTATGTGCGTTTGTAAATGTTTTTCTACATAAATAAACAAACAAACAAACAAACAAAAAAATAATGTGAAAGGAGACCAGTGGGAACAGGGAGGGGGAAATAATTGCACTCGAGTTTGGACCAGCAAAACGGACCAAGTCCAGGCTTGAGAGGACCAGGGCCAGAACTAGGAGCTGTGTTGAATACATAGTGAGGTAGGGGTGGGTCCTAAGATAAATTATAGACAGTGGAAGAGGGGGGCATCTGTGCCATGGCCCAACCAATATCTCATTGTAAATACAAGAAACTAATATTTTGTAACATAAGTCAGTGATACTTATATATCATTAATATTCTGGATATTAAGCACCACTCTATGACCAGTTGCCCATGCAAAATCCCATATTTTTAGCCTAAAGAAAACTGTTCTAGGGTCAGCTTAGAATTTTTACTAGTAGTTACCAGTTAGGGTTAGGGAATAACTGGTTATAGAACAGTGTTTAATTTTAGAAAAACCTCTGCTTTGAGCGAGCGAATGCATTAGCTCCGCAGCAATTTCAATTTCACCAATCAACGCGCTCCTTTGAAGCGTGCGGGTTCATTATACACCACACAGCGCCTCATAATAGGACCACCTCCTTTCAGGATCGACTGGTATAAACCGAACAGATCATTTAACGTTCAAATATGAGGCGTGCTTCTCAAGTTTGGCTTATACAGGGATCCGTACAAAAAGCGGAAGTTGTCAACCAGCATGGCCGCGAACTGTGATGCGATAGTCTGACATCAAGCATCAGAGCAATGGAAGAGTTTTTGTAAAGACTTATAAAAAACCGAACAATCAGAGACAGTTTTACATATTGTAAAAGTACGGAAGAATTTTAAAGAATGCCTCGCTATGCACAGTTGGTGATGGGCCCTGCTGGTAGTGGAAAAGTAAGTCAGCATTGTAATCGAGAGTAGCTAGCTAGCCAGAAAAGGAGTAGTTACCCTAGACCGCAGCCAAGGATAAAAAGTTGAAGTATTCAGTTACTTAGCTTGCTAAATACTGTGTTAAAGATGTGGTGAACGCTGATAAAACAATGTATTGCTTTTTCATTTGATTTTCCAGCAATAGGTAGTCTACTTATCTCTCTTACAATTTGTCTAGCTAGCTGTTTTTTATGGTAATAAATAGCTCATTGTACAATGCAGTTAGCCTACCCAGACTGCGTAACGAAATAACTAGCAGTTTGTTAGCGAAGACTGTCGTATGGAAAGGTATGGAAGGCATTCTTTCTTTGTTTCGGTGAACAGTTCGTTTTGATTCAATCCTCAGAGTACCTACTGTTCCACCATGATCCAGCACGCGGAGGCCATCAACCGCTCCATTCAGGTGGTGAATCTAGATCCTGCGGCAGAACACTTCGACTACCCCGTTATGGCTGGTGAGAAGAGCTTTTCTTCGGTTACAGCTTACAGTAATACGGCGTGTAGCCTAAAGGAAAATGTTCATGTTGCCTACTGGAGTAATAGGTTGAGGGGACTGCTAATGTGTTCTGGAGGGTTTTAGATATGCCACTGAATGACGTGGCCGTTTAGCTCCTCCTAAAGTTAGATATTGAAGTACTAGCATTGCAAAGCACCCTGGCTAAGTGCTTATGGTAAGTGTACAAAGAAGGTCCAGATAATCATGGTATGACCTAGATCAATCTTCTGTATAACGACTGAGGCTAGGGCTGTAGGTTCAAATCACTTGAACGTGTGTGTTCTTAATCAAACAGCCATATAAAGGGTTATGGAGCATGTACATGTATATAATGTATACATTAAGACATTATTGTACATTTTAAGAGCATAGATTTAGTAAATATCCAGGTGTGTTAAAGATGTTTTGGATGGGCTAAGCCTTATGGGTAGCCCTGGAAATGCATGTCTGACAGTGATGTATGGACACCTCCTCAGACATTCGGGAGCTCATCCAGGTGGATGATGTGATGGAGGATGACTCCCTGCGGTTTGGACCGAACGGAGGGCTCGTGTTCTGCATGGAGTATTTCGCCAACAACTTTGACTGGCTGGAGGAGTGTCTGGGACACGTGGAGGATGACTACATCCTGTTTGACTGCCCTGGTGCGTCCACTATAAAACCTGCACACCTCTCACTGTCAGAACATCCTAGGAGAGGGGTTGTGTTGTAATTAGGCATAAGGCAAATTATCGCAATGTCACATTTCATGAAATCATAACACGACAAAATGTTTCTCGGCCTTGAGAACAGGTACCTCAGAAATCAAAATACATGGCTTTAGCGAGTGGATGTGTGCGTGTGCATGTGTGTGCGAGCATGTGAGCAAGCGTGTGAGTGAACTACAGGTTAGTCACAGCCCTCTAAGCCTGTCCACTGTGTGTCCCCCCTGCCCTGCCCCACCCCACACAGGTCAGATTGAGCTATACACTCACCTGCCAGTCATGAAGCAGTTGGTAGATCAGCTGCAGCAGTGGGAGTTCCGGGTGTGCGGTGTCTTCCTGGTCGACTCGCAGTTCATGGTGGAGACCTTCAAGGTGAGATGCCCACCTGCAAAGGGCCGGTCAGCTGCAGCACTGCATTTGATCCCTGACTTACTCAGTGGATCTGTTTTTTAGTATTGATGTAGTTTTTATCATGTACATTCAAAGGACATAAAGGGTAACAGCCTTGTTTGTTAATGCAAGCCCCCTGCAGTTGCTGCAGAATAACCTCGCTGTTTCTCCTCTCTCCTAGTTTATCTCGGGTGTCATGGCAGCCCTGAGTGCCATGGTAACACTAGAGATCCCGCAGGTCAACATCATGACCAAGATGGACCTGCTCAGTCAGAAGGCCAAGAAAGAGATTGAGAAGTGGGTTAATTAACCATCTTACAAACAGATCCGATCACATGGAGTGTGTGCATGCGTGCATGTGCACTTGAGTATTCTGCGCTTGAGTATTCTCTAGCTGTGTTGAGCTGATCCCAACTATTTTTATTTATGTTGCTTACTGTACAATCTGAAGGGTGTGAGCCTGTGTGTTCATGCTTGCATGTGTGTATGATTGTATATTTTCTGTTGTGAGGAGCATCTTTGTCACTTATTTTCTTTGCGTCTCTGTGCAGATACTTGGACCCAGACATGTACTCAATGATGGAGGACAGCTCGGTGACACTGAGGAGCAAGAAGTTTAAGAAGCTGACTAAAGCCATTTGTGGCCTGGTAAGATGTTACAGGGGGCAGAATCAATGTCATGTGACATCCTACCCTTGCAGCTCAGCCAAAGTGTAGGATGTAGCTAGCATCGTATTCCATTTGGTTTGTAATTTGTTTGTAGGAGACTAAAGCGTTTCGCTTTATGAAATTAATACGTTCCAGTTTGATATTTAGTTTATAGTTCATAATTTTCATATTCGTGTGGAGTCATTTTCTGTGTATGTTTGCAGATTGACGATTACAGCATGGTGCGCTTCCTGCCTTTTGACCGCACTGACGAGGAGGGTATCAACATCGTCCTGCAGCACATTGATTTCTCCATCCAGTACGGAGAGGACCTGGAGTTTAAAGAGCCAAAGGTAAGGCTCTTGCAGCAGGTCACATACAGTGCCCATCTGCCTGACCTGCCAGTGGCCTCCACAGTGATTTTGCACCTGACCTCAACATAGCACTGGTTGTAGATTATTTTCTGATTTCTGAACTGATTTGTTGGTAGAACAGAGGTTAACTTCAGGCTTAAAAAAAACACCCAAAAATAGCTCAGGCTCTCTTGTGCTTTCCTGTTAAAAATTGTCTTAACTGTGAAACCAGCAGCCAGGATTGGCCTGGTTTTCTGCTGGAACTGTAAGCCAGAGATGTGGTCAGTCAGGCACAGTCAGGGTGGAGTGATGGTAGCTGAGTGATTGCTCTGCCTCACAGCGCCTTACTTTATCACCTGCTTCCTGTTTAATATGTCCCCCTATGAGCAAACATTAGAAGTAAACTCAAAATGAGCTGCGACTTTTCTTGTAATCCATTTCTCTGGTTGTAGGAGTCCGAGGAGGATCCCAGCTCTTCCAACTACGATGAACTTTTCCAGGACAAAGTGGACGGCTGAAAAGGGACATAACGAAAGCAGACGATGGAAATGCTTGAGTGACATCTTTGGAGATCAAATCAAGTCACACAAGAGTTCCTCTGGATTCTCAGTTCTCTGAACCAGACAATCTCCCAATGGGCATGTGTCAGCACAAGTGTGCGTGCTGTAAACCTGACTGAGGGGAAAGCTTGTAAGGGAAAAAGCAGCAGTTTCACTCCCTGTTTGGTCATTCATTTTTGAAATTATCGATCAGGTTGCTGTCGACCCAGTTTTTTGTGTTGATACTTCAATTTTAAATATTCAGTATTTATCATCTGTTGTTTTTGGGTCTTTCTTGGTCTTTTCTAGTTGTTTTAAATTATGCTGTCTTGGCTGAACTGTTGATTTTAGACTGAAAACCATCCAAGGTCATAAAAAGCATCTCACTCACTCAAAAAGAGTGTCTCAGTCCAGGGGAGTTGCTGTTTTCTGGACTAATAGTTGTAAATAGTTGAAGTATATTTTTCAATAAAACAATTTAGTGAGAGAAGTTCTTATCGTGTTTTTCTGTAAATGCTTAAATGCAGTGGGTTGTAAGTCCATATTTAATTTCCCCTGATACTGATTGAACATGTAAGAGAGTAAACACCCCTTCATCTTGTTAATGCTAAGACATTTAGACATTGTAAAAACCTCCTTGGTTAAACCAAATTTTAATAACTAAGTAATTTAACCTTTTAACAAATATTTCACATAAAGGGTAATAAAGATCCACCAGTCTCTAAATCACCAGAATAGGCTGACAGTGTACATGAGGGGTGACCAATCTGAGCCAGAATTGACCAGTTTCCTTGTCAAAGGGCCACAGTAAAAATGTTCAGACATTTAACATCACATTCATATACTATAATGTCAAATGTTTTATAGTCCACTTATATATTAATTGTGTATAAAATCTACTGACACTTGACATGAGGTAAAGGTGATGGTGATGACTTGGTTTTAAGCTTCTGATGAGGTGACACGGACAGGCTGAAAACTCACTCAAATGTGCCTCTTGTTTATCTGTGGTGTAAGATTTTACGTTTCATAGGACCCAAAATAGCATTTTCAGTTATGTCATTATGGATGCTTCTTATTTCCTTCACACTTTCCAAAGACTGCACGTGAAGCTCTGAAGGTCCACTGGTTGGTCACCCCTGCTACAGACTGGTGATTAAATTGAGGGATCCACAGGCTTCCATCGAAGCCAAAATGCAGCTTAGCCTACACAGTTTGAATCCTGAAGCAATGTCGCCACCCTGTGGACATTATAGGAAGTTCAGTGGAAGTAGCCTCTACTTCCTGTAGTATTCTCGTAGTGTTGGGTGGAGCAGCGGAAGCGATTGCCGGCAGCGCTGACAGCACATTTTCTCTTACTAATAATTGGCTGGAATAGATATAAAACATGCCGGTAAGTTAAACAAAACACAGATGTATGCATTAATTTATTGTACTGGCTGTTATGATTTTCCTGTATTGCGCAATGTAGCATGTACTAGGTCATGGAACTGCACAGACAGCATACTAGATGCCCCAGCTGTTGGAGGAAGTATTATTCAGGCCTGATGATGGAATTTCTCACTTGGCACGCTACATCAAAAATTTGGTCGGTTACATGTGTCTTGCATGCGTATATGGTTAAAATGTACAGTGGGATAAATAACTGCAGTTATGGAGAATGGATTCAACCTAGACTGGATGTACGGCTGTAGCCAGAGCTGTTCACGAAAAATACAGTAAGAAGTAGCAACACTCGCTGTTTTATTCCTTTGAGATCCTAAAACAAATGGAACGATATATCTAGAAACTGTATATATTGTTTGTAAACCAAGCTTAGTTGTCAGCTAGTTAAACGTAGACAGCGTTGGGTTCTTAGCAATCTTTGGTTTACGTTTAACGATAGCTACTTCTCGTTTCGCAGGCATACCATTCGAGCTTGATGGACTCCGACACCAAACTTGTGGGGAATATGGCCCTACTGCCTCTAAAAACGCAGTTTAAAGGACCTGCTCCCAAAGAGAGTAAGCACATTTTCTGTGTCTCAGGATGGAAAACACTGGAAGACGTTAGACCTAACAACTGGTCAGCGGCGTTATCTTAGTGTAGCTTTCTACAGTCATGCAATGCATTTTGTCCATTGTAGATTCAGATACTTTGCAAGATACTTGCATTTGTTCTGTTTTCTAATTTACACCCCACGCTCTCTGTACTTTGGGCTTAGTTTAATGGTTGTGTAGTATTATAAACATCGGAATTACTTTACAAACCCAACTAAACGTTCTCAGTCAGCTTCCTTATTTGGAAATGTGAGATGTGGTTGCTTAGTCAGTTTCCTTTTGTACTGAGTGCGTGTTCTTGTTTTCTGTTTTTAGCCAAAGACACAGACATCATTGACGAGGCCATCTACTACTTCAAAGCCAACGTCTTCTTTAAAAATTACGAGATCAAGGTGAGAGAACACTTGACTGTTTGGGTCAGGGAAATACAACAAAAATGTAATGCAAAAATATTCCATGGCATTCTACCGTATATTTCACCTAATACTTCTACTCTCTCACTCTCTACATCTCTACGGGCCAGAGTTACAAAGACCTGTTTGAGTGCTGAATGCTAGCGCCGTGCACTTCTAAAGATGATGCGGTGTATTTGCATTGGTTGGATGTTTTTTAAGAGTGACATACGTTTTGCAAACCTTCCTTCTTTCTGCGTCTATCGTACATGCTGTAGTGTGTGTTCTGTAATCTCAGCGAGTTGACGCGCGCCTGGGCTTGCTTCCGCGATCTTCTCATAGTTTTTACCTGTTAGCGCTAGTGCTGTGTTCCCCAACCCTGTCCCTGGGGGCATGCTTACAATCAGTGACGTCAGATGAATTTCCGGAGATGGGCTGAAAACACAAGGCTTAATAACCTGGATATGTCGACAGATACACGACTCACAAATCCACAAGGCGTTGCACTCACAGAGGGGAGTAAAAATCCAATGCATACTTTGGAGAAATTGATGGACAGTGTGATCACGAGCTGAATGTACATAGGAACATTTAAACATTTTAAAAAACATACTCTTTGTATATATTTCTTATCTGAGAACATCCCAGTGACACGAACAATAAAGGTAAAGAGCTGAAATCTGCACAGCTTTTGGGAGTGTCATGTCTGTTGAGCAACCAGCCAATCAGTAACAGCATGGACAGAAGGGATGGGATGAGCCCTAAAGTGGGTGGGCCTTCCAGCTGCTGTGTAATCCTGTGAACCAACCAAATGACTGCTCTCCACAGTGAGTTGTTGACAGCATGTGATAGCACAGTTCATTTTGGGGTGCCTGAAGCCTCACTCTTCTCACTCTTTCTGTCTTTCCTGAATTATGTGCAGCAGATGGAAGAGATGGGAAATGATTGGGAAGGAGTGTTTGGGACTGTGTTGTTCTGTATAGCCATTTGAAGGAGCCTGGTGTTTTTGTTTTGCAGAATGAAGCGGACAGAACGTTGATTTACGTCACTCTGTACATTTCAGAATGCCTGAAAAAGCTGCAGAAGGTATATATGGATGAAACGCCTCTCATAATGCCTCACTGTATTACACCTTCATTGTTATGCCTTTCTGTGTATGGGAATATAAAGGTCTAGAAAAGTGTTGCCATGTGTGGCAGTACTTTTCAGTTTCCATTGGAATGACAGCACTTTAAAGACATGGATGAAAGAGACTATTTCCACCTGGTCCTGGTGTATGTCTTTAAGTGATCTTTAAAGAAATTCCACTCCTGTTCAAAAGTGCATGACTTTTTACTGACTAGTAAAACTGTCTATGTATATGTGAGTCCTCATGGATAACATGTGTATTCATGCTGCTGTGTGTGTGTGTGTGTGTGTGTGTGTGTGTGTGTGTGTGTGTGTGTGTGTGTGTGTGTATGTGTGTGTATGTATGTGTGCAGGCATGCATGTGTGTTTGCAAGCATCAGTGTGTGTGTTATTCTGACATGCTCTGGCTTTGTGTTTGCAGTGCAGCTCCAGGGGTCAGGGAGAGAAGGAGATGTACACTCTGGGAATCACTAACTTCCCTATCCCTGGAGAGCCAGGCTTCCCCCTCAATGCCATGTATTCCAAGCCTGCCAACAAGCAGGAGGAGGGTAAGGGCTGGGTAGAGGGAGAAGAGTGGGAGGGACTTACACATGGGGTGGGACTGACATGTGGGAAGAGCAGGAAGACAGGCAGATGTTACGCATGAAGAAGTAAAAGACTGTGGGACTCCTGTTTTGGAAAGACAAAAGGGGTATGGCTATCATGGGTGGGATATAATGGGGTGAGGCTCACACATGATGTGGGAAGGAGGGGTGGGGTGTGTATGTGGGAGAGGGAAGAAGGAAGAACATGTCTTCAGTAGGCAAGGCCAGGGGTAGGCAAAGAAGAGACCAGACAGGAGAACAGGACAGTAAAGATGTTGTGTGGTACAACTAGACTCAAAAGTCTGGGGACACCGCTAAGGAGTAAGATCCAGATGGGGAAGGTCACAGTTTTATCACAGTAACATCCCTGCTATCCCAGAATGCATCACTTCATCCATAGATTTGAACAGCTGTTCAGAAGAAGTAGAACCAATAGACAATGTAATTTTTCTTGAACCCACTGACTGTATCTCTATTTGCTGTTGTGCTCGCCTCCACAGAGACTATGAGAGCCTACCTGCAGCAGATACGGCAGGAGACTGGCCTGAGGCTGTGTGACAGGGTATTCGACCCCCAGACGGACAAGCCTAGCAAGGTGAAGCTCCGCCCACACACACGCACACACAGATGGGCAGGCATACAGACAGACAACAATTTACCCCCTACCCCTCCAGAGACAACAGAAAGCCTCTTTGAAGTGCTCACCACTAATCAACACATAAAATAGGTTTTTCAAATAGAGCCTTAGAACATTTACATTTCACTTTTTAAATTTTTTTCATTCTGCAGACACCCTTATTCAGAGTGACTGACAAAGAAAGAGAACAAAGTGTATCATAAAGTTGCATGAAAAGCAGTACATACAGGACACAACATATGCAGTGTAATTTCGCACTGGAGAAAAGCAGCAGTGAACTGCTTGAGTCAATGCCATCCCCATTACCTGTCTTACACAAATACGCATGCGAATCTCACACACACAGCATCCTGTGGTTTGATTTGGTTGACAGTTTTTTCCTCTCATAATGACCCATTTCCAGTTCAGTGCAGAGCCTTTGAGCAATGCTCTCTTCTCTTGCAGTGGTGGGTGTGTTTTGTGAAAAAGCAGTTCATGAACAAGAGTCTCTCAGCGCCGGGGCAGTAGATGACATCTCAGGATTGTTCCCCTTTTTTTGGCTGCAAGGTGTATGGTTTGCTCTCTGCGGATGCGTGTCCATGTTTGTCCAGTTGATAGCAGTGTTTTTGTACCATGTTTGGGGTGTAAGTAACATGCCTACATGGATAGCTGCTTCATCAGTTGTGCTCAGCAGCTGGGGTTCAGTGAAAAAGGAAACAGGAAGGGGCCAGTGCATTCAGGCCACTTCTTCCTCATAGTTTTTTAATTAGCATATAGAATGAATGCATCTTATTGGATTTTTAAAATGTGTATTTTCTTTTCTTTCTGATTTCTTAGACAGACATTGCCCTGAGTATTGTTTCTTGTGAAATCATTCCATTGGTAATTGTCTACTTTTGGTTTTCATTGATTGCAATAAATCTACCTTGTTCACTTTGTAAGAGGTGGTTGCAAAGCACATTTTTAGGTGTCTTTGACTGCATTTTATCTAATGACAATAAAATGCATTAGATGGATTTTTACTATTGTCTTCTGCAGGAGAGACATTTGAGCAACCAGGAGCCAAATGTGTTGAAGTCTCAGAACACCTCTGTTTTCATGTTGCATTCCAAGTGCAAAAACATGGCCTATGTTTAAGATTTCCCCTAGGGACACCCACAATGAAACAAGGCGGTTAATACAACTAAAAGAACATAGAGGTTAAAAAGAACTTTCCCTTGTCAAAGTACCGCCTGTCATTCACCCAACATGGAACGTCAGTTGGTTGTCAGTCACAATCCAGTTTCCATTCATCCTCAACTAAAAAAAGTAATTGCAAAAAAAAAAAACAATACAGAGCATTCTGCTCAATTATGTACTCATAAGCACACTGCATTACCAAATAAAAAGCTTCTCAATTACAACAAGCACACCTTTAAACACAGCTGGTGGTAAGAATGTTTTTAGTGTTATATGGTGCGCGCAAATGCACAGCTGACAAATTTCAACATGGTTTCCGTTTTCTCGATTTAACTATTAACATGTCATTAACATATGTTAAGCAGTGTTTGACATCAGACTAACTAGCAATTCCTCAGAACTTCTGGAAAAAAAAAAAAAAAAACAGCAAAAACACTTCAAGTAGGGCTGAAGTTGTCAGCCTGTTGACCATTAACCTTTAACATGTTATGCAATTTAAAACAGCAAGGGAACTGGATGAAGGGAAAAGTGACACCAGATGGATTTTAAAAGGAAACGTAAAACAGTAAACTTTAATGAGCAAATAACACACATTCCATGTTTTTAAGAAAAAAAAAAAAAAAAAAAAGGTGAAAGGCATGCACAGGAAGTTTGCATCCAAATGGATATCTTAAGGGAGGAAAAACAAATCGCACACATCAACTGGAAAAAAAAATTGTGCAAAAAAAGTGCAAGAGCTGTAAGCATGAAGATGAGGTAAATCCAGATGTTTCTATGGTACACTATAATTACATATACAAAATATACTTTCACAGCTTAGTTTTTTTGTATGAACTATTTTTTGATCCCTCATGTCAATCCCCCCAAATTCCAAAAAAAAAAAAAAAAATCAAAATTTGAATGAAAAGTATTCTCATGCAGATCTGATCTCACAGGAAACTTTTTCCTTGGTTACAGTAGAAGTGAAATTAAGGCATAATTCTACTGAGTGCCAAACCCCTGGTGAAAGTGGGACTGAGAATGACAGTAGACTGACTGATAAAGGTAACAGTAATATGAGGTGACAGAGGGTAGCTTACTAGTATAAAATAATAAAATTTTGCAAGTTTAATCTAAATACTGACATTGTGTCTCTATCCTCTGCACACATAATTACTTCGTTCAATCTTATTTCTGTGTGTTACACATCATATTTAGCATGCTGGTAAAAGCTTATGGCAAACCCACAGCAGAAATAAAGAAAAGGTTATTGAATTTGTTTGCAAATGTTTGTGGGGTGGAGCAAGCTGCTGTGATGTAAACTTGATTTAGTGACAGATTTAAAACAACAGAAGGGACCGCAAATTACCATAATAACATATCATAAATCATTTTCAAAAATAAATTAAATATTAACTTCCAGGTAAGAAACTGAAGATTATTGAGCTGGCAACTCTCTCACATCCTGTAAAAAACACCAGAGCTTTGTGAAAGTGCTGGCCGCTTCAGGCTCATATCCGCTCCTCCACTGAAGAAGAACGATGCGGCCTTTGAGTAACGACAGGGTTGCTCTCACCAGCTTACTTTCCTCAGGCTGGAAGACAAAAAGAAAAACGTGATTAAAGAAAACAAACAGTTTGCCCAACTTAAAGTATTAATATTGAAAACTTTCCAAGCTCACAGAATTGATGACCCCCCACACTAAAAACAAAGCTATTTAAAGAAACTGGCCATTCATTTAATGTCAGAGTATTCAACAATTCCCACGATAGAATATTGTTATACTAGTCGGATACTTCTGGTACTCACGCTGTATGGTAGCTGTTGCATGGAGCAGCTAATCAAATGCCATTTCTTGGCTCTTCCGTACACAGCGGGCTACCTTCCTCTTAAACTCACCCTTGGGGTCCTCCCTCCATTCCCTCTGTGGGACAGACAGACAACTGTTCAATTCAGCCCGTGTCAGCTGTGTGTGTATACGCATGTGTGAATGTGCATTTGACCTCTGAGGTACAATATGATGAATATGAAGTCCTGGGAGTGATACTACAGGGGATGCAATGTACCAGCTTCCTGCTAAAGATCAGTGGCTTTCGGGTTTGCATAGTGCTAAGGAAACTGAACTTTCAACCTAGAAGTTCTAGGTTAAAATCCCAGACAGTGCCGCTCGCAGTGCAGTTATACCCTTCAACAAGGTAATCCAAATTGCCACAGTAAAACCCCAGCTGTATAAATTGACATTATACCCAATTTTAAGTACAGTGTCTACTATGCATACAAATGTCAAGCAAGTGCACATTCCTAAGTGCGGAGGTGAAGGGGTACTGCATGTCCAGGGCTGTGTGTTTGTAGATTGATCAGCAAAACAGGTGATAAAGACAATGGAGCTTTTATGACATAGTTATGTATTAAACAGGAGATTCTCACTTGCAGAACTGAACTCCATTTTTATTCATTTTTTAAAAATGGAATTCAATTCTGCAAGTGTCTTCATCTCTGTGGTTTTCACTAAGCGACTTTTCCCCTCTTCTGTGATAGCCCAACTTGGTTCAACGGCAGTTGTCTCTTTTGGCAATTTCGCCCCTCAGTCTCACATTTGTGTGTCTGCAACTTCTGCAGCTGTCCAGAAACACTGAAGTGAAACTAAGGCAATACTACAATACACATGTGTGCAGCCAATGGCTACGTTTGCACAACAAGTCAAACTGCGCCACAGTGAAGTGGGCAGTCATTGTCGGCTCATGACACTGCTGGGATGGAACCCAGGCCACAGGGCTCAGCCTGGACTCAAGACGAGCACCTCGCCGACCGAGCCACTCAGGAGCCCCTCCCTCTAATATGTGGAAGTGTGACTCACAGCAGCGTCCACGTTGGCAGGCGAGTCCCCATTGGGGTCGGCCAGCATGGAGATGACGCTGATCATGATGGTCTCCACTGTGTGGATGGGCAGCCATCGCTCCTCCGGCTTCTCGTAGCCGAACCTGTCCTCGCCGGGCTCGTGCAGGATGGAGATGCAAACATCGCCATTCTTTGCCACTAAAGGGAAAGAGAGGTGGTGTCATCACAAGCCAATGAGTGGCACCAAAGCACAGAGCAGGGTATCACATTGGATTATCAGAACACATGCCTGTGTGGAAGGATAATATTCCTGTAGCAGTATGCTATGACCCTCTCAGATCTACCTCTTTCCCACATGTTTGTAACCAACAGAAAAGAAAAACCTCGTCCCTACCTGACCCCACCCCTTTGTCCTTACCGTTAGGGTGCCAGATTTCAGTAGTGAACTTCATCTTTGGAGGCCGTAATGGGTAGTCATAAGGAAATGTCAGGTATGCTTTAAAAAACCCTCCTTCACTGCAAAACAAAAAGACCCCAAACGGAATTCCTAAGAGTTTGCTCTTGTTTACCATTACGAAAAATACAGACACCATTAGGCTCAATGCATTTGTGTGGAGAGCAGTTATACTTGTGTCATTCCATACATTCCACACAGCCATGAAAACAAAGGTAAGATTTTGCCAATGGTGTATGAGAAGGACCAATCATAACAAGCACAGCAGGGCTAGGCCATTCCAAGTTGCTGTATTGGGATGAAAACGCCATTGCGCAAGACCTCCAACTTGCAGTTCAGAAGCATTCAATTCAAAGTGTCTCACGCACAACAGCGTGTCCTGCGGTCCAATGATCACCACTTCCCATTGGTAAATGTCATTATCGTCAACCAGGCCAGCCGAAAAGCCCTCCACAGGGTTTCTGTTGAGTTCTGGGAAAAAAAAGAAGTGAAATTACAACTGACCAAAAAGGCTAAGATCTGGGGAAAACGGACTAGAGTCTGACGAAAAAGAGGGAGCACCGCTTAAATAATTACACCTCGATCAAATACCAAGTTGCTCTGTATTCTGTGACAAAAACGTGCATCCTAATAGCAGCTAGTCTACTTGTCGCAGATTGTCAAACTTCTTAATTCCCTTCCTTTAAACACCTTGACGAAGATTGAGAAACTTTGCAAAAAATATATAGCCTGCACTACTTCCTCTCCATTTTAAGGTGACCTCATGTGAATTACTCATAAAACCACTGTCTCATATCCGCAAAACGTTTTGAGAAGCCCCGTCATAGTTCTGACTAATTCATTGGCTATAATAATCCTGCAGTTGCAACTCCAGTGAACAGCGTTCTCACGTTTCAGGAATATCGACGCCATATTATTTCGACACACATGCCTGCAATGTTGTAAGAGCGTGTCCATTTGGAACACACGTGAAATGTACAATATATCATGAAACTAGTAATCACCTACGCTTAATTCTACTACGCCATACTTCACAACTCCTACTAACCCAACTAGCTGTACTAGTAATGCTACATTACCTATCACGTAGTGTTCCTTAAACTTGTCTGATGTCATACCGATGACTTTACCACCAGAAATTGACATAATGCTACCGTTAGCTACTAAAAATACCCAAGTCAGCATATTTTGCCAACCTACACTAAATTATCACAACGCATTGCAGCCTACTACACAACGCACGACCACAGAAGCGCTATTCTTACAAAGTAGATTCATGATGAAAAGTGCCTCAATATAAGTGTGTTTTCCAAGTTCAGCTAGCCAGTCAGCACTGTTGTTAATTCTCGGTTTTAGTTGGCTAGTTGGCTCCTTAGCTAGCATAATTCAATTTTTCGTTGTAACTGTCTGACCTAATCAGCCGCTTATCCAGCAGAAGACTGACACCTCAGCCTTTAGTCGGCTGGACCAGTAACCAGCTACCCAGTTGCTAAGTAACGTGGTACCATACACTGGCTAACTTAGCTAGCTAAACCGGCCACTTAAAGAACGCCCTCGTATGACCGTTAAGTAGCTTGCTAGTCCTAGACAGATAATTCGTAATACCTCTCTAGTTATCCAGCTACCTAAAAGTACCAGAATTCGAAAAACTAAAATAAAAATAAAGTCACGTTTAGTCACATTGTACACAGAGCCAAGAGTTCCGATGCCGACACACCGAACCAGCCAGTTTTTAGCTGCTAAAAGCTTTTCTAAGTAGCTAGCGTAAGATAGCAAAACGGCTAACTTTACCTGCCAGCTGTTTTCGAAGAAGTAGGGACGATTGCTCACTCATCGCAGATTTATAATAACTAAATATCACTGAAACGATACTGTGAAATTAATCAGAGGAAACCAAACAGTTTGGACACAGGCGGATATCGTAACTCAGTTTTGACTGCTTCTGTCTGACACATTTATTACGGGCTCCCCAGTTATTTAAGCTTTCTAGAACGCATGCGCACTGCGTCAGGGAAGTCTCTAAAACTCAGTGAGTAAAAATAACTTCAATTTGACACACCCTAATTAACTAAAACCAATACACACAGTATTGTAGTTATTAATTTAGTTTATTAGCTTGAATAGTCCACATTTGGGAGGGAAATAGTCATCAAAGTGTAAGGCAGTCACAAGTTTCACAGTTAAGGACGTAAATTTCAATATTTGGAGGCACTTTTTTTGATATGTGTGACTCTTTATGTACCCAGTGGCTGGGTAGCGTGTTGGCAATAGCTAAATACCTTGCCAGCTATAGAAAACTACTCACATTTCTATCTTTGGTGAGTTAGCAGCAGGAATTGCAGTAAGAGATCTGATGTAGAAGCTAGCTGGCAATTAATTAATAAATTAATTAATTAAAAAAGGGAAAGAGCATAGTAATCAACATAATATCAATTTCGTGAATAGAGTGAATAATTTCCACCTGCAAACTGTAATTAATGGGTCATATTATTTTATCGCTCATTTCTTCACAAATGCTAATAAATATTTGCATATTCCATTATAGGCTACTTCTGGTAGCAAACTGGACTGGGGTTACAAATGGATATATGTCACTATGTGGCTCTGCACATTTCCAATGACATGCCTGATGGAGTAAAGAAGTCTGAGTATTTTCATAGCCTATTTCATACAACTCCTCCACTTCTTACATCTTAAGCTTTACACATTAGTATGTACTATAGGAAAACAGGAGATTATAGTTTTTCCAAACTCCTGGTTTACTTTACGTTTAGATCCATGTGTATAAGGAAGAGTAGTTGTAAACTTTTTAATCATTCAAGAATTTAAAATATCTGTACACACACAAAACAAGTTCCCTGGGTCATATTTTTCACTTACGTACACAGCTTAGCACATGTTGGACACCATTTCAACAACTAAGGTATAACAATGTTGAAATTTCACTCCTCACAGACTAGGTCAATTCAGTTTCTTCAAAAAATAGAGTTGATTTGTTTTTCAGGTTGTCCCTTGGATATCTGTAAGATAGAGTATTTTACCATAGGTAAAGTGCTCCACAGTGACATTCATTACTTTGGGATATATTCAAGATTACCTAAATTGTGGATCTGAAATTTGTATGAAGAGCACCATATCAATTTAAGTTTTGAAATGTCTTCTGCCATCCTGGGACATCTAGCCCATAAGAATAACACAAACACACACTCACAGGCTCATGTATAATTGGTTTATTTACCTTAAACCACAATCAGTGTGATACAATCATCAGCGCAGAGAAAGAGCAGTTGTTACAACAGCTGTTCATGGTCCAAACCTGGTGTAAAAAGGACTGAAATAAATGCATTGCATTGCTCCTGCGCCACTGCCTGCCCATCTAATGCAGCCTTACTTAAATAAGTTACGTTATTACAGTGCAAAACAAAACAAAAAAGTATATTTGGTTATTTTGCACACCCTCTAAAAAAAAGATTTCCTTAGGAAAAGTATCTCATAATGAAATTAATCTGTGAATTAGTTTTAGTCATTCAACATCTGCTTGGTTTATAAATGGGTGGTCTTTAGTAGCATTTAGTGATATTGTACATAGCTATTTAATATAGAAACTCTGATGATGAAATTATTTGGCTGGAGGACATGCATTATGGTATATTGTACATTTATATAAAATGGACAGTTTACACAGATGGGTTTTTAAAAAGATACCATGAAAACTTCCATTTCAATTCAGGTTTAAGGTTAAGCTAAAGTTTTTTCTCCATGCAGTGAAGAGCTTCAGTTGCCTCATATACAATATTATTTCAATTGGATTCCTGTCTGTCTGCTGTGTTTCTGTAGTATATTCACCCCACTCCCCCTGCACACACACACACCTTATTCTTCAGTAATCTGAAATACTGTATATTCGTTCACTCTCATTACAGATAGGAACTTCTGTTCTTCACACATTTTACATGCATGTCTGAAAAGATGTGCTGCTCACCACACGCATGCAAATCATGAAAAAAAAACCTTACAGATTCTGCAAGGGGTTTGAGAGGAGGGGGGAGGGGCTTACAAGTCCCTCGCTGCAGGGAAAAGGAAAGTCCTATCAGAGGCGGCATGAAGTGAAATCGCAACAAAAGAGCAGAGAAACAGGAAGGAATAAATGGGGAGGTTGTGTTCCTGAAGTCAGTACCTTATATGTGGGCGGCAATTTATATTTACTCTTAGGGAAGACACAATGCTCTTTTGAACAGTAAAAATACTGTCAAGTATCTTTCCACTTCTTATTTCTTAATGTGCTGATAGATTCACTACATAGTAGGGGCACACCCATGCAAAGAGTTTAGGGCCAGCTGTGTTTGAGTGAGGCATTCTGGGATAGGACTGATGAGAGGGGGATAAGAGTTTCACCCACTTTCACCTTGTAATACTGAGGTCATAAAGGTTTCAGTTATGTCAGGGGAGAGATTCCTCCCACACTTCTGACTAAAGCTTTTTTTTGTTCAAAGAAAAAGTCAAATGAACACATTTGACTTGACTGGTGAAGAGACAGACCCCAGAATTGTTTGGGCCTGGTGACCATTGTATTGATGGAGTAGGACTAATTTTGTCTAGAGTAAGTATGGAGTGAAGCTTACCAGAATGCTATTTTTTTTTAAATCAGCACACATACAAGATGAGATTTAGTTTTACTGAAAGAACATAAGCTTTATTACATCCTGATGGATGTAAGGAGCAATTCCATTAGTCAACATGAATACAGCTGGTTATGTCCCAATCTGAAACTGCTTTAGGTCAGAGCAGTGGATGGTACATCAATAAGATTATACTCTATAAGATAAGGTTGTGCTAGACACACTCAACTTTTTCATCCATAAACCAGGAAAGTGGATCTTAGACCCTTACCCTATAGCTGTGGAACACTTTAAAGTTCACTGTCAAATGTTAAACTGCCACAAGTCTTTCCATTATAAATATGAGCCACTACTTGCCAGGCTATTCACCAACCAAGTACTTTCCCCAGCAATTTGGACCTAAATAAAAAGATCTGATAGGCCTAATCTGGCCCCTCCCAGGACAGTGACTTTTTGAGGTGCAGATGGGTGGGGCTGTGTGTGAGTGACAGATGAAGAGGCGAATTGGTGTGTTGAGAAGGACATGCAGGCACAGGATACTCACGTTGTTAGGGAAGCCAGGGGAAGGAAGTGAATGGAAAAAGCCGTTTTAGCAGCCTGGCTAAATGGCCTCACTGAGAACAGGCCTCTGGTGCTGTTAGACACATGCTTTACAGAGGTAAACTACATTCTCATCTAAACCACAGCTGTTCAGTACAGTTTGTGAAGTGCTGGTGCATTGGACATATCAGAGGTCCTGCTGTTAAGAGATGCAGACCTCTGTACAGCAACATCCTTTGCTTGGTCAACAATACAGCCAACACAATCTTTGCTGGAATTGTTCCATTAAACTGAGAGTGGATTTTAGCTTATCTTTAAATTAACCATCCACTTGGTAAATGTAACTGTCATACATATAACTATGGGCAAAAGCTATTCCCTCCTATTATTTTTAAACTATCCTGCTCTAATGATATAAAATTACCCTATTAAGATATCTCAATAATGAAGACAAAAGCCTGGATTCAAAGGTTCAAGTGATTGTATTTTTTTTCCTCAAAGGGGGCAAAAAAGAATAGATCAGGTAGTTTGTTCTGATTGAGTTTCCGAATTAACTGGACATTACTATTACACTCCACCAAGAGATCCCCCCAAACAAACAATAACATTTTTTCATTGTTTGCCTCGACAGAATACAAATATAAAATTATCCTAAAAACATAGGACCAGGATGGGTGGATTTTTTCTGCACCAGCCAATAGGGGGCATACCTCAGGGCTGACTACTAAGTTATAAATGCAGTGAAAAGCTCATTGGGGGAGAGCATCCAGAAAGAGACCATTGATTTTACTGAGGTAGCTTTGCTCTGCCGAGTGCAGAAAAACTGGCTTTTGAATCATACTGAAAAATTAAGTTCAAAAAAAGAACAGAACAAACACGTTCAAATTTTACATGTGGGGGCAGTTGATGAATGAATAAATTAAAGTGTTAAAAAAAGCCATGTATAGTTCATGCAGGAACCTGGAATGTGCAGCTTCTATTTCTGGGGTGTTCTTTATGTGTCACAAACAAAACAGACAAATCCTTCTTGTTATTCTGTGCCATTTGCTCAGAAATGGTTCTAAATTCATACTGAAGACACAATGGTAAACATTAGTAAATGATTCTGTATCCCTCCTACTTTTCAAAACTTCACAAAAAAAAGATTTGCATAAAATAGTGTTAAATCTCTACACATCAGACAGTTTTTCCAATGCCTTGTGTATGGGGAGGGGAGCAAAACTAGAATATATATTTTGTATTAAAAAAGATTTGTTTTGGAATGAAACATATCAAGACAAATAATAATCCTAACTGGCTTTAAAAAATACAAATTTAAAAAGCAATAACAAAAACAAAAGAAAAAAACTGACAACAAAATTCTGCCACCAATTCAATAAAATGACCATCAGGGAGCAGTATTGTATTGATGGTTACAGATACAAGTTATAAACTGTGACCACAATTCTGTTGCTTCTTCACCCCATTTAAAGATTCTTTTTACAAATGTTTATTGTTTGTTTTTTTTTATGATTAATTATGTTTGTGTTAATTTCCACCCTTACACTCGTGCACACACAAACACACACATACACACATACATACACACACACACGCACACACACACAAAACCAAGGTCTCATGCTCATGTAAGTCAGGACCAGAATAAGTCGTACATGTTAGTGTCGGTGCTGTACAGCCACAGCACCAAGGGGAAGAAGAGGGCCACAAAGGGCCAGGACACGCCCTCCATGCAGGTGGAGAAGGAGCAGGCCCCGCCTGCAGGCTTATCCAGCTCTTTACCGGGCTCCAGGTAGTTTCGCGCTATGAACTTGAGCACCTCGTCCAGCAGGATCACCGGTAGGGAGATCTTCAGCACCATCAGCCACTGGGTCAAGTTCAGCGGAGTGATCTGGAAGATCATCTGAGGCAGGGGAGAAGTGATTACATTATATTTCATTACTGTACATTATGCAGCAATGCCAATAATTGTGCGTTGGTAATATTTATATCGCATGCCAGTAAGGCATTTTGAAGAGGAGAGAGAGAGAGAGAGAGAGGTGTGGGGTGCAGGAAAAGAAAGTGAGAGCTGTAGGATGCAGAGCCAAGGTTTGAATCCCCCATAGCACCCAGCAGTTGCACCTCTGAAAGAGGTACTTTAAACATCACTCCTGTAAGAGGTTACAGGATGTGTTCTGGTTTTAAAATGGCAGCACCTGTCTGTTCGATCAATAGCGCTAAAGGGGCACACTGTCTGGGTAGGCAGCAGTGGGGGGGCTATGGCTGGATGGGGCTGGATCTTACTGGCAGGGGCTCCACATAGAGGATGAGGAAGTGCAGGGACATGGAGAGGCAGATGGCCCCCAGCAGCCACACATTCTCCCAGGGGGGCATGCGCAGCAGGGACTGGTTCTCCGAAACACTGTGGGGACAAAGATGCATGTGATTCCGTTATGGGGTTTCCCCCAAAGACTCATTGGCAGGGCTCATTTCCAGCCTTTCTGATTGGCTGGTCTGTCCATTCCCTCATTAGCATATGTGTCTGCAAACTACACTCCTCCTACACTCCTCAGTGTAGTGACTGACCTGTTGAGGGCGTTGCACATCTCAATGGTCACCAACACTGACAGGGCCATGGTCATGGGATAGGGCGACTCAAACATGTGACACTCCAGACCCTGGAACTCTGGATTGTCAGGGGAACACTGCAGGAAGTGGCTCTGATTGGAGGAGACAACAGGTTACATCACGTCAGTACACTGCCGGAACTTTTGCTTTTTTGCACATTCTTGTATGTGTATTTTCTACTTACATACTTCTCCAAACTGCAATATTGGTAAGATATATACAAAGGAGCTGGGAAGTGATACTTATGTCTTCCAGTCTGGTAGTTTAACGAAGTAGGTTTATAGAAGGAGAATGTTTAGCCTGCCCAGACTCATTGTTTTCAGTGTATGATAGTCCATGATTGTTCGCTATGTAAGGAAACATTTTATGAGGAGCAATCTATTTCCCTGAGACATCCTTAGCCCTCAGTGTTGAGTGAGAAATTCACATATGCTTGAGAACTGAGAGGTGAAGTGAGCATAGGTAAAAGGGTTTGGAATGCATTCTCTCCTTCTGTAAACCTCCTTGGTTTAAACCCACTGCTCCTTCTGCAGGAGCAGGGACAGTCAGGAGGGGGAGCTCTTGCGCTCTCTCTCACCAGCTGGTAGAAGGTGATCCTTGGTCCATCCTCAGCAGCAACAAACCACCAGGCAGCTGCGCCCACTGTGGCTGCGCCAACATAACCTGCAGGGGGCAGAGCACACAAAGGTCAGTCAGAGGTCAGGGGTCTGTGGATGGGCAGATATGGTGAACTTAAAGAGGGTGAGCGCTATACATATTGTGCAAAATCTGTGTGAAGGGTTTCCACACTTAGGTCAGATCCACATTTTCGGGCAATGTGTCATTTTTAAGTCAAACTGTTGTGAAATCATGCTGAAGATGGTATTACAGAGGAAATTCTCTGACGCACACTTCCTCTTACATAATATTCCGTCTGCACGGACACTTAACTTGGGGACACTCTTGGCAGAGAATATCAGACCCAATGACCTTTGGCAATGGGCTTTATGAATAAGTCAACAAGCTAGTCAATTTGTTCAGTTCTGATGTCAATTGGCAGTAAACATCAAGCTAGCAAGTTACCAAGAAAGATGGACCTAATTCCCCTCACAGTAAAAAAAAAAAAAAACTGCAAAAATATAAGAGTCAGTGTTTTTTTATTTTTATTTGCTGTAAATTGTTTTCTAACTCTTTGGGATAGAAATAATTGAATTAGGACCATTAAAAATATGTTCAAGGCTTTCAAAGGCCCAGTTCGCAGCATTGCTCCCCACAGACAGGTGTGCGCTCAGGTGAACTCACAGCCTATGGCCAGGTATCTGAAGAAGAGCCAGCCGGAGATGAGGGGCTCGCGGGCGTTGCGGGGGGGCTTGTTCATGATGTCCAGGTCAGGAGGGTTGAACCCCAGGGCAGTGGCCGGCAGGCCGTCTGTCACCAGGTTGACCCACAGCAGCTGAACTGGGATCAGCGCCTCAGGGAAGCCCAAAGCTGCCGTCAGGAAGATGCTGTTGGCACGAAAACACACAAGTTAAAAACCGGCAGCTGTGACATCATAACATACTAGCAGTGGGGGTAAAGAGCTGCTACTAAATGTGCTGATAAAACTTTAAACCCATTTTTGTGAAACTTCAGTAACAATCTGTGTCAGCAAGGCATGGCTGCTGATCACAATTTAACAGGCAGAACTCTGGAAACTTTTTAAGAGTTTTACTGAGAGTTTTACTCCAGAGTTTTACTGAGCCTCTTTCCACTCTCGCACTCGACAGAATCCCTCATTCATGGGTCAGTTTCACAGTTCACATTCTACATACAACACTCATATCAGGCATTCCTCTGGAGATTCCACACAAAGCCATTCAACTGGACATTCTACATACAGTATTTAAGGCATTTCTACATAAATTGTACAAACAGCATTTATAAAGCACTTCTGTGGAGATTCTATATGCAGCATTTGTATAAGGCACTTGTGTGGAGATTCTCCACACAGCATGTGTACAGCACCTTTTTGTGGAAATTCATGTGTAACGCCCTTTGCTGTGAGCACATCAGTAACCATCTGTAAGGGTGACTGCCCATGCTGAGGCCCTTACCAGACCACCTCGCCCACGTTGGAGGAGATGAGGTAGCGGATGAACTGCTTCATGTTGTTGTAGATGGCCCTGCCCTCTTCCACCGCCGCCACGATGGTGGCGAAGTTGTCATCGGCGAGGACCATCTCGGACGCCGTCTTGGCCACGGCCGTCCCAGAGCCCATGGCGATTCCGATCTCGGCCTTCTTCAGGGCGGGGGCATCGTTCACCCCGTCTCCTGTCTGCCAATGAGAACCACGTGTGCGTTCATTAAAATCTGTGCAACACTCACCGACTACACACATTGGAGCTCATATGCAACACCTACCAAACAGCAGCAGCAATTGTATTGAAAAACTTTTGTTAAATCATATGGATTTGCTGGACTCTCCAGTATCCTGGCAGATGACCCCACACTACGACAAGACTGTCTTCTGCTATATGCAAAGGTACAAAGGCAGCAGTATAACATAGTGGTAAGAAGCAGGACTTGTAACCGAAAGGTTGTCGGTTCAATTCCCAGCTGGGTCACAGCTGCTGTACCCTTGGACAAGGTACTTAACCTAGAATTGCCTCAGTAAATATCTAGCCGTATAGAGGGATAACATGTAAAATTGTAACCTATGTAAGTCACTCTAGATAAGTCTGCTAAATGCTTATAATATGCTTATT
This sequence comes from Megalops atlanticus, assembly GCA_019176425.1. Lineage (NCBI taxonomy): Eukaryota > Metazoa > Chordata > Actinopteri > Elopiformes > Megalopidae > Megalops > Megalops atlanticus. The sequence continues at coordinate 16,690,852 of CM032880.1, forward strand.
ATGTGGGACGTGTCCTGTTCACAAAGCATATGAGTCTTACTTTATCAGTGCTAATTCAGCCACATTAGTCTGGATACAGAGTGTAACGACAGGCTGAAATGCAGGGAGGTTAGTCTGTAGGCACTGTTCTTCCTTTATCTGTCATGTTCACAGGGCAGGTAAGCATGAGGTTACCATGGCGGTGATCTCGTCGTAGGACTGCAGGTACTCCACAATCTTGGACTTGTGGGAGGGCTCGACGCGGGCGAAGCAGCGGGCCTTGATGACGGCGTCGCGCTGGCCGGCGGGGGACAGTTCGTCGAACTCGCGGCCGGTGTAGGCCATGCTGGCGACGTCCTCGTCCTGCCCGAAGATGCCGATGCGGCGGCAGATGGCCACGGCCGTGCCCTTGTTGTCGCCGGTGATCATGATGACACGGATGCCGGCGCGGCGGCACAGCTTGATGGAGGCGGCGACCTCCGCCCTGGGGGGGTCCAGCATCCCCACGCAGCCCACGAACGTCAGGTCCGTCTGCACAGAGAAACCCCCCTCAGAGTGAACACAAGTATCTAATGCCCAGCTGCCCCTCTACTCTCTCCCCCTCTCTCTCTCACACACATCCACACACATGTACGTACATACATACATACATACATACATAGAGTACCAGTCAAAAGTACTGGTTAAGATAATGATAAACACAACATTTTTATCTAAAGACTTGTGCTTAAATGCCTGAAAATTATTTCTTAGAAAAATATAAACAGTGAACTTGATACCCATGTATGAATTTCTTTCCAAAATTTTTTTTTACATTTATTTTGTTACTTTGAAGAATGAAAACATACAATAGTTTTGATTTGTTTAACACTTTTTGGTCGCTGCATAATTCCATTTGTGTTATTTCATAGAAGTCTTTACTATTATTATTATATTATAAATGTGGAAAATTGTAAAAATAAAACATAAAAGTTGTGTCCAAACTTTTGACTGGTATTGTATGCACAAATGCACAAACACACAGACAGACACACAAAAAGCTCCCTCGGGATGACCTTCCATACAACGCGCTGTTTATCGATGTGGGCGAGGCCTCACCTCGTATTCGATGAAGCGCGAGGAGTCATCCAGCACCATGTCCTCCTTGCGCTTCGGGTTGTCGCGTGTGGCGAGCGCCAGGCAGCGCAGCGTGTCGCGGCCTGTGCCGTACTCCCGGATCACCGACAGGATGCGCTCCTTAATGCCCGGCGTCATCGCCACCTTGTCGCCCCCAACCCGCACATGGGTGCACCTGTCAATCACCCCCTCCGGAGCACCCTGAAACACAGCACAGACCCACCAGCCAATCAGATTCCAGGATTCTGCTCGTGTAAATAAAACGCATAAATAAATGACAGAAACACTGACGCAGGTATGACGTCTTCACAGGTGGTAGTAGATGCCGAGAGAGGGTGGTGTCAGCCTCATCCCAACACGACTGGGTAAGGCAGGTGGGCAGGGCACGCACGTTACCTTGACAAACATCTTGCTGATGGACGAACGCGCCTTGTTGGGGGTGCAGTACACGGACATGGACTTCCTGTCTCTGGAGAACTCCAGGGTGAACTCCTTCTTCATCAGCTGCTTCACCACCTGAGAAGCCGACCAAGTGTTATGTAGGAATATACACACACCTTACACACAGAAACACAGGTACTCCCCGCACACACATGCACACAGATATTCCCCCCACACACAGACAGACAGACAGACAGACAAAAGGCCTCTCTACTGGATTCTGTGACCATATGTGAGACAGACGTGGAGGTGACACTCACCGAGTTGCAGGCATTGGCCCTCTCAATCTTGGACAGGTTCTTGACATTGGTGTCAAACACGTTCATCTTCTCCACCAGGCAGGTGAGCGCGGTTTCAGTGGCTTCACCCACCTTTTCATATACACCTTTGGTCTGAGGAAGTGATAAGACACACATACATGAACACCATGTTCTGAGACTCATTCCATGTGTAAAGGCCCCAAAATGTTTCTGCACCCAACACCTGTTGACTACATCCCTACTTGTAACACCAACACAGAACAACTAATCCTGGTTTGACTGACAGACGGCACACAACAGCTGCAGCAATTAAACAGTTCTGTTGAGTGTTCTGAGCGCAGACAAAGTAAACAGCCCTCACATGGCACAATTACAAACGCCTGGTATATCCAACAGAACACTTTCCCTGAGGATCCCTTTAAAAACCGAGAGAGAGACAGGAATGCTGGCGTACTGACCTCATTGTAGTCCAGAGAGGAGTCGTTGCAGAGAGCACAGATTGTGGCCATCTCCACCAGGCTGTCGTACTTAGAACACCTAACAGGCTGCCCATTCTGGAGCCTGCAACACAGAGAGGAGAGAGGGGTTCACTCCCAATGCAATACACACGGGGCCCAATGCTTTCGCTTGTGTGTGTGCGCGTGCGCGCGCGTGTGTGTGCGCGCGCGTGGTGGATCAGTACTCACACTTCCCCCTCAGGTGCGTATGTGGATCCGGTGATGGTGAATTCACTCAGAGAGCAGCTGTCTCCATGGGCTGAGTCAATGATGAACATCTGAGAGCAGACAAACAACACCAGTCAATGCTGCCATCAAGAACACATACACATTATCTACTGTATATACACACACACACACACACACAAGATCAGTGCTGTCACAGATCCGCATTACTAACAACACCACGCTCCATGCTTTGCTATTCCAGCAACTCAGAAGATGTGTAATTTATCCTTCAGCAGTCAGCTAATGTTGTGGAAACATTAACAGGATGTTAAAGGTCCATTTGCACATTCTACCCTTCTGAACTATCGATGTCTACCACACAAGCCCTTTGACCCCAATGGATGCCATACCTCCCCATCCTAATAAGTTCAAATGAGGAAACCTACATTTCCAGCAATGGCTCTAAACTTTATAGAAAGACACTGCTAACCACTCCCAGGCTTTTTAAGTACACTGTAATCCTCATACCTTCCATGTTCACCCCACATTTCAATTACCGTTTATGTGTTTGTTTACCAAGCACATTTACACAGTTGGATATTCACTGAATAGAGGGCACAGATTCAAACCTGCACCTCCTGTTTACAAATACCCTAACCACAACAGCTATAACAGTCTCCTTCACAGTGCTATTCAGAGACTGACTGTAGGTGGCAGTAAACACTCGAACAAGGCTCTAATCTTTGTCGGCCAATAAACAGAGCTTATGGGGAAGACGGACACCCAAATGAATATGAGCACAGGCAGAACAATGAGACTAAGAGACCAGTATGACAATTCTGCATCGCCTTCTCACAATGCATCACTCATAGCAGTTCTCTGAAAAACAAGTCCTCCCTGCTGATGAGGAGATACTTGTTCAAGGGTGTAACAGAGGGAGAAAGAGGTCAAGAGAGAAGGGGAAGGGGAGAGAGAGAGAGAACAAGAGAGAGATAAAGAGATGAGGCAGAAAGGATTGCCTTAATGGATAATAGTATACACTTATACAGTATATTGTTAATTTTTTACACAATACAATACAAAGTGTTCATGTACTGTGTGTGTGATTTTTTTTTGTTATGGCAACATGGACATATATTTGTCATGCTAATAGAGCTTATTAAATGGAACTGAATTATGAGGGAAGGATTCTCAGGTAATCATTTCTCAAAATGCTTTGGCATCACTCCTAGATAACTTGTCATGTCAATACAGCCAGCTTGAATCCTTGAATCCTCAACAGACAGGTTCAACAGCCCTACTGACCCTGGCAACCTCTTCCTGATGTCAACCATTAAAGTGGAAAAAAACTCCACCTGATCCCAGCTCAGTTGTAATTGTTTAATGCCAAGCTATTTGCGGGTTTATCAGCCTGGAGACAAAGCGGAAAATAAACCAGAGATCTGAGAAGACAAGGAATTACTTCAAAGAGCTGTGACGCACACAAGCGTGCGCGTACACACACACACACACACACACACACACACACACACACACACACACACACACGCACACACACAGTGTAAACCACTACTGACAGAGCTGTGTTTGCAGAGGCAGTCTTGTGCACCTCACAGCAGGTGCCTTAGGTTCTGACAGTGGTGCAATCTTAATACCTTTACAAAAAGAAATCCTCTAATACATAACCCATAACATCTGTACGTGTAGTGTTTAATATTACTGTTAAGAATATATCTACTTGTCACATTCATTACTTTAAAATAAAGTCTGTAACATATGCCAAAATGCAATAATGAAATAATGAAATATGGAATTAATACAATCCTATTTCATATATATATTTAATACACTGACACAGAAAGTCAGGGGTGTAATCACCATGTTCACACTGACCTTAAACCAAGGGGTTGGTTTAACCCTTGACCAATCACAAATAGTTAGACAGAATCCATCTTGGTGTTTAGAAACTTGACCAATCGGTATGACTTGGTGAATACTGCTCTACTTTTTCAGTGCGTGAAGCAGCAGGAGCAGAGAAATCCTGAACAAAAGGTCAGTTACACAACAACGCTGCAAGCAGCTGAATGCTGATCAGAGCAGTGTACTGGTGGGAGACACTGAACACTGATCGCTGATCAGTGCACTGCTGTGAGAGACAGAGAGGGGAGGTTTTTTCTCTCCTAAAAATCCTTTATTTAACTTAATTTTTAAAATTTATGTGAAAAGAGAGACAGTATGTGGATATGTCTGTGCCTATATGTTTCTTTGAGCGTAACTGTGCCTTTCTGTAAGAGAGGAGAGTGGTGCTTTGCACTGGCAAACAAAACCCATATCTAGCAATGCCAGGCCAGTTCCCAGTCCCAGTCACATCTGGGCCCAATCCAGAACCACCCCCTAAAATTGTCTCTCTTCCCTCGCCAAGCAAACCCAAAAAAGAAACAATCCCAAAACCAAGTTCTGCCTCCTCCAAACTAGCCACCACCCCAGAACAACTGAGGATGACCTCTGACCTGGAAGAGAAGCACTGGGGAAGAGACTAGATTAACGCACCCTCTCTATTTGCGACCTTCAGATTTTCATTATACCAGATGTCCAACTGAACCACATCTTCAACAAATTATCATTTTATCCACAGATAAAGATAAAGAGAGGATAAAGAGAGAACTCCCAGTACCCCCTGCCATTACCACCCCCCCCCCTCGAGCATAAAGGCCTCATCCGCCTCACCCTGCAGACGGACATCTGGTTGGTGGTGAGGGTGCCGGTCTTGTCGGAGCAGATGACGGAGGTGCAGCCCAGCGTCTCGACGGAGGGCAGGCTGCGGACGATGGCGTTCTTCTTGGCCATGCGGCGCGTGCCCAGCGCCAGGCAGGTGGTGATGACGGCGGGCAGCCCCTCGGGGATGGCGGCCACGGCCAGCGCCACGGCGATCTTGAAGTAGTAGATGGCGCCGCGGATCCAGGAGCCGCCGTGCACGGGGTCGTTGAAGTGGCCGATGTTGATGATCCACACGGCGATGCAGATGAGGGAGATCACCTTGGACAGCTGCTCGCCGAACTCGTCCAGCTTCTGCTGCAGCGGCGTGCGCTCCTGCTCCGTGGACGCCATCTCGTCGCGGATCTTCCCGATCTCCGTGTTCACGCCCGTCGCCACCACCACGCCCACCGCCTTGCCCGCCGCGATGTTCGTGCCCTGAGGAGCGAGGACAGGTGAGCCACAGATAGGTGAGGCAGGCGTGCAGGCGTGCCGGGCAGGCAGGATAGACAGATATGTTCCTAACATCAATGCGAACCCACTGAGACTCATTGTTCTTTCACGGTGTAAAAGGACAATCTGATTGATACAAGTGAAGACAAGACAAAATTCCCACTGTATGTGTGTTATGGTGCTTGTGCATGTCTGTTTGTGGGTTTGCTCAGACAACCTTCATAAGGCATCTGATTGGCTGGAAAAAAATCCCACACATCAGGTGAAAGACCAGCATATTGAATAGACAGTCAGCTCAGCGTGCTTCATATTAAATGTTCTGTCTCTGCCATTCTGACTTGCTGGCTCCTTAAGAACATTTTTGAAGAGGCATAATATAAAGTAGAACATTCATAGTCAGTATAAGAATGCAAATAGCACCGGAACCTCCCGTCACCAACCAGAATCTCCAAGACGGAGAATGGAAGGAACGCTGGAGCTGAAAACTGGCCCTAGTAGAATGCCTGTGGCAGTACAGGTGAGTGCCCCCTCACAGAGTGATCAATCCAATGGACCCTAACAGACCCAGTATTATGCTGGAGTGAGACACCTGTTGGTACTTACAGAAAAGAGCATGTTCTTCTTGTCCTGGTTGACAGCGCGGGGGTCTGGTACAGGGTCAGTGTGCTTAATGACTGATACGGACTCTCCTAAAAATACACATGGGGGGAAAAAAGATCATGCAGTCAGGGAGAGATGAACATGCCACCGCATCAGACATTCACCTAAAGACACCTAACCTCAGAGAGCACCCTCCCTAAGACACATGCCCCCTACCACAACGGTCCTTGTTCAAGATAACCCGCTGAGACATCTACAGGAATGCAAAATATGCTCCTATAAGTGTTTTCATTTGTGCTGAAGGAGAACAGATACTAAGCTTTAGTTCACTACCAAGATTCTAGTTCCTTGTAACTTTGCAGAATTTACAGAAAACCATAACTTAACCCAAGAGTAATCTCTTGCAGAGAGTAATCTTTGGCCCAGAGTAATCTTTTGCCTTAGACCTCACTAATTCCCTTAAATATAAATTCATAAATGGGGGAAAAAAGACAAAAAAAGCTCTACTTCCTGCCTTTACTGCCTTTTTCCTTTCTCTCCCAGCATGCAATGACATTACTGCAGCACAGGCCACTCAGAAATCTCATCCTGAAAATGAAAACTGACAGCACTCTCCTTCCATGCCTCAGTTATCAGCAGCACCCACTCTCTCCTGTGAGAGTGTCCTCCAGGACACCTTCAGCACATTTAATAAATAAAACACATGAATGTCATCACTAGCTGTCTCTTCACATCCAACTGTGTCAAAAAACCTTGAGCATCACCCACTGCAACCTGCTGGAGAGGGACAGCGCCACTGAATTGTCTGTTCAGCTGTGATGTCATCACCTGACAAGACTGGCGCTTAAATAAATGTGTACATTTCAACCACAGGCACACAGGAAGAGAAAATGAGCAAGCCAAAGAAGATCTGACACACTTATTTTTTTAATAATATGAAAAATAAATTTGCATTTGACAGTGGCAGTATTAATGTTTCAGTCAATCACTAACCTTTATCAGAATACCTGCAGAGAACAGGTTTTACTTTTTTATATTTTACTTTTTTGTAGCACTATATTAATAAATGAACACACTGAATGACCCCAGAAGATTCACACTATATGTTACACTACCCTCTGTTGGTAAATGGGAGACAGTAATCTGCTCAACTGTGATGTCATCACTTGAAAAGACAGTCACTTTGTTGTCTAGATCCAGGTGGCTAGCTGGCTGGGGGAGGAGGATTCTGCCTTTAGCTTGGAGCTGCCACCCTAGACATCAGTAAAATCAAACTAAAATCAAAGACTTCACAGAGCTGTTTATCAGGTGAAGCCTCCAGGCAATTTCAAAGCAGTTGGTGGGGTGATAAATGCTGAACTTAGCGCTTGCGTCACAAGCGAGAGACTCGGGAGGCTTCAAACGTCCCAGTCAGCCTTATCAGCGCAGGAACCTTCATGGGCTGTGCATGCTAACGAGTTTCCGACTGAATGATGACCAGCTTCAGCCCTCTATGCTGCTGGCTGTGCTGCCGAGGTTGCTGGTTCCTGCATGGCAGTGTCCATGTGCCAGGGGCATTTAAGTACCACAATTTATCCTGGCTGACCTCGTATTCACTGACCCGCCTTCAATGTGTGCGTGTCGCTCTAAACAGATCCAGTGTGGCAGTTTGCATTTAAACTGAGCAATATGCGCCAACTATTCACCGACTGCTCAAAAGCTGCAGATGCCAGGTTTTTGAAAACTCAAACTCTCTGTGACAGCAACAGGACCAGCACAAGACAAAGTAAGATGACGCTGTAAAGAGTGTGAAGAGATGGTAACTCTGCTCACCGGTCAGGATGGACTGGTCCACCCTCAGGGTTGTAGATTTGATTGACGTGAGACGAATGTCGGCAGGAACCTTGTCTCCAACTGAAAGGGGGAGGAGAGAAAATCAGGGGTTGGGGTCAGTAGGCAAAATTCAAATGTGACTCCATGATTGAGGATATCTGCAGAAAATACCCCCCAGAGTTATAACAGCAACACAAGCACAGTCATTTTCCTGAAAGTGCATATAAGAATAATGACAATCATAATACATTAATCCTACTGATGTTACTTAATCTGCATAATTGAAATAAATGAATGATGTCACAATGGTATGGAGCAAGCAAAGCTGACAAATGACTGCAGTGTGAATGGATCTTACATTTTGTGTGTAGAATCAGGCCCAATTCAAGCCCTCATGCGCTTTTGGGAGACATGTCATGCTATGACTGTCAACACACCGGTTAATCTTTGCTGCTACAGAGCAATAGACTAGAGACATTGTCCATTCTGAGCATATGGGACTGTCGTCATGGTTATCTGGCTTTATCTGTTCCAGAAGGAACGCCAGAACTCAAGAGTGAAAGTATGAAAAAGGCTTGAAGAGGAAACGACCAACTATTACAGTTGAATTCAAAGGAACAGGAGTTAATATTTTAAAAATGTAACCTAGCAAGGAAATGGTTTCGGTTCAGGATCAATGTTAACCAAAAAAAATCTGAGGAGGTTCCTTTCTCAAATTCAGGCATTCTTTTCACAGTGCACCTTAGGAAATTAACATTAAACGAGAAGCACAGACACTGTTGAACACAACACATACTCCTCTTGGAGGCTCTGCAATAGTGGCTTTTTCAAAGTTGTCTTGTGCACACACACATACTGTAACTCGCCTTCAGATGCACACTTTGATACACACGCTCGCTATTACGAATGCACACACTCATTCTTGCACACGCACATGCACATGCATTTAGGTGCGGTGATGGGCTTCCATATTTCAATAAATCATCTCCCAAACAGTGGGCATACCGAGCCGTCAGCTCAACAGGACAGCATCACAACATGATATGCGGAATGTTCCAGTGCACACCAGCTGGAAGCAAAAATAGAGCCAGCACAGAGCCCTGCTCATTCTTTCCACTAACAGAGTGGCCTGGTAATTGCTAATAAAACACAGCAAATGTAAATATCCCATCCTCTCCAAACAATCACTGTATCCATCAATGAAGGCGGACTCGGCGACATTTTAAGCGCTCGTCTGGACAGCTTCAGCACCTGACCTTTTGTTAGCTGAGGGTGAGTGACTCAACAGTTTCATCTGAAGCTGAATCTGATGCCACGGTGAAGCTAAATCCCTCGCTCACTACCATGTTGGTTTTTTCAGAGGATGTCCCCGTAAAAAAAAAAAAAAAAAAAAAAAAAACCAAGACTCTTCATAACTTGCACCTAAATATGGGCACCAATATACTGAAAAGAAGTGCAACAGATTGCAGACCCTCACTCCTTCGACACTACCTTGACCTCTAGCGGTAACACTGCCACGGCTCCCCTTTGATTCAGTCACACCGACAGGTCAATAATGGAGCAAAAACAACTCAAGGTTTGTATGTTCTGCTATGCAAATGGCTTACTGCATTACTGAGAATGGTCAGACTTCTTCTCTAGAGGTTTTCCACATCAACAACATACTGCAGCAACATGATTTGTCTCTGTGCCCTACCACAGTAAACACCACACAGGAAAACATAGGCTACAGCACAGGCAGTTTTTTATAATCTTCATTATTGTGTTCAGACCAAGACTACGTTAACAGGGACAGAGGCCGTGCATTTTGATGGGAAGGGATGGGAAGAGGTGTGTGGCTTCCCATTCCTGGCCCACCTGAGCCTTGGTCGATATGTAAAACTAATCTCAGCCCCTCGATGCCCTCACATTGAGAGAGGGGAATGGTGGAGAAGCTTGCAGCCAAAAATGGGAAAAGTATTTCACTGTCCTCCCTGAAGCCACAATCGGGTTTAAAAGTGGACTCACGGCTGTGTGTGTGTGTGTGCTATCATTCTGTTCCTGGGACAGAGGGGGCTCTCTTTTTCTAGGACTCATTTGTGAGCCTCTTTCACTGTCCCCAGACCACATTTCTAAATGCGGATCTTGAGCACCATATACATTTCACATTGAAAAAAGGTCACATACATTTAACTGGGTAACCTAGTTTCTGGTGCACCAACTTAATTGCGCACTCTAAGATGGTGGTTTATTCAATTTATTTGGGACCCTTTCCTTGTGCAACATTTTAAAATAATCTCCATTTATACAGCACAGTATTTACTAAAGAAACATGCTTGGGGATACAATAAAGTGATCCATGTGGGAATCAAACCTAAAACCATCTGGCACTGAGCCTGAACCTTTTATGTCCCACAGCGAGCCTGGCAGAATCAGATCCACCGCTGCTGGAAGCCAAAGCGGACATGTGTTTGCATTCATAATGACCAGTGATCAGACTCTCCATAACTATAGAGACAAGGTGAAAACTACCATGTCAATAAAACATCTTATCTCACCCTTTCTCCTGCTGCTGAGCAGACAAACCCTCTGAGGGCTTCCTGCGCTACTACTCATCCTTTGATAAAAACAAACCGGTTCTGTCCTCTGGGGCCAAGAGGCAGGCGTCTCTATGGCCGACAGAGACGTGTCAACCAGCCTACACTAGTGGCTACTAAAGCTAGCCTCTCCGATCAAACCACAGCGCTTAATTTAGCCTTCGGCTTTCTGAGAATAAGAGGGCCCTTTCCTGGTGCTGCTCGCTTTCCTGATCCACGGTGAACACGGTGTGTCCTATCGCTGTTCGTCCTCTGCTTCTTCATCATTGCCAATTACACTCCACACACGTCAACAACATCACTGCTGTGCTGCCACCATGCCAAAACACCCAGCCTCCAACCAGACAAGACCACATCTTTCTGATCTGCACCAGAAGCTAATCTGAGGACAGACTTCCATGCAATTTCCAAGAAATCAGTTAATGAAAACTTTTGAGATGTGTGGTATTCTTTTTATTTATTGATCATCCATCAACAGCATATTCTGAACTTTAACTTGCTTTTCCACCTACATAATTTTTACGGACTTTGACTTCTGTGGGCTGCAGGTGGCAGTATAATCACTTGTATCCGAGGTCTGCTGTCAGACACAAGTGGACTTCATTCATCAATTAGTGTTTATCCTAATTACCCTTACCTTACCCATTACCCTTATCATACAAGATCCACATCCCTTTGAAGATCAAAAGCAGTATGGCCACCCAGCATTGGTCTAATCCTAAACCAGGACTTCACCTGTATACCTTTGTGAATGGGGGGTGGACTGTGTTTCAGGCTCAGAAAGGAAGGGGAATGACCATCAGCCCCTGATTGGTTTGATTTTACATGTACAGCAGATCTCTCTGCACATCAAGACTTCTCTCTCTGCACGTACACACTGATCTTAATAGCTTATTTTAAAACTCCATCTCTCTTTGGAACCAAGCTGTCCTCACCCATGCATACACATATGTGTGCACACACACACACACACACACACACACACACACACACACACACACACACACACACACACACACACACACACACACACACACACACGCACGCACACACACACAGTCAGCCCCTCTGTAACCTTATAATACCCTCCAAATATAAACACACTAAACTACACAGGTCTTGTATTACATGGAGGCTTTCTCGTTCTCTTGGCCAGTTTCCTGTTGGATTCAGTAGGGGCAATTCACAGGGTTAATGTGAGAGAGGACAAAAGGCAGAACCCCCCCTTTAACTCCAGAGACAAAAGTGCAGCCATCTGGTTCCCAAATGATTTATCCTGTCAGCCTGCCTTGCTCTAACCTTTACATACTGTTTCCACTGATCTAGGTTCAGTTTCTCTCAGTACTGCCATCTCTCATGATAACAGATAATAGACAGTGGGTCTCTACAGGAATGCACCTTAGATTATATACCTGTGTTAGACAGGAAAGCACATAATACACACACATATGCAAACTCATATGTACACACTAATACACACATGTGCACATCCAATGACATCACATACCCACATCCACAGACTCATTTGCAGCAATGTTAAAGACTTTGCTCTAACACAGCAAACGGCAATGACTGGCTCAGATCAGTCAAGTCACTGGTAACACATCACCTCTCCAGCTACTTTTTGGCTCACAAACCCACACTCCTCCACGGCTACCATTGCCATGGTGATGACTCTGCCCTGAGCGCTGGAATGCCGAGGCAGAGGCTGAAGCCCCTTGAAAGGAGTAGCGGAGCAGGATGCACAACAGCTGGAGGGAGATGAAAGCAGACGGTGACGTAACAGGGTCAATGCAGGGTCAGGGGATGGTTGGGGGTTTGCTCCAGATTCCAAAACAGCACGCACACCAAAGACAAACCCTGCCGCTAACAGCTATCCTCCTTCAACACAGGCTCTCCCGCAGGACGAGGCAACGACAGGCGGGTGGGTGGTCCCTGGCGCAGGTTAAGGTCACAGCATTTACGGTCACCTTGTGGTTAACACACTTTCCACTTCCACCCTGTCACCAGTCACCAGTTGTGGAATTACCGTCAACCGCTGAGGACACCACAAGGATGAAACTCCACAGCCATGGTCATATTTGCATTGTGAAGGAGAACCTTCACCTGCCCCCCCCGAGACTGTTAATTGTTTAATTGTTAGTCAGTTTGTTAAATGTTTGTTAATAGGACCTTGCCAGTCAACTTTCAACCTTGTCAGTAATTGAGCTCATTTTACAGCAAATACACCTAACCAGTTGTAACCATTGTGTCATTGTCACTTGTTCGTTTGTAATTGTCTGTAGCCAGCCATTGGTTAATGAGCCTCACTTGCCAAATCAAGCTTGTTAAATAAACCCTGCAGTGCCAGGAAACTGAGCTGGTTTGACTGCATGCTCAGGCTGATTCCTTTTGTTTGCTGTTTTTTTTTAATTATTAATTTTTTTTTGGATGTTTGCTCTTTCTGTGTCATTATTTGTAAATAGTGTTGGCCAGCTTTTCCACATGCATCTATGAGCTGTTGGAGGATGGAACTACACACATCTGCCAGCTTCCTGTTTCCTATCAGCATGCAACCTGCTCACAATAACACTACCAACAAAGTTTCAGCTACCCTTACTACAGTGTGAACAGTGTTTATCCACATACCACCCTCTAGCACAATCACAAACACACACACACAGAGCAGATTGGCACAATTAGAGCAAATCTGTCTTTATTGTGGCAGGATCCTTCTAATCCACTTACCTTTCCTCTTATGTAACACCCACATTCACCTGGTTCTGCAATCAGCTCAGCAGTACAGAACATTAGTCAGCACAATGAGTCATCATATTGAAAACATCTGGAGCAGAATAATAAATGTATTATTAGTGATAGGTGTACTAGAGAATCTGAATACCCAACAAGAAGGTCACTCATTTGATCATTTGAATATTCTATATTTTATGTGCCACCCATGGAACAATATTAAAAATTAACTTTTTGGTCCACCAGTCAGGGTGGCTGGTAGGTGAAAAAATCCAGTTAGATTTGTCAACAGCCAAAATAATTTATTGTGAATCAATATAGATTTTAACAGGATCCGGCAAGGCACACCTTTCTATGGTAGCAACATCGCATATTATTAGCTAAAACAACCAGCCAGCAAGATAACTTTACAGATAAAGCTGACAACCAGACCACAGACGTATTTGCAACTAACAATAGCTAGCTAGTTAGATTAGGCCTACGTACTTAGTTAGCCAAACAGACATTAAGAATTGATAAAATTGTGTCTCCACAATTTGAAATCGACGGTAGAGCCAGCTGTCAAAATATGCAACGTGAAAGATGTGGTAAAGGGTAGCTACCTCAGCTGTGGAATCAAGCTGAATCTTCCTGCAGCAGGCAAATTTGCACTGTGCTATTACATGTTGCTTGTTAAAACAAAAAAAAAAACACACATTTGGAACCTGACTGAAAGGGGCCTGTATTTTGCCATCTTGCGTTTTATAAGGGTTCCTTAGTTACCACAGCTGTGATTTTTTTGTGTTGTGCACCAAGCGGCTACCCTTCAAGTTTAACGTGCAAAAGAGAAAATCTACCTGCATTTGTGGGTGTCAATCTCAGGCCATGACAAAATTTCTGATTATCAAGTGAACAGAAATACACATCCCAAAATGTGTTTTTTTTTTTTTATCACATGTGGCATTTTACTGCCTTACTCTGATGGCTGCCCCTCACAAATTCATTCATCACTCCTTAATCACCTCATTTGTAACCCACTTATTACTCATTTATACTCACTCAGAACAGCACATTGCAAAAAAGCCAAAAGATACCCATACTGAGCATATTAAGATTACCGATGCAAGCGCACATATGGTCCTCAATTTAATCCCTCCACAGGTAATCTACGCACAGTACAACCTCACCCATCACATGGATTAGGTGTTCTAATACTTTAATGGTATTTTAGGGCTACTATGAGGGCATGTGGGGAGACAGTGGACAGTTACACAGTAAAAATGTGGGTCAAACAGATTCAGGGCCCCGTGCTCAAAAAACCACTATACATCAGCATGTGTGCCAGCTGCAACATCTACCTGAGAAAGGAGGACTGCCCTAGAAGTTTCCTACTGCCACAGAAAGGCACTTATTCCATGAGGTGCTTTGAATCCTGAAACTCAGATTCATTTTTGCAGTGTGACGCCATCCACTGCCTTATCTTCATTCCCCTTTAATAAACAGATAAATAAAGGACACCTTGATGTGCACAGACAGCTGCTCTGATCAGACTTCCGTGTCTGACCAAATCAACATCAAAATATCCGAACACTTCAAAGGCACCACAAGCACAAGCCTGCGGCTCCTCCCGTGCTCACAACACGCACACACACGCACACGTACACGCGCGCATGGGCACGCACATTTGTACCTGCAGACTAAGTGCCCATAACAGAAGGGCAAACCAGACACCTGTCACTTTCAGTTGTGTCACAATGGGGCCTACAAATAAAGTGCTCCATAACAGAGGGCTGCTAACACACACAACCAGCAACATTTATAAAAAAAAAAAAAAAAAAAAAAAGCATGAGCTTTAGGCTCCTACTGTACATATGTACATATGCAGATCCAGTGGATTTCCAATATAAAATGTAGAACCAATATTCTTATTGAAAAGTATTTTTGATTGAAAGTAATGCAAATTTGAATTAGTTTGTGAGTGCCATGTAGTCATAAGGACTGCTTCATACTAGAAACTCTTGGATAACAATAAAAAATAAAAACATTGTATTAGCTACCAAAATTTCAGATGACCTACGTTGGATAGACTGTCTAAGACTGTCTTACTTCTTTAAAAGTAAGAGATGTACTTCCTGTGTTGGGTGAAAGTCTTTTTCCTAGGCTTGGCTACTGTACACCAGTGTCACGCAAACCTCACATGGCTCCCAAAACAGATATCACCTGTGGCAGTTCAGTTACAGTAGCTGTAAATTTCACGCTGCGGGTCTGACTCCATACCAGAGTACGTCATGCAAGAGCATGTTCAGTGTATGAGACAGATGGACCTCCAACACGCCAAACCTGCTACTGGAAGTGCATCTTACCGGCCACTTCCACGATGTCCCCCGGCACGATGTCCCTGGCTTTGATCCTCTGGACGCTCTTCCTGTCCTGCCGGTACACCTTCCCCATCTCCGGCTCATACTCTTTCAGGGCCTCGATGGCATTCTCAGCATTCCGCTCCTGAGGGGAAGGAGAGCACAACTGCCTGTAACGGGACTGCATGCGATTCAACTTTCTAACCTTTCACAATAAACATAATGAGCAGTGATCAGCTGAACAGGTAATGGAGAGTAAACACCATTATTAATATTTATTATTACATTTGCTTAGCAGTCACTTTTATCCAGAATTACTTACACAGTTTACTAATTTTCCACGTTATCCATTTATATCAAGTATCTCGATACTTGGGTTAAGTACCTTGCCCAGGGGTGCAATAACAGTGAGCAACTTAGAAATTATACCAGCAATATTTGGGTTGTGAGCCCTCCTTACCACTACTTCACACTGCTGCCACATTAAATACCATCTCCCTGGATCAGAACATTCAAAACGCGCCCCCAGGTCCCCACCCAATAGGACTCCACGTTAAAAACTATGGAACGCCAGTGATAAATACACCTTTTTCACATTCAGGATTTTTACACCTTGTCCTCCATGACACTTTCAGTTTTGGTGAATAAATATAAGGCTCCGTTGTCCAGTCTAACTGAAAAGTGTCTTGGATGCAGGGATTTAATCACTTTATCCATTAGGGACCATAAGGGACAAAGAATTAAGCTTTTCATGTCCACTACATTCCCTGGGACCATATGTGAACTGACCATCTTAAAGGGCATTCTGGGAGACTGAGGCAAAATATCAGTAAGGTCACAGATTGAGAACACAAAAAGATTTTTCTACAAGCCAAAAAAAACCAAAACCCCAGAAAATTTTTTTTCAATATAAGTACACACCCACATTTAATTCAGGAGAGACATGTAGTTTTTAAAGGTTGAAGGCTGAAGCTCTAAAGAAAATAACATTTATAACAGGGGCGTTCTTGCTCTTTAAATGTGGCATTTAAAAACAACACAAAGACTTGAGTTATGCCAGGATAAAAGCAGCTTTTAAATACAACCTAAAACAGAAGAGGAGAGGTTTCAGAGTGGAAATGCCAGTTCTGCCTTATGGAAAAATGAAATCCTGTCCTAAAACGGCAGACTATGCCATCAGATATGAGGAACAATGGAACCCCGGCCCCCTATAAAAAGAAATCCACTCTGTTCCCGAGCAGCCGCTTCACTTTCCCCCCGATTAATCCCCTGGGAGTCCTGGAGGAAGCTGACTTGGCATCACTTTCCTGCAGAGCTCTCCCAGCCGTTCTCATGGGGAATGAACTTCCAAGAACAGCTTGGACCTGTCTTGGCAGAGACATGAGAACGGAGCCAAAGCATCAAACGTCATATGCAAGTGGCAACGGGCCGGGCCCTCACGAAAATTCACCTGCACGCCCAACACCTGTTAAAAATGGAAATGCCAAAATACATTTGCTTTTTTATGACATTAAATCGCTTGGTTGGTGACGTTATCTGTGCCAAACTGCAGAGCTCACAATTTACGTATTATCCATTTAAACAGCGGGATATTTACTGAAGCAATTAGTTTAAGTCCCTTGCCCTAGGGTGCAACTGGGAAACTGGGAATCAAACCTATAACCTTAGAGCTACAGGCTCAGCTCCTTAAACCATAGATTACAAAATGCGCCAAAAGCATGCATAAATAGATAATAAGTAAATATGTAAACTATTCATGGCTTCTGTTGTGCACAGAAACAATTCGAGAAAGGATTAACCCCTTCAAAAGACTGAATTGTGTCTCTCATCAGGACCAAATACTACAGAGGCCAGAGGGTGTACAGTACAAGACAATGGGACGTGCAGTTAGCCGACAGAACATTCTTAACAAAAACAACAATATAAATAACACAAGGTGGAGGAGGGCGCCATCCTCCATTAGACCAAAATTACTGAACAGAAGCAGTCACTCCTCTGGGGTTTCCGCCACTCTGAGCCAAAGATGAAGGGATGGAGATAAAAACTCAGTGAAAAGAAAAGCCAAAAGGAACGCAATTCTGTCATTCATGAAAAACACCTGATGTTCAATGCCCCGCCCCAGTTCACATCATTTCCCACAATCTTTTTTTAAGAAGTGAACTCGAAGGCCTGGGTTTACACAACAAGCAGTTAAGAAACTGGATCCACTGTTGAAAGCACAACACACAGAGAGAAAACTCAACGCACACACACACACGCAACGGACACGCAACGGACACATGAGAAGGGCAAGGGACAATGCTTACTGCAATTTTTGTGGTAAGAGAGTGATATAGATGTATACCTACTGGCCCAGACTATTGACCGCAGTCCATCTTTCAGTGCTCAATACAGGGCAAGGAGGCAGAGCATGAGGTTTGAACCCACAGCCTTCCAGGGTCATTGCAGATGCTCTGACCACAAGGCCACTTTAACAGTCCTTCCCCCCGTGGCTCCAAGTCACCACACCCCTCTCCTAAGCTGCCCTGGGTAGTTTGTAGCTGTCTAAATTTTCTTTCACATTATCCAGGCATGTGGCAAAATTAACACTGTGGAAGACACAGCCACCAGGACAGATGACAGGACTGACAATTATCCAGCAGGACATTCAGAAAAGAGCTGCCGCTGTCTGAAAAACTATAAACGTTAATACCCCGTAAAGCCTTGATTGTTATACCTTTGGTCATAACCAAGGTGGGGGACAGACAGCCTCTGTGACAGGGCATTTACCCCAGTGCTGGGAGAGTGAACACTACAGTGTGTGGAGCCTATAGTGTGTTGTCAGTGACTGGCTTGTCTGAAACACTCAAAAATACTATGTTTGGTTGAGATCAGTGAGTCATTGATGACATATATTCATGAAGAGTCATCCTGGAATCACTATATTACCCCAATACTGCCTAAAACAGTCTGCCATGGGCGAGAGAGCACAAAAGATGAAATAATCATCTAAATGAAAGGGATCAGGTAGGGTAAAAATGGCTGGATTTAGCCGACATGGATTGGCCGGCCAGCCCGGACAACTAGCAGATAAAACTACTGGGAGAAGGAGAATGAGGAACTGGGACGAGTTTCAACGCGACCAAAAATGGAATATTCTACATCAATCCCTGCCCCAGGGGTCAAACATGGGGACCACCAACAACGTATATGGGCAGAACGAATGAGAAATAACCATTTATTCATTCCCTTTACACAACGACGGAAAAAAAGTCTTAAAGAGACTAAACACATGCAAACAATCTATCGTGAACATCTCTAAATAATTGAAGAGTCTTCTTTTACAGCCTTTCGCCTGCTGCTGGTTAAGTTCCCTATATCAGTGGCCAAAGCCTGTTTTCAAACAGCACGGTGTGGAGGGATAGCAAGCATAAATCCTAAAGCTCATTAGAGGCTCTCTGCTTTAATCCCTCTGTATGATGGACTGATATTCCATAAGAGGTGGGGCAAAGAAGAGAAACCTGATGAGGATACTGCAAAGGCTCAAAGGGGACTGGCATTTTTTCAAAAAACACTATAGCCTGAAACCATTTACCCCTCAATACAGCAAGCCTGTAGAGCCCCACGACCCTAACGATCAGTGCTGCATGTTGCCAAGGCATGAGCAGCAAAATAAAAATACAGACATTTAAAAAAACAACTGGGATCAAACATTCAGTGACCTTTTCAGAGACTCATTCATTTTCAGTAGAACAGTGCATTTAAAATCTTGTTCTTGTTCATAGCTACAAAGAGCTGGATCCTAACCTTAATCTATACATACTGCAAGCTAACATAAAACAACCTCGATCTATACATACTGCACACTAACTGGAAATGCTCCAGTAAGACAAGCTCATATCCAATATGGATGCCTGAAAGGATCTAGAGGTGGCCCCTGATGTACCTGTGGAAAATGATACATCAAGAAATGGTTCAAATTTTATGTCACATAACTAACTTACCTGCCACACCCCTACGATGGCGTTGGCTATGAGAATTAGTAAAATTACAAAAGGCTCCACAAAGGCCGTGATTGTCTCCTCGCCCTCCTCGAACCATGCCAGTACCTGCAGGGAGAGAGAACAGAAACATGGGGATATTAGCCTGCAGCTTAAAAAAGTCTACCTCTAATGACTGGAGAGCAAGGCTTCACAAACCCAAAACATGTGGAACTACCATGTGCTATCAGTGACCCGCTGACTCGATTCAATCTCTGCACTTCACTGTGGAAAGCTGTCTTTCGAATGGTTCAGACAAGTCAGTGATTGACACTATTCTTAGATTCACGAAGCCTCACTCTCTCATTTCTATCAAATTCCAACCACAGAAGGGTCACGTGTCGGGCACACTTCGAGCCAGGTCTGACACACAAACACTCATTTTACACAATTTATTAAAACAAATGCACACTGAGTTCACGAGAATAATAATGTTATTTTTTCTGAAGAACTCTTAACATGTCTCAGTCTAAAAGCTCTTTCTAGTGAAATGACATGCAAATGAAATGTGAGCATGTTCTTGTAACATGTCTGTCTGCATAACTCCTCTTCCGTTTTTTTTCCTTTCAAACATTCAATTATTTAGCACTCCCTCTCCTGTGACGGGACATGATTTTCAGCCTGGGGGGTCAGCTGGGATGGGGGAGGGCAAATTGACTACCACGCTTCTGTCCAGTTTCTGCAAGACAAGCAAAGCCCCAGTGGGCAGAACACCACATGCATATACATAAATATAATAACGAATATGCTAATAAATGTAGCCTTATTTCCAAAGCACTTTTCCAAAAGTTTAATGCCAATGTCAAGTTCCTTCCTTTAAGGAAGTGTCCCTTGCCTCACATTCCAGGTTGATGTGAGTCGGTTGCTTTGCCTCCAGCGTGCTGAGCCCAATCCGAAGCTGCAGAGCCACGCGCACACAACGGTATCAGCCCGGGCGCCATTTCCGATACCGTGACACACAAGGATCGTCCAGCTGGACGTGACACCGTAAATGGTCGGTGCTCGGAGGACAGGTGGCTTTGCCGGCACAGGTGCAGGTAGGTGGCAGGCAGGTTTTGGTGGGGGCTCGGACTCAGTGACTGTAAGCAATCCTGGGGGACAGCTGGAGCGCTAGGAGTGGCAACCTGACTAATCCTGCCTGCCACCTCATGGCCCCTCTGTATATATTACACATGTACACACATAAATGCACTACA
Organism: Megalops atlanticus; assembly: GCA_019176425.1. NCBI lineage: Eukaryota > Metazoa > Chordata > Actinopteri > Elopiformes > Megalopidae > Megalops > Megalops atlanticus. The sequence continues at coordinate 16,711,789 of CM032880.1, forward strand.
TATACTATATAGATGTAATAAAATATACCATAAGAAAAATATAAGATAAAACATTTAGGGAAGAAAATCACTGAGGGGAAGACGAACAGCTTGAGTTTAAGAAAATATAAATCTTGAGGAATTTGGCAGCACCTGGTTCGCAGAATGTTCAAATACACACTCTCTTTGATGTGCAGCAGTTTGTCTTTCAGGGGTGACCGTTCACACCAGCCCATACGCCAACATCAGAGACCAGCACAGTGGGCAGAAAAGCAGCGCATGAGAACACCTCCGTGCGCTCTCTTCCCCGCAGCCTACGCCTTGCAATGCAGCAGCTCCAGTCAAACTTTGTGCTCCATCTCCCTGGCTTGGCAACGGCTACAGAGAATCGTGCCTTTGAAGTGGGATCCATTTGCATAATGCCCCCCTTACCCGGCGCTGAAATAGGACACGCTCGCTTCGACGGCTACGTGTTTGAAGACGGTCGCATTACGCAAGGGGGACCATGTTCACAAGATCACCCTGGCTCTGTTCTCTGTCACTGTCATTCGCTTCACCAGAACATAGTCCAGGGTATTCTTGCTTGGATCTTTTACTTTTGCTCTTTCTGGAACACCCTTTAGATGGGTTTAGGCAAAGAGCTTCAGTCACAGCGACATGCTCTCTGTTGCCCACAGCCTCTCGTACTTAGAATGGGGTGTGCAGCATTAATAATGCATATGCATCATAAATCTCGCTGGCTATTGTGACATCATCGTTAAAGCATTCCATTATCCATTTCATCAGGTCATGTCTTTATCCGGGGAAGCTTAGTGCAATGTGAGCAACAAATTTATAGGACTTAAATGCCTCAAATCCACAAACCAAATTTCACCTGGCAATTTACTTGACGCAACATGACACATTTCGGGTTTGTGCTGGCCAGATATTGCACCAAGTTGGACAACTGCCTCAGAATGCATCTGTGGTGCGGTGATAGTGAGGCCAGCGTGGTGACAGCAAGGGCATTGCGGTGAAAATGGCCTGTGAGTGTGGGGCATGTAACTGAGGCATAACTTCCTGCTCAAGAGAACACCAGGTACTCAAACCCATGACCTACTGGTCCTCAATCCATAGCCAAGTCCTCAGCATCCATGGCTCAGTGAGTGCCCAGGCGCCGGGTGAGGATCAGACCTCAGAGCTGGGAAGGCATAGCGCCCGTATCCCTGTCAGTGCTAAGGGGATGGTATCTCCCCCTCCCCACTCCTGACTTGGCAGAGACCATTCCAGGACGGCTTTCCCAGCTCAGACTTAAACGACGGCCATAATCACTTCCACAGCTCACGCTCAAACGCAGGCAAACAGCTACGATCATTATCGCGTCAAGGAGCCAACACACCACACCAACACAGCAGCACTCAGCCGAGGCATTAAAAACCCATTTCCAAAGGTGCCAAGAAAGGCACTCCCTGTCAGAGCCACTGAACAACTGGTGACGTCTGACCGTGCATCCAGTGCAGTGGTTCTGCCAAGCGCTGACACATACTGTGAGTCCACCGCCTTATGAGGGTGTGCTCTCTCTCACACTGTCCTGGGACCAACTTCTATTCCAATTCCATTCTTGGAGTCATCCTTTGCAAAACACTATCCCATACTTAAGCAGCTGCCACACATTTATAGTACCTATCATCACAGACAAAGATCAGCATTATCATTTGTGCACATTGCTTTGATCCAGTAGGGCCACCTCCCTCTTGCACACATTCTCCTGTTGCTCTCAAAGAGCGGAACCCTCCTAAACATTCCATTTCTGTGTTCCATCACGGTGACAGAAGGAGACACACAGCACAGAACCATCAGGAAGAGCACAGGCCTGCGCCATCAATCCAAAACCCCTAATTAACTTCTCTGAAATGTCAACAAATCAGGTGTGAATGATGCGTGAGACACACTTGCATTAAGACCTGAGAGAGTCCACACATATTGAGCACATGTATTTCTGATTAAATATGTCCAACCACACCATGTCTGTAGCAAGGTAAAAACAATCTTCTCCTATTACACATGGCCTTGTTGGCCTACATAAGAGCATAATGACTTATTGGACCGTACATGCCTTTGTCTTGTAAGGTGCTCTGGATAAGAGCATCTGCCATATGAATAAATGTTAACTACAATTTTAACTTACATTCATGAAAAATTACCAGACCGTTCAGTGGCCATCCTTAAACTTCACAGTGTTTGAAATGGGTGACATTGAAACAATGCTACCTCTCCAGAGGGAATCTGGGTCAGAACTAGAAGCGTGCCCCAAAGAAGTGCCCCCATTTCCCTCATTTTAATGCAGGTACAGCTGCAAAGAATGCAGCTGCGACTAAAATTATCTTTATGTGTACCAGAGATCAGACAGCACAACACAAAAAAGCCAGATGGATAGGCTGTTAAAGCTAGTTTTAAAAGACAGTTAGTGGTTTTTGATCCCACTAAATTTTCTCTCAAACAACCAGCCAACACCATAGGGACCAGTTCACCACTGAACAAAGTATGAAGCAAGTCAAATAACCTCCATTCTGAGGGGTCCCCGAGTAGTTCAGTGGTTAAGACACTCATCTTGGATGCAAGCTGAGCTCTACGGCCTGGACTTGATCCCAGCTGTGTCAACACCCAATTATGACCAAAAGCCCAGAGTGGAGGAACAAACTGGTGCTTAGCTCACAGTTGCATGGAGACTTGCAGAGGGAAAAAGTCATGTTGGCGTGTGACTAGCTTGGATGATTGCATTCACTACAACGCTCACTCCTGCATGGTGCAGTAGCGATTTCAGTCAGAGATACAGTCACACCAAGAGAATCTTTAGCTCAATACACCGCTGCTGGTTTCATTCCCCTCATTTAACCTTTAAACATTTTATCGGCAATGGCAGCAGGTGAGCCAAAAATACTGGAGGTGAGAAACAAAGCCCGATTTAACAATAATCATCAAATAATGAACACTTTTTCATTGTTTTTGTGATTAACAAACACACCAGCTTAAATTAAACCACCCATCATGCTGAGTCTTTCATACTGGATTGATTCTCATTTGGGCCAGCACCTCTGACTGAGCGTTTGTGTATTGCACAATGAAAAAATAACTGGTTGTAAGCCACTGGATTACAATCTCTGTTATAATTTAAAGTATTTACTGTAAGCAAACCCTTGCTATGATCCTCTGTGTTATGATCCTCTTTGATCCTTACTTAAAAGAGCAAGCTAATTGTAAAAAAACAAATAAACTTGTTCTGGGCATTTTTTTTATGCCCCCCCCCCAATCTAATTGGAATCCCCAGTTGTGCTGAAGCAAGGTGAATGCAATCCTCTGACACATTCCCATATATGTCAGTGGCTAATCTTTGTACTACAAGTTTCACAGTGCTTCACAGCAAAGTGAACACCCACTGAAGGATCGAACCATCATCTCTAACATCCTCTGAATGATTTGCCGGCTGTCTGACGAGCTGCGACACAGCCTGCATTCAGAAGCAGTTTTTACTGGCTGAGCCACTACGACGGAGGCCCAAAGACCTCTGCTCTTAGTTTGGCACTTCGCACACTTCAACATGGCGAATTTCAGTAGCGCACACCATGTCAGTGCATGTCAATGAAGGACACTGTCCCCAGGAGGAGAGATGGACATCTGCAGTTACCCACATCCTTGGCTGAGTTACTTGGATCGCCATGGGGCTGAGCCCCATTCACAGAAACAGGAGGAAAGCACCAAGTGAGGCAGAGATGAGGGAGAACTCCACATACATTGCACTTCTCATCACTGTGGATCCATATATTCCTGTAAGGTTGGTATGAAATGGTCTGAGTATTACATGTTTGCCTCATGGTTTGCCTTTTCTTATTAAAGCAAATTTAGGATTTTTCCCAACACAAAGACCTTGAGCTCTCCTAGACAATTTGGAAGGGATGACAGAGCTGAAAGTTGGAAGCAGACGAGCCACAATTGAGCAGCCATGCAGGGGAAGCCAGGATGCCCGTCTGACACTGGGTAACGACCCAATATGGCTACCAGATGCTGGGTAATAGCCAGCTACTCAATCTCTGTGGCTGTTGTCACCATTCCAGACAAGCTTAGCTTCCTCAGCTGCTCTTCCCCCCCGCCAAGTGTAACCCAATACATGACACATGTGAATGTATGACAACATTTACTTAGCAAGTACCTCCCACACTGTAGCCCCACATTACTGCTGTACAAAGACATTTAACAACTGATGGTTCCATTACTCCTCCGGTTTCCATTCCAGGGGTGCACTGGTATATCACTGATAATGTGTGAGACCATCAAACTACATCTGTCACAAGTGGTTCTCCAAAATTTGTTAGAGGGGATGAACAGGGAGAGGTTTTTACTTCTGGAATTTGGGCCACATTGTCAAGGGACAAAGCTCAAACTTGTATGTTCTGCTGTACTAAATCTCTGAGTTTCTGGGTTTATCAGGACAGGTAAAAATGACTGCAGGAGGTGTGCTACTTACTAATACAGCACTGTCAGTAAACTTGGACGTGAAGAGACCTACATTAAAGATTTTTATTACTCTTACTTTCAAAGCTGTGCCACAGAAGTTAAAGAAAAACAAGTATTTAGCTGCTATGACAAGTAAGGTTAATTTCGTCTATAACTTCTCACACTAAGGGTCGAATTATGTTAAAAATATGTGTGAGTGTGTAAATGAGCACACACACAAATAAATTTATATATATGTGCGTATATATTTAAATGTACACATACATATTTAAGATGTTAACAGACCAGTTCCCCCACATCTACATCACAGCACACTTTTAGGCAAATGAATTAGTAAGCTTAAGACCATAAGTCTGCTAAACTGTCACAGTGGATAGAAAATCACAGTTCTTCAGAAGTTTTTAAACCAGGGTTAAGCTGAGTTCCATGTGTGCATGGGCCCAGGATACACACTCCCATAGAGCTTGGGGGGATCACTGTCGTGTCCTGCTGTCTATGAAACTTCCACCACAAATCTGTCTGTATTCATGGCCTGTGAACAATCACCACGCGCCTGCACTGTTTTCAGAGTTTGACCATTCAAATCAGCAAATCTGCAGTGTTACAGCAGTCTCCAAGTGAGGCGTCTACAGTGAAGTTCCACACTCGGTAAAACCACACTGATGCGATATGCAGAGTTAGTTTAGGACAGCCAGGATTTCCTTCCCTTTAAGGAGCTGTTTATTTAAGAAACAAAAAAACTCAACTACAAAGGTGTGTGTGGGGTCTACTATGGTAGCATGGACTTACTCTGTGTATGCAAATAGCCTTCATATGCCTTAACAAAAAAATGCAAGCTAATGTGTTCCTGGTCTGCACTGCTGGGTTCATATACGCATTACATACATCACTGCACTAATCCAGACAAACCTGCAGGTTCAAGCAAATAGCTAAGCTGCAGCTTGCATTGTTAAACGCAAAGGACAGTGCACATCAATCAACTGACCACGTAGAAATGTGTGTGCCTGCATTCTGCATCATCCTCTTATTTTTAAGTCTCACAAATGGAATTATGGCTCTCGCGTTATAACGATGAGACAAGCCGGAGAGAACGTGTACTTACAAAAGATATACAAGCTGCCAGCAGAAGGATTCTGACTAATAGATCTTCAAACTGTTCAACGACGAGCTCCCACAAAGACTTTCCTGCGGAGAGATGACAGTGACGGTGAGATTGGACATCGCGCGGCAGGTTGCCAGACGCCAATCAAGTCCACAGGCAGCGCACACTGCCGTGTAGAAAACGCTAAACCAAAGGGTCTTACCTTCTTCGGCTGGCAGCTCTGCGTTCCGGCCATTCCAAGTAGCATCGCGAAGACAAAAAAAAGCGAGGAGAAATGTTACAACAACAGCCAGGCTTTTAATCTATATCGTAGTAACAACTGTGTAAATTAACGTTAAGTATATCACCATGATGTCATAGTTGTGCAATACCCCTCCAGGCTTCGCCTTGTCGGCCGGCTAAATATTAGCTAGCAACTCATCACTGCTCTCGATGTCTATCAAAACTGTAACTTAGCTGACCAATCAGCTGATGCCTTGCCTGCTAGTTAGCATTATTCTGAATCAGCATGAAGTTCATAGAGTAACAGAGGGCATTGCTACAGTTTCAACCTCAGATATGGTAACACATTATGTTGACGTTTAGTGGTGGAAGCACTTACAGGAAATGGTTCTACCCCCGCAGTAACTGACCGGTGTTGCAATACTCAAAGCAACTTTAGCCAAGTCATCTTATGGATGGGAGACACTGTATTTAAGTCTATCTACTATTATCTCTACCAGCAGGGGATACAGCAGGTTATCTGACTAGCTAGCTAGCCATCGTGTCACTGCTACAAGACAGCATACCATCTGCTAAAACAGATCGGCACCTTGAATAACCACTGCTCAGGTAGCTAGCTACCTTGTTTAGTCACTTGGTGAGACATCAGTGGCACAATATAATGTAATTCAAGAGGTGCTGGCTCTACTCCGGCACGGACAATGTAGATAGCAGAGCGAATCCATGCCCACGAGGTTGCAGCCTCTTGATGACGTCAGCCATTTTTAGTTCATTTTATTTTAGAACGTGCCGGTTGCTTAACATTCGCTGCACAGGCCTCATATATTGCTGGCCGTTGCCAAGAACACCCTACGTAACCAAATCCCTCGAAATCGGGAGGAAAGAAAGGTTCCAGAACAATGACGGGAAAACACACTACTCACCGTTCGGTCCCCATTTCTCCCTCTGCCTCTTCACCTGCTCCAGAGCCAGCCCCGTGCTTTCATTGACAGTGAAATAGCTGTAAACTTCCTCTACAGTCTTTGTGTGTGCGTTCTCCATGGTCAGCTGCGGACAGATTCACCTTAACTCCACCGTGTCTTCACTCACGCGTGCGACGTTCCTTCACGCAAACAACAGAAACTAAATTGCCCCCTGAACTCTATGCTCAAAGAGAGAGTAACTCCGGCGGAGTAAAACACACAAAATGCTACAAACAGACACCAAATTGTTTGCTATCTGTAAGGCTAGCCTATTAACGTTAGCCGAATCTGGAGCGAAGTTGCTAGCTTAGCGAAGCGATGCCCCCGCGTCTATCCCCAGTTTCCTCCCGGTTGTATTAAGAATTACACCGAATTTGGAATGCGTTCGAAAGGCATAATCCTCACGCTCGGAAGCAAACTTCAACAAGGGGTGTAACGTTATCCGTAATTCCGAAAAGAGTTGCTGGTGATGAGCGCAGCGTGGCCGTACAAGTCCCCTCGCACCCCGCACAACCGCCGCAGCCGCGTAGCTGAAACAGGAGCAGTTCTCTTGCCGTGGATGTCCTCTGCCTGTCCGCTTGCTTGTGTCACAGCTCCACGAGCTCGTGCCTGCTGCTGCCGTCAGCGCCAATCGCGTCTCAATCCTGTGCGCCGCTCGGTATCCGCATGTGGAGCGCGCTCATTGGCTGCGAGGAATCCGGAAACGTCTTTTTCCCTCCGCCTCCATTTGGTCTTTTTGAAAGTGGTTGGATCAGCTGATCGCTTGTCTTTTTTCGTACGGTCCGGTCTTTATAAACTCTGGGATAATGTTTTTTAATCCACAAACGCAACGACAAAAGAGGGCACGTTACAATATTTCTTTTTAATTGATTGGCCTTCATCAGGCTCGCATTTTGGTCTCCGCTCGCGATACATAAGAACATAAAAAATGAATCGAGAATTTTTTGCCCGCAGAAGCCAATCCAGGATTAGCTTTCCTACCCCAAACCCTACCTCAATCATACAGTGTAAAATTTTGAATGTTGAACCAGGATCATCGTGCTGGCTGCACAATTTGTCCACACCATATGAAATTGCCCAAGATTAAAGGGAAGTGAATCCACACCATGATAACTAAACAACTGACTTTAGAATAATATTTGTTAAAAACAATGCTTCAGCAAAAAAAAAATTCTTGCCAGGACACATGGGTAGGGCTGTAACACAACCTTGGGTTGTAGGAGAAATTATTTTTACCTTTACCTCTGTCTCCTACATTTTATTCAGGCTATCTGCTTGTCAAAATGCTTATAGGAGAACGGAAATAATTGAAAATTTATATGTACAATACCAAATATGCTATTGCTGGCATGAAAGACAACTGAGGATACTTCATTTCCTTCATCCCTGTTTTTGAATGGCATTTCAGAAGTCATGGTATAACCTTTGAATGCCTTTACTGAAGGTTGTTCAGTGAAGTCATGTATTTTTTATCCCTGTGCAGAGAACATAAAACTCAGCACTGCGTCAGTGCAGTGCTACTTCATGCTGAAATTTTAGAGCACCCCCTAGTGTCTGCCAGGCTGAGCACAGCCGGTGACAGAAGGTTGTGGTCTGTCAGTGCTCATTCACACACATAAGAATGATATTTAGAAGGAGGGACATAAAAAGCAAGCATGGCTACTCTAATATTGCTGTTTTTTGATTGAATGATGCATAGCTGATCTACCTCTGTGTTTGTCTCTGCATATTTCCACCCCTGGGAATGTGTGTGCGTGTGTGTTTGTGTGTGTATGACATGGTGTTAGGAAAAAGGACTGACATCACTATGTGATATGGGGAGTGAACAGAGAATGTGTAGATCTTTGTAAAAGACAGTGCATTTGAATATCTGAGTAGTTCTTTTTGTAGACAATGACCCAAATGTCATAACGTCAAAGGTGCTGTTTAAAAAAAAACAGTGTTTATTAAAGCAGAGGGCTTCTCTCTTACTCTCTTGCTCACTTGAAAATCTGGAGCAGTTGTCTTGGAAACACACTTGTGTCCTGCCTTAGGAACATTTCTGTTTTGTCTTGTGTTCATTCTCCTGTCTGATGGGCCTTCCCACAATAATGAACACGGGAGGAAGGTGAGCGAAACTAGGCTTTTTCATTGAAGACATCATTGAAGCAAGGCTCTCTGCGTATGCAGCGCATACAATAGAAGAACATGGAGCCCCATCAGACCTTTTGATGGAAACATCAGCAATCAAATTCTGTCAGTGCATTTTATCAAGAACAAGAAAGCAGACTGTGTAGATCAATAAAGAAGACACACCCATTGGAACTGAAGGTCTAGAGTTGAAATGTGTAGGTTTTTTGGTGGATTCAGGTGTGAATTATTTGAGTGTGATGGGGTATGCAGCCAAAAATGGCCTGTAGCCCATGTTCTGTTGATATATGTGGAGGCTCCTGTTTCTAAAAAAAGACATTGACACCCCTTACGCAAAGATGGCTGTTACATCCATCAATTAGGACGGAGTTTAGCCTTTCATCTCCCTCAGTAATCATAACCCTGAGGTATCAAGTGCGAATTGGGTCACCTTTCAAGTAACCTGCACCTGATACACCCTTCTGGGAGACTGCTAGCAAATCCTGTCATCAGTGGATTGAGTTACAGTGAGGGGATTGAGCCTGTGGTAACTTTGGTGCCACTCCGCTCCCCCAGCGGTGAAAAGCCACTATGTTCTGGGAGCAAGACCAATCTGTTTGTTGCCAAACCTTTCTTTCTGAACAGCAGTCAGCAGAGCTCTGTGATGGAAACTTACCAGATTTTGTCTGGAAAAATGAAAAGGCAAGATTACACTATCAACTATGAACATGTCTGATCACCTCTTATCTTTCATCTCTGCTGCTCAGCTCCCTGTTGTGCAGAGTCAGAGTGTAAGCAAATGAAATCAGACTTACAGATTCCAGTGGCTGTTGAACAAGTAACAAGTCTTGGTGTGAAAGTATCTTACTTCCAGAGTTCAGGTGATTTAATCTGCTACTGGTGCCCTCCTGCTCAAACTTTATGTGTGAATTTCAGATCTCCGAGGCGAATAGACCTATATCACACTGCCAGTATATAGGTGAATATGTCTGGGGAGCAATACGACATATGAAAGAAGAAACTCTGAACAACAGACCAACAGACCAAAAACTGACAAAAGCATTTTGCAATTAAACTCATCAAAGCCCTTGAATATTAATTTAATAATTGAAATATTACCAATATGACTATGACCCAATATTACAAAAGATGTGAAATACAGGGCTGAGTGTTTAACAGAGATTTGAAAGGTACCCTCAGAAATGAATGGAAAATGTATCAGGACAAATTAGCTGTAGGATTCTGAAGGCTGACAATAGAACTTGGAACTCTACCTCCATTGATGGATGCAGGCTGAAGATCTAGGCCTTATGTATGAGGTTCGATAGCTGCTTCTCCTGATAATAGCCGGCTGGCGAAGAGTAGACTCTCTCAGTGGCTGCTTCAGTCTTCATTGTCGGTGAGATCACAGAAGAGTCCCTTTGGTTAGATTTGCCCCATTTCATTTTTTGTGACTGTTCTTAACCAAGAGGGTTCATTGGGAACATATTCTCTTTTCCAATAATGGCCAGGCCAAGAAGTAATATGAGAGCATGAGGCAGCGCCATAACAAATACAGAAGAGGAAACAAAAACACAAACGAACAGCTCAGCTCAGAAAATGAACGTTACACTTACACATATGCTTTGAAAAGGCCATCTTTTTGATACTAGACAGGCACAGGCACTGTAATTGGATGTTATCTTTTGAAAAGCTATTACTGGATTCCTTCACTTTTCCTGACACTAATGTGCTTCCCTGACACATTGTATGATTTTAGAAGTAATGTTAAATTTTCACACACAGAGTAAAGCTGGGCTGTCAGTCATTGTGTCAAACTAATTATAATCTGCTTTGAAAAAAAAAAAAACCGATAATGTTGTGTAAATAATAAGAAAACAAATCAAAAATAAGTCCTTCAAAGTTCAACCAAAATTAAAGATGAACTTCAAAGCAGGATGATTGCTTCATTCTTCCTATCATTCTGAACAATAAATTACTTCAGTGAATACAACTCCAGAGTAATAATTTGTATGCCTGGAATTTTTTATGCACATAAATGGCAAAATAGACTTCAAGTACACTAAACAAAGTTGCCCAGAGAACCAATGTTCTCAAAATCTTACATAATGGTACAAAATTATGTCGGTTTTATAAAAACAATACTTAGATTTATTTAGTTGCTTGAAAAGTAACCATTATCCTGCATTTAATTCCATCAATCCAGCAGTTATTTTTAACCTATTATACAACTTCCTGTCCACAACAGAAAAGCTAAAGAGGCAATTCTGCTTAAGTATCATGTTTATCATGTATCATGTGGAGCAGTAATGCCATTGCCAGGATTTAAACCTACATTTCCCTGGATTTCAAGTCCCTAACCACTGCTGCAAAATACCGCTCTCCTTTTGAACAAAATTTTTTCTACAAAATATAAAGACAGCCCCATAATCTACACTGTAACAGCAAAATGTAGCTATTGTTAAATAAATGTTGTTGAAATACTGATGCCTGACTGTTGAAATCTGTAATAAACTACATCTAGGGTCATGTGTACAGCTGTCATATGTTGCTGTTCTGATACACCAGTATTCTACTGCTTCCAAAATTTGACAAGATCCTGTTGTTGAGGCTGTTCCTTTTGATTTTCAAAATGGCTTGAAGCAGCAGTATCCCAAGTGCAGCAGTTTTTTTCCTCTACGACCACAGCTGAAGGCAAGCTGTGGGCTATACATGCACAGGTGGGTGTGGGCTTATTGCTATACATGCACAGGTGGGCGTGGGCTTACTGCTATACATGCGCATGGGGAGATAATACGGGCACAGGTGGAGGTGGATTATTTAAATACAAAATTGCAACAGAAGTTTTATTTGTTGATTTATTTGAAATCGGCAAATCAGAGTAACGGTCTATAAATGACCTTTCACCCCAATCCAGACCTCCAATCTCTCTCGCTCAGACTCCTCCTGTGCTCAGCCTTGTGTTGTCACCAATGACAAAGCATTTAAAAAACCAAGTAGGAGATAGTTCTCTATGGGGCTGTTCTTAAACATGTTCATGACATTGAGAAAGACAAGGGCACAAAGCCAAACACAAGCCAAGGTCAAAAGACAGAAAAACCCATAAAAACAAATAAATGATATATAATAGGGGGGTTGACTTGAATAAATTACTGACAAACAGGGGTCTGGTGAGTGATGACACAATCCATGGTGCCAAATTTGAAAAAGGCAAACAAAAAACGTCCGTAAGAACTCAATACACACAACGCATTGTGCTGAATGGGTTAATCCACTGTGATCATCTGTTTTAAAGAACAGCAAGAGAATTTCAGTTATTTATCTATAATCATATTTCAAGCATTTTCAATGCCGTTTTGAACAGATTCTATGCACACAGTTTGTGGTTTAATTGTATTTATGAAAGCACAGTGCACTAGCGCTATAAAATGAATTGTGCATCATTACCATGGCCAATAGAGGAATCTAATCCAATCTGATCTTGTCTAATCTAATACTGAATTTTATTCCAGTTCAGAGAGAGTGAATGTGCCAAGTGGGAGGTCACTCCCTTAGTTTGTGTGGTGTGTCTGTCTCTCCTACTGTGTGTCTTTAAAGGACATGCAGAGGCATGTGTGCACTTGATTTTCTTGCTTTATTGTCTCTTTGCTCACCTCAAGCAAACAACAGTCAACGGAACAAAAAATAGCATTTGTCAACCTATTTATGTGCTTTACCATGGAGCTCTGTAATTTTGACACCAAGAATGGAGTAATGTAAATCAGGAATGGATAGGATGTATGTTAGAGAACATTACAGTAGCATCTGTAATGTAACACATTTATTAAAATATATCTCTAAGCATATTTATTGTATATGTGATATATAATCCACCCAAGAATTTTAATTACTTAAGTAATAATAAAGAGATGTAGTAATACCACAGTATTGCATTTTCCATGTGGGATCTGTCTTTAACTAGCTTTTGTATCTTTACAAAGACAGGTAGCTCCTTGCTGTCACACAGAAGAGTCATTCCATTCTTACAACAGAGAAGGGATGTAATTTTCTCTGCAGAGCTCTGAGAGTTGGATGTCTTGCCAGTGAGCTCTGGGTCACTGCTATAACCACTCAACTGAAAAGAGACAAGAGAAGGGATTTCTGAATAAGCCACTATTGGTACTGGTATTTTTTTGCTTACGGAATGCAGGGACGTTATCAGTCAGCGGCCCAATTTGTCATGTAAAGTGGACATTTCCTCTGTGACTTGGATACTTCCTCCTCATTTTTCTTTTTTGTCAAATGCCCACATGGGGGGCGGAAAAGGATAATACTCTCTGTAGTGCTGACCCCCCTGTGGGGCTGTATCTCACAGGCTGTCAGCATAGGGCATGGGGCAGCAGAGCTTTTGTACATTGACTATGCAACCCTAACTAAAGCAACAAACCCCCCAAAACACACACACTGAGCTAACATTTCTATGAAATCAATGTAGAACTATCCAGCTGTGTATAAAAAACGTTCAACATACTGTAACATAAAGAAAATGTGCAAAGGAAAACCTAAACGTGTCGTCAAGGGACCAGTGAACCTACTGAATTCCGGAACACTGTCAGTTTGGAGTGGAGGTTATCAGCAGGCAGACACAGTGCTGAGTCTGGACACAGAACCTCAGGCACAGAAATGCTACAGGGAACTGAATGCTGTCTCTGCCCATTTTGATCAGTCTTCAAGGGCCAGGAAGAGGAAATGCTCCCAGCGCCCCAGGGCAGCACAGGGCTCAGCTGGGAGCTTGTCTTTCTATGAGGGCAGGCTGGGTATGAGCGAAAAGATGCTATATTTGGAAGCAAGGATGAGAGAGAGAGCACGCTCAGCTCAGAGCTGCTGACATGCTGAAGAAAAGGAGGAGACTGTGTTTACATACTCCACGTTTAATTCAGACTCATTTTTTCCTGCTTCAGGAAAAAAGAAAAATGAACAGAGAAGTGTGTAACCATTCAGGCCCTGCACTGACAATGAGGAAACATGAGAGAGCATGGTGAAATGTGATGCTACTGACGCAGAGCTGGCATGGAGACCTGTTTTGAAGTGCTCTGCATTGTTGTGTTTTCCTATGCACTTGTTATCTCTACTAGCTAACTTGTACCTTTCCTGGCCAACCATTGAAACCTGGTCACACAGTGCTTCTAATATTGTTGACTCCATATGTTTTTTGCTTGTGTTGTACTCTACCTCACTTGTAAGTCGCTTTGGATAAAAGCGTCTGCTAAATGAATAAATGTAAATGTAAATGTCCTATGTTGCTTCCCCAATGGTCAAAGAACTATTCAAACTATTCCCATGTTCATGGGAATGCAGCAATAAAGCAATGAAAAGGATTCAGTTTCAATGAATGGATGGCATTTCTACTCACTGAAACT